>VXAX01005619.1:712170-790206 GCA_013399835.1 Leptocoma aspasia | reverse complement strand
GGCAGTCAGGCCGTTCCCGTGTACCGGGTCCCCATGCACCAGGGATATGGGCGTTCTGTGCGCTACCGGGAGGCCGTTCCCCTGTACCGCGTCTCCGTGCACGGGAATAAGGGTGTCCAGTGCACCGCGGGGAGGCCGTTTCCCCGTACCGGGTTCCCGTGCGCCAGGAACGTGCGTACATGGGCGTCCTGTGCGCTGAGGGGAGGCCGTTTCCTTGTACCGGCTCTCCGTGTACCGGGGACGCGGGTACACGTCCCGTGCAGCGGGAGCAGGGGCGGAGGGAGGGAGGGAGGGACAGCGATCCCGTGCTCCGGGGTACGGGTGTCTCCTGCCCCGGGGCGTCGCGCCGGCTCGCTGTCCCCCGCGCCGGCGGAGAGGCGGGCGGGGCCACCCCGCCAGCCCCCGGCGCCNCCCGGCGAGCCCCGGAAGCAGCCCGGGGAGCCCCGGCCGCCCGACACTGACCGCCCGTCCGCTCCCGCAGGTCCGGGCCGATGGTGGGAGGCAGCCCCCGGCGGAGCCCGGCCGCACGCCATGCCCTGGAGCGTCCGCTGGGTCGGCGGCTGCGGCGCCCAGTCCCAGAAGCAGTGCGAGAAATCCTCCTTCGCCTTCTACCAGGCGGTGAGGGACCTGCTGCCCGTCTGGTTCCTGGAGGACATGCGGACCATGGAGGTCTTCCACTGGGAGGACGGGGGCAAGGTGAGCGTGTACTCGCCCTCGGAGGCGCTGCTCTACGCGCTGGTGCACGACCACCAGCCCTACGCCCGGCACCTGCTCACTAAGTTCCCCCAGAGCGCCCTGGCTGTGCCCAGCCAGAGCTTCAGCTGCTGCCAGTCAGCCCCGCACCTGGCCATGGCCGTGCGCTACAACCGCGTCCGGGTGCTCTTCCGAATCCTCAAGGCCGTGCAAGCCTTGCCCCCGAGCGACAGAGCCGCCCAGCTGGACCGCCAGGGCTGCAGCCGCGTGGAGGGCGGCAAGACAGCCTTGCACGTGGCCTGCGAACTGGTGCGGCCCGAGTGCCTGCTGCTGCTGCTGGGGCACGGCGCGTCGCCCTGCCTGCAGGACAGCGCTGGGAACACCCCCCTCGACACCCTGCTGCAGCAGATCTCCCACATGCCGGCAGCTAACATGCGTGCCAAGCTCCTCTGCCTCGACTGCCTCTTCTTCTTCGTGCCTCAGGACCTCAAGTTTGCAATGAAACAGCAACTGTTGGACAACCGGCAGCAGTGGCAGGACCTCCTGGGGGAGAACAGGTTCCGGTGCCTGGTGGGCTTAGCTCCCCCATCGCTGTTTGTCGGAGCCATGCGTGTCTTGATCAGGACCATTGCACCTGAGCACTTCCCAGAGGCTCTGGATAATCTGCCTCTGCCTCATTTTCTAAAGCCTTTGGACTTGAAACTGGAGAGCTAGAGAGGTGGTATGAGAGCCTCCCGCTCACCTGACAGAAATAGACTTGTGCTAAAAATGTATCAATATACAAAGCTGCTAATGCAGTGGCCAAGTATCTGTTTTACTGAGAACAGTATTTTTTAAAAGAATTGTATCCGGCACTTTACAATATATTTTATTTAAAGATCTTTGTGGTGAAGTGAGGGCCATGCTGCATTTTATAAAGATGTTCTATGGCATGTACAAATGAGGGTATGGGGAGGAACATATTTGTAAATACATCTGAATAAACCAGTGACAGATGTGATCAAAATACAAATCAAGCAACTGAAAACCCTTGAGTGGCATGTGCCTTGGAAAAGGGTGTGCAGGGTGGGGGAGTATCTTTTTGTTAGGATTTCCCTGTTACATAAGCCCTGCCATCCTGGAACAGGATGACTCCTTTTTTACAGCTCTCCTAATACATCTTGGCAGAGATGCGGGGTTTTTTTAAAGGCACAGATGAAAACTTCCTTGTCTTGTACACAAGACCAAAGAGAAGGCAGATACTGTTACAACTTGCCTAAACACGGCTGGCAAGGATGTGCATCTGAACAAAATGTATTTTTAAATAGGCATAAATAACAGTTGGCTTCCTTGTAAAGTTGTCTCTATTCCCCTTGGAGGGCCAAGGTGTTTGTTGTCAGGCAGAGGGATGGAGCACAGATGTTGCTGTGGCCAAAAATGGACCTACCCTGGCTGGGCTGGACCCTGCAGCCCCTCTGTGTGATTGCTGCAGGGTGAGGAGGGTAGCACAGAGCAGGAGGGCCAGCCTGCTATTCCCAGAGATCTGTAAGGAGGTGTGACAATGGCCCAGGATCCTAGATCACGGCTTTTTTTCAGTGGATTCTGGCCACTCCACTACCACTCCCCATCAATGTATGATGGCTCAGGTTCAGCTGAGACCACTGTGACAGTCTTGGTGTCCACTCTGGATGCCAGAGGGGTAGCTTAGATATCCAAACTTTCCCCAACTATCCCTTCTGAGATGCTCCAAGGTACAAACAACATCCTCACAGCTGCTCCAGATCAAAAAGCCCTTTTGGGGTAATGTCCTACTTCCAACACTCCTGTTTTGACCGAGCAAAGGGTACAGCTTTCAGTTCCTTGCTCTGCAGCCTTTACTCTTCAGCATTCTGGGCAGTCCTGTGTAACTGGCACTGCCCCTGTGTCCTCTGCAGGGAGCTGTGCTGGCTCCACCAGCCCTGCAGTGATAGTGATCTCCTAGGACACACCACTGGAGCCTTGGCTCTGTTCTTGGAAGTTGTCATTGAAACTGTAGGGTTTTGTTTCAGGGCTTAGATTCATAGCCAGGGAGTTGTTTGCCACTTGAATTATTTCAGGACTGCTGTTCACTCTAGGGTCATCAAGGAATTGATGTGCTTAGAAGAGCATATGTTCAAGGCATAAATTTCTTAATTAATTAATTAATTTTGGTTAAGGAACAGAAAAACCACAGAATTAGGCACTATAAGCTGTTCATGTTTCAGCAGAACAGCATGGTATTTCATCTAAAATAATCTCCCTACTGCATGCACAATAAAAGATAAGCCATGCTTCTGAAACTTGAGAAGAAACAGAATGAAGATTGCTATTCTTAGCCTGATAGCACTGAAAATGTTTCCTAGAAGAGAAAATGTTCCTTTTTCCTAAGAAACCAAGCTGATACATGCTCAAACCCATTACCATGGGAAATTCAAGTCCCTTGCTGGAAAGCATGGAAAAATTCTAACTGTTCTCTTCAGCTACGTTGTTGGTTATAAAAATACCAAAATCCAGAGAACTAATCCTAATCTTCTAAACCTGGCCACTTAAAAAAATTATCTATGTTGCTACACTCTTTATTGGACTACCTGTTCCCCATTGTTTCTGTACCAATGGTGTGGAAACATCTTTCCAAACAGACAAGTAGTAAAGCAGTCAGGTATAACTTGAACATAGCAAAGTGTCATGAGGTGGGGGAAGAGACAGAGCTGGGGGTGGGACAGAATGTTTATCAGCTTTGCTGACAAAGGCATAACGAGATTCAGCAGTAGGGGGGGGGTTGGTTGGTTGAACTGAGTCCTGGAAGATATTCCTGGTCCTAAGCTGTGAGAGTAACTACGCACTGGAACAGCACAACAGGCTGGGCAGGATATCCTACACCTTCAAATGAGCCCTTTAACAAAACACCAATGCAAAGGCTGCCCTGTGACTCCCTGGAGCCCTCCCACCAGCTCTGGGGTAATTCATTTCAACAAACAGAATGGATCCCCTCAACACGTTGTGATGGGTGCAAAGCCAGCTGACTGCTGTGCCCTTCCTGTTATTCTGGGACAGGAGTCAGACTTGGTGCCGAGCCCATGCTGGGATGGCTCTGCTGGAGCTCAGCACAGCCCTGGCTGCCTGTGGCTCCTTGATGTGTGCCATGCTTCATCTGGAGAGGAACTGGGGGCAAAACACACCAGTGAGCACGCGGATCACTCACCCAGCTGCATCCACGCTTGTTTTTCAGACAGAGTCACAGCTTGGAAAAAGGCTGGGACTTGTTGGCATTGGAAACAGAAGTCTTTTGTTTATAGACCAAGCAATAGCAGCATCATCTTTCCTCAGACTGACCTGCCAGCACATCTCTCTCTTCTCCCACCTTTAGGGCACAGTGGAGTGCATGCTCCACAGCCCATTCAGTTTTCCATCTCTTGGGGAAGGCAACCAACAAAAGTACCAAGAAGTGCCCGCTGCATCATCAGTGACAAGCTTAATAAAGCAAACATGGACAGTGTTTATGTCACTGCAGAAGAGAACTGTGGTGCTATAGCCAGCAAGCTGGCCACAAAGGTGTGGAAAAGAAGATTCACAAAGTCCTAACACTATGGGAGCAGAAGGGTAAGAAGATAAAAGCTTCTGTCTTACCTGCACAGGTTAATGTTATCACACATAGCAAATTACTCATCCACAGGAAATGATTTCCAAAAGCATGTGAGACAGTAGATAGAACCAGCATTCCTGAAAAGCTTGGTTACAGTCAGTCCCCTAATAAACTACCTTCTGTCAGGAAACAGTGATGAAATGTAATAAATATGTCCCATGGGTTGCTCAAGTTGCTCAACTTTCAAACCAAAATATTAATATACTACCCACCTTGTAGTACAAGGCGGTTTTATTTGCTGTGACTGGTAAAAAAGGCCTGAAACATTATCATTCAGAAAGTAAGGGGAGGGAGGAAGTACTGAGTTTTGACTCTGCAACTGGCTCCTCTCTGCAGCTGCCAAAGTTTAGCCTGCCTAGGGTCTGCTGAAAGAGATTAAGTCTATTGTCATTTTGAGTAACTTGTTTAAAAGATGGGTTTGTGCTCTTTAACAGTCTTCTTTTACCCTGGCACAGAGGCAAGGAAAGACAGAGACTAGAAAGGGGCCAGGGTGCCAGGTCTGTTTCCTAATTTCCTATTTGCCCTATGTCTGGTGTTCAAACCATATGGGTTTTTGATTTGCAGTATAAGAAATCTACTGACATCAGCAGATCCTTGTGCATTGCATCATCCCATCCAGGCAAACAAGGCACTTGTGCCATGTGCTTAATATTTAAAGAGCACTGTAAATCCTTGCAAACCAAGTTTCATAATATCTAAGTTGATAAGAGTACTTCCATCCCTGCTTGGTGTCAGCACGTGTCTGAGGCTACACAACCATTAATTCCCAGGCTGGCTTCAGTGGTCTCTCCTCCTCCACCTGTAACGTGTGAAAAAGAAGTTCTGCTTATGACTTGCTCAGACCACATCAAACTCTCCTCTATTACCAAGAATCTCATCTATGGTGCTGCAAGGCTGCTGCTTGCACTCATTTACTCCTGCTCTTCCCACCACACAGGTACATGTGCATGTGTAGCCCAAGAGTGGAAGGAGCTGAGCTCCCCTACAAAACTTAACTCAGCAGGAAACACAAATACAGTTTGCAAAAACATCAGAGATCCCTCCCTACTGCTACAAGAAATGGAACCAAGTTCAGCTGGGGTACAAAGATTGGCCCCACTTGCCCTGATGACCTCTGAAATGACCAGTATCTGTTTGCCCAGTGGTTTAGTTGATAAATGAAAAAAAAATCACATAAATCAACACAGCAAATTTCAGAAGCCTCAAACAAAGAGAAACTCATCATGTTTAGGAATTACTGCTAAAGCCAAGGGAGCCTGGTCATCTAGTCTAAATTGTGTATGACCCAGACCAGCAGTTCTTATGTTGAGCTTACCACATCTGATTGATTTACAGCATCTGTTTTAAATCCAACCTTACTTTATTGATTTTTAAACTGTGGCACATCCAAGGCTCTCTGAAGAACCTGTGGCTGAGCCAGACCAAGGTCCCATCCAGCTAATCTCTCATCTGTCTCTAAACATCCCTTGCCATCAACTCTGCCTCCTTATTCTGTAAGAAAAAAATATTCTTTTCCTAATACAAATGTGAGAGTTGACTGAAATGGATCTAAATCATCAAGGAGAGAGGCAGAGACAATTCAGAGAAGCAAGAAAGGCAGAGAAGGACTTTGATCTGTCCCACACTTCAGCTTTCTGAGCAAGGTTTTAGCAAGTCTGAGCCAGTAAATCAGGATCCTGTGTGAGATCCAGACCCTCCAGCCATTGTAAGGTTATGTTCCCTGTACTGCAAATCTAATGGGAAGCAGAACAAATCAACACTTCTCCTTCAGGAAAGCAAATAAGGCCTGAAAAGCTCAATTCCCCAGTTCAGGAGCCATGGCAAGACACCTGCATGCCTGGGATATGAGGGGTGACCATGGACCAGCCTCCCCTTCCCTGTGCTCCCCAGCTGAGGCAAATACAAGGGCAATTCGCTCCATGGACCTCAACAGGGAGAGGAACAATTAATGCTAGACAAGTCCTTCCCCCAGGATCCTCTGTGGAAAGCAGTGGAAAGGGGCCAAGGGAGGAGAGAGGGACTTCAAAGCAGACAGGACTTGGCTCAGCCAGGACAGGGAGCAGCTTCCAGCTCCGAGGAGGCAGCACCCTCCCTGCCTCTTGGCCCCCTGATTCCTGCACGTTTTGCTGTGAGTTCCACAGCTCCTCTCCCACAGTCTCATGGCTCTGAGGGCAAATTGTCTGTCCTCCCAGCAGTGACCAGGCAGTGTACACAGACCCCAACTCTGTTTGGAAGACTGGGCAGCCCCATCTTCTCTCTCAGTCAGCAAAGCAAACTTTGCCCAAAATTGTCCCTCTGCTCCTTTGTTCCAGTCCTAGTGGTAATTACTGTTTTGATGTAAGGGGTGTTTTTTGTCATCATGCTCTTAATATTCAGGCTTTATTTTATAATCATTAGAGTTTTTTCTTTTAATATAGCAAGTAAATTGCAGTAAACACATACTACATCACACTCCTATTTTTAATGTGATGTCATTTTCCTGACAATGTTTGAGGCAGCATTTTAAAGAAAAGCCTAAAATGATAAGTAACTTCTAATTCACAGTAAGAGAGAGAATGAAATCCCTTGAGGAGCTGAGTTTCTGAACATGCTTTCCTCTAAAACCATCTGCTGGTGCCCTCCTGCTCTCTCCCACTCCTGCAATAAGGAAAGCTATTGATGGTTAGTGACTCGAAGTGACAAGACAGAGGGATGCAGACTCTCACACTAATTTCAGTCCCTTGCTAATGCCATGCCCAGTCAGGGCTGTGGCCAAAGGCAGGCTGGATAAAATTCCCCAACTGGTAAAGGAGGTGATCTGAACAACAGCTTGTCCACTTCTTCTGTGAGGAGAGGGGCACATCACTTCTGGTAACATCTGCAGGCTCTCCCAGCAGGAGCGGGGCTGGGACCTTAAGGGCCCAGAGCTTAGGAAAAATGCTGAAAGCACTGTAGGGCCAGAGAACCATTGCAGAGCTCTCAGTGCTCTGGGAAAAACACTCACATGCCAGTGGGAAGAATGTGGCACTCCCTTGGGTTTGCCTCCTCTTTCAGATGCCCAAGGTTTGATTCAGCTTTGCTGCTCTCATGTTCCCTGCCAGCAGCAGCCCTGGCAGAAAAACACCTTCTGAGACAGCCCTGAGGTAAGAGCTGCTGGGAGGGCAGAGCAGGTGAATCACTCACTGAGTCACTCAGCAGGTAGAATATTTTGAAGGATAACCAGGTCATTTCCTTCAAAATTAAATGCCAGCTACACATCACTCAGGCTGCCTTCACTATGGAGGACATCAGCTGAGGTGTTGGAGCTCTGTACAACATCCTGGCCAGAGACAAGCAATTCACATCCAGCATCATCCTCCCAACCCTCATGACAGGTCAGCAAGCTACCATCCCGTCAGCCAAGGCTGTGGTATCAAGCTGTAGGTGAAAGATGCAAGGTGTATTTCCTCATAATCCTTTGCTCCAGTCAGTCTGGTCTCTATGAGACCATAATTCTTCCTGAGAGTCACCACCCCAGACTGGGTGTGCAGAGAGAGGCACTCCACCCCCCATTCTTTCCTCTCTCCAGCACAGCATGTCCCAAGACTTTTGTCTGCCACTGACCCCTCCCAGCACTTACAGCCCTGCTCTCAGGATGCATGGAAAGCACACTACCAGCATGGTGATGGGCAAAGAACATCCAAGCTGTCCTCCACTGTTCAAGAGACTGGATGAGCCCCCAGCTCCTCCCCCAGTGAGATCAGGCCCCCATGGAAGCACAGAGAAGGAGGGACCTGGGGCTTTGGGAAGACAGCATGGGCAGGCAGACACTGGAGCCAAGCCCCACAACACTTGTATCATGAATGTAGTGAGAACCTGAATGTAGTGAGAACATGAATGTAGTGAGAAGCTCCTTTGGTACCTCATGGTATCAGCTGTGCTTACACACAGGCTTAGACATGACTAGGAACAATATGCCTGTGGTACTAGGCCACTGCCCACGTGATGAACAGCCAACTCACAGCACATCTTTTGCCAGTTTAGAGAGACACAGAGCAGTTAAATCCCAGCTTCTGAGGTCAAGCTTTTCCTGAGTAACATCATCAAACATTCCTATCAATAACATCTGCAAATATTCTTATCACCAGAGGTCTCTGGCTCAGTATTGCCCTGCAGTAGCCACCACAGCAGCCTTTAACTCCTCAAATCTCACAGGCACCCACAACACAAGCCAGATAGCAGCAGACCTTGTCCTGCAGTAGTCCATGCTGCACCTGCAAACAGCATTTTTGCTGGTACCAGCCCGGGGGTTTTCAGGCAGGTGTTTCTACTGCACAGCTGAGCCCCATGGGGCTAAAGACAGAACCACAGTGCTCTGCTCAAACAGCAGGAGTCTCATGTGTTCCCATCCTCTTTCCACTTCAGCTGAATGATGGGGGAGGAAAAAGGGGGAGCAAATTACTTTGCTAGCCCTGACACTGAGGGAGTAATTTTCCAAGCTACAGCCAAGCAGAAGAGGGAAGAAGTGACACAGAGCTTGGCTCTGCCCACCTCCAGCTCAGAAAGAAAAGCTCTGCTGAGCAAATGCTGTGCCTTTCAGAGGGTGCTAAGCAGCACTGAGTACTCACTCTGGGAGGTAATAAGTCCCAGCTGGTAGACTGGATCTGCATCTATTCACCTTTTCAGCATTTGCAGTTCATGCATGGGAAGTGGCACTGTACTGTACCAAACCAAGGACACAGAGCTGAGAGGGTATTCGGAAGTCTTTTGTTCCAGAATCAAAAGAAGCCTTTCCTGCCTCCTACTTGGGATATGATGCTTTAGAAACTGGTTGCTCAGATACCAAACAAATCTTGTGTAGACTCCCTATTAAAACAAAAGCATAGAAATTTATGTAACCAAATCCCTGCTCTGGACTGTGACCTTACCAGGCCCTTTTCATTAATTAGACTACACTGAAGCTTTACTCAGATCCAAACCTGACACTGATGCAGCTCACTCTGTAGGAGACACCCTTGCTGATGAGACACATACCAAACAGGCTGTTTTAATCCCACATTGACCAGAGGTGACCTTGACATTAAATACAGTGTGGCAGAAAGACATGTCCTACTTCTCTCTGTTAGCTGCTGTCTGTGAAGAAAAAAGCAAGTTTGGCTATCCAAGCCAATGAATTTTAGCTCAGCTGGCAGAAGGGCTGCACCCCCTGTGACAGCAAGTCTTGAGCTCTGACCCTACAGAAAACCCATGTTCTTTGTGGTATCAAAACATTAAACTAACACAGTGCTCCTGCTGAGCTGGGTGCTGAGAGACACTTCACTCAGCTGACCACTCTGGTTTGCTCCTTTCTGAGCAGCCTTTGGCAACTGCCTGACCAGTCAGTCTGTCCGCAGCAAACCTTCAACTCCTCTTTCCTGTTTGCCTGCTCTCCTTATCAATCTGCCTTTAGGTAAAGATAAGTTTACTGCTGATTTACCACAATAAATACATGAGATGGCTGGTTTTGGGGAAAATGACCAGGTAATAAATAAAAGGAACAGCTCAGGCCTGTTGAAGTCAAAGACTGATACTAGACATGAGCATCCACTTGTGGAGGGATCACCTCTGTGGAGAAAAGCTATTAGAATAAGCACCTAGAGCTTAACAAAAATAGATTTACTACACAAGTCTAACCATTTGCCTTTTACAAGTCCCCCATATTGTTGTAATGACAAATCATCAGTGGACAAAGGAATCTTTCTTATTTATGCTCATGACATACCGATTCTGAAAATAAAAAAAACAACCCAACCCCCAGGTATGTTACAGCTATTACAGGTGATGTCACGTGTTATGAGCCTGCTGGCAGCATTGATTTTTTGCCTCTTCTACAATAAAAAGCACTGTTCTCACACAGGCCATCAATAAGCCCTGAATGTTCTCATGGATAAGAGAAGTGCTGGAGGACTGATGTGCAAAACTGCTGTGTGTTCACAGCACCAAATGACTGTACAGGCCATTCATTCATTGGACTCGAAGATCTCTGTGGGTCCCTTCCAACTCATAATATTCTGTGATTTTGTGAAAATTACATCAAAGGAAAATGCACTTGTTCTTCACCTTCAGAATTCTGACTTTCTGCTAACATCATTCAGATCTACCAAGCAGAACATGAAGGGACATAAAAGTACTTTAAGAAATGAAAACAAGGTGATACCACTGACATAAAAGAATCAAGCAAAGCAACAGAACATTAAATGGCTCTGACAGATAGATGTTCTTATTCCTTTATGTAATTACAGAGTTTGTTCCCTTTGTCCAATGTTAAATGCTTCATGGAATGGAACTGTGACCATTTCCTGACAACAGCACAATCTACCAAGTCTTATGATAAGGAAATGCTTCCTGCCATTAAGCCTGTTTCTTCTTTCCTCATTCATCTTCCACAGGTCAGAACTACTCTCTTCAACATTCCCAGAAACCATCATTTTACTTCTACTCACCCTAGCAACCACAGATTAAGGCAAGTATTCTTTCAAGGCTCTTTCACTCTCATTCCTGCCCTGCTTCCCAAGGGAGAGCATTATCTTTGCTCATACTGCTTTTCTCAGAATGTCTTTTCTGAAATTCAGGTGCTTCCAGATGTTTGCAGTAACCTTGATGTGTACACATCAATATCAGAGGGAAACAAAGTTACATTAGCACTATGCAATGCAAAGCAAAAGACTTCACCCCAAACCAGGAACCAAACTGCAAATACTACACAAAAGTACTACCACAGGCCTCCTGTGACTTGACTATCTTTTGAAAAGATATGCTTCTATTTCCCAACCAGTGGCAAAAAATGGCTTCCAAAGATACTCCTTACTTGTGTGGACTACAGCAGAGACACTGGGATAAAGAGAGGGGAAAAAAAAAAGATGGTTCCTTCCCCAAGTGTCATCCATGTTAAAATTTTAGGAGTCACTGCCAAAGAAGGAAGACTATCACATTACAGAAAGAAGATCCATTTATTTTGCAAAATCACTTGCTTGGGATGGCTTCCAAAAACATCTTACTTGGCTGAACATAAGCAGAGTTGCCTCCAGAGATGTTATATGGCAAGGTCTTATAGGCAAAGCCTACTAATAATATTCCTGAAGCCTATCCAGGCTCCATTGTAGTGAAAGCTTTGCCATGAATAGGACTAAATATGAAAGACAAGCATTCCAGTATTCCCTACTTGCCTGGATGTGTTTTCACAAAATATATTTTCAATATAGTAAAAAAATTCGTTTTGTTTTTCCTCTAGTCAGCATGGTTATAACTGTGGCCAGTATTTCCTGAGCTTTACATGACAACTGAATTCAGATACTTTTAATCTGCTATTGGAAAATCAGCTGAATATAAATCAAGAGATCAACAATAGCAGTGCTAACAAAAATAAACTCAGATTTCTTTTCTTTTATTTTCTGGGGCAAAAGCAATGTTCATATTCCCACTGCAGCAGTGTTTCTGGAGCAGTGATTCTCCAAGATACTTCATCAGGCATTGCCAAGTGGACCACATTTGTTTACAGAAGCATACAACTTCTGTGGTGCTTTCTATTAAAAACTAGGTGGGAAAAGTGCAGGAAAATTTACAAGGAAGTTTTAGTGCTGACCCAGGTCAACCCACTCAAGAATTTGGGAATAGCTATTTTAAATCAACTCACTCTGAACAAGCTGTACTTGTAAAACTAAGAGTAACAAAAAGTGCGAATCTTGAATGCAAAATGCAAATAGGGTAATAATATGTAAATCATCTGGGTGAGAGGCCTAATTGTTTGGTCCATTAGACACTGGATTTTAAAAGTACCCATCTCAAGGTCAGAGATGGGTACTTGTGGAAAACCACTGTCACTCAATGTCCTAAAATAATCATAGATGGTAGATACAATATGGGCTGTGCTGCTCCCCTCAACATTTAACTTTTAAAATTAAAAACTGCCTGAAATTTGGTGAAATTCACCCTGAGGGAGCATGAACAAAGTTGTATTTGCAATAACAACTTATCAAGGATGCAATTTGTGTCTCTTGTGCTGATGTGTTCCACCCTGGCTGACTTTGGGAACCCCAGCAGGGTACCCTAGACTTAAAGGAAGAATCCTTAGAGATAGACTAAGAAACCACCCATTTGTCCATGTCTGCAAAAGATTCCTCTTATCCCCCACAGAGGCTGGCAAAACTCACCAGGCAGAGAATCCTGTGTAGGTGATGAGCCTGTCCATGCTGCCCAGAACAAATGTGCTGAGGGAGACTCTGAAGTCTGGGCTCTTGGCAGTACAGCTCTGCAGAGACATTGTTATTCTTAAAGTCCCCGAAGCTGACAGCAAGATAGATGCCAACCTGCTTCTAAAAGTGGCTCTGAGAAATCACTGGGTGTATGATTGTGACACTCAGGGATTGAATGAAGCACGGCCTTTTAAGTGAAAGCTGAGCTCCCCTTGCCTGGTATGCTTTGAAAACTCATCTGGAAAAATATGGCATCTCTCACCCATTTAAGAAAAAAACCCAAATATCTGTTACCTTCTATCTCAAAAGTCTTCTATTAAAATCAGGTTTAAGGAGTCACTATATTGCAAGCAGCCAGCAATGGTGAAAAACATGCTGCAGAGGACTAAGGACAAAGTTAAAATTGACACAAAACCATGCTGGTTTAAGCTCTGGTTTTTTATTAAAACTGAAGTTAAAGTAGAAGGAACTGCTTCACTACATCCCTGGACCTCAACTCCCATCCACAGCAATTAAAAATGGCAAGATGGGGAAGAAGGAAAGAAGGTGCCACACAAAACACCCAATTGCCTGTGTTTTCCTCAAAGGATTTGCTCTATATGGGCATCATGTAAACACATGAAAGGACAGGAGAAAGATCTCCCCACTAAGCAAAGAACAGTATGAAAAGCCATCAGCAGGCCTTAAAAGCAAGGAGATTCAGCTCCCCAATGTATCCATTCCGAGCAGAGACAAACATGTGTTTCAGATTTTTTTGTTCTTGTTTTAAACAGGCCCCATGTTGGCAGTATTTTAAGTAACCAGCTAATGAGACCTGAAGCCCAACAGATCTCCTACACAAGTACCTATGGCATCAACGTTAATATTTAACAAGGTCAGCATTATTATTACGGCAATTACAAAGAGAACCGACAGTGCTAAACATGTTATTTCAAAGTGTTACACTGATCATTTACCATGTTCTCCTTAACTTAAAAGGTCTGACTTTCACCACAGCACCATGGAACAAAGTGCAGGTCCATTGCTTCACATGTTTTTATCCCCAGTTTGGAGTGCTGGGTGCAGCTCACAGAGGGAACAGACCTTAGACCATCTGTTGAGGCACAAAACGGATTTAGCAAGACAAGCGTGGGAGCTGAGCAAGTAAAATCTCAGTCATTCTAGCAATTACCCTACTTACTTTGCACTTCCCATGATCAGCTGGCTCGTCTGTTCCCTAGAACAACCAGGGATTGTGGGGTTTCTTGCTGGCAGTTGCAGTTTTCCCCCTGCAGCTCAAGCAAATTCATTCTCTATGGTACATCCCCATGCTCTGTAGCGAGGCACACGTGCCAGGAATTCTGCTGGGGGCTTCCCTGGAACTTTCCTCCCAGCCTTATATTTTTTTTTTTCTGGAAGAGACCTAGTTAGCTTGATCTTTCACCTGACCCAACAGAGCTTAGCTAAATTCATCCAGCCCACATTTAGGGAAACATACAGCAGCGTGACAGCCTCAGCAAGGAGTCATCTGTTGAGTATTCTCATTTCACGCTTTAAGAGATGTTAACACCTGTGTCACTTCTCCATTCCATACACAAGATATCTCTGCACACCCCTAACAGCAGAGAGCTCTCAGCAAAGGCTCCCCACACTGATTAGACAGCAGGTCCACTGAATAAAAATAAAGCACAGTCACTTGTGCAAACCCAAGATGGTAAGTACAGGATGTTAATAAAATTCTGTACACATCTTTAGGCACATTTTCTCTGGATATGAGATTCAAAACACAAGTGTTGTAAATGGAAGTCTCCTTCCTTTATCTGCTCTAAGTGTATCTCAGCTGAGGTTATGAGAAAAGTCTATTAAAATGAAAAAACAAGTCACTGGTTTCTTCAGTATCAGAAATAGTGAATAATGTTTGAAAGATTAATTTGTAACTGCAGCTCCACTCGGTGATATTCAGCTGAGTATTATTCAATTCCTCTATCAGTATCACAGGCTATAAAAGTCCCTGTATTTAGAAGTAATTTCTGAGGGCCAAAATGGAAAGGGCATTTTTCAGCTTGGAAGATTTAGTACTTTTTGGTATTTTATTATTACTGTTATCAACTTTTACAGAACAGAAATCAAAGCTTTTATATATGTGCATATGCATATATAAAAAGTCCACCATCCATAAGAACATAAAAGATTCTCAAACAGATCTTGACTTTTTTCTGTGCTTTTTTCCCTCTACTAGCATCAAGCAGAATTTTAACATTATGGCTAATGTAACAATTTGATAGAGAGATTTAAATAGATTTCAAGTCAGGTAGACTCAAAGACCAAAGGAATCATCATGGTAATTTCACTCAGCTTCTGGTGTGATACCAGCCACAGAACATTCTAAAACATTTCCTGCCCTGACCCCAAACCTCACTTCCCATCTCAACTTCAAGCAGTAAGAAATCCATAACTAATAAACCTAGATATTGCTATTCAGCAGACTAGGGAGATAATTTCATTCATCCAGACACTTTAATCTTTATTGGTGGAGCTCTGGTTGTAGTAATTCACAAAAGATAATGACTGCAACTCAACTTTTGTTTCCAGTAATTAAAATCTAGTCCTATATATTACAAGTTCTCTTCTGTCCTGCTGATGTGAAAGTGGTTAACTATGATAACTCATCACCAAAAAATCAGGGTGATCTACTTTGTTTGAGCATGGGATCCATCAGCTGTCTTTGTTGGCTACTTGCCACCATAATACTGTTTCCAGCACGTAACTTTGGCTTTATGGAAGGCTGCAAGAGGAATAAAGCTTGCATCTCACATTTTACAGCTGGAAATTCTCAATTCAGTCTTACCTCTCCACTCCTGACAGTAGGGATGGGATGGAGACAGGGCCAGTTAGTGTAAAATCTGGAGACCTGAGAATTTACACCAAAGTAATGAGGAAAACTCCATACCTTCACAATTTATGTTTCACTAATTGCTAATTAACCAGGTAAAGCCATAGGCATACCAGCACTTGAATTTCAAGCCTTTATACTCAGAACAGCATTTACTGAAAAGGTGTATCAAGGTTGTTCCTTGAAATCTACCCAGAACTGGCTGCAACAACTAGCAAAAGCTCACTCATTAAATGGAATTTCAAGAGAAAATCAAAAATACAAACCAGAATGTCACACAAGTTTGAAATAACCCACAAGTGCCTTTGAAATGCTTGGCAGAACTCATCTATTGAAAAGTAATGTAGGGGAGTTATGGGGTTCTGATGCTCACTAGTGTGTGGGAAGAAGGGGGAATCCTGGTCTATTCCATCAGACACTCTTTGAACAGGTAATGGAGGCTGAAGACATGTGAAGCTTTGTACCTGCACAAATAAAGCTATGTTTAGACAATGACCCAAGTTAATAATTAAGTGCTTCTCATTGTAATTTTCCTAGTAGTAGCACTGTTTCATATCAACAGTTCTACTACCTTACCTAAGGGATTAGTATATTTTCTTTGACACTTGTTAGTGAAAGATTTTCTCTGTACCATTTAACATGATCCTATTTATTTTTATTGCTGCGAGACAAAGAAAACCAGGAGTTTCTCATCTATCTAAGATGGCTGGTTTCACAACAACTCATCACAGTCATCTTCCTTAAACTGTGACAACAGGATTACTCCTGCATAATAGCAAGGAGCTGGTGCTGTAAGGAGACTACTATTTCCCTGCAGGAGTCAGAGAAGCAGCTGAACCAGTTTGTCAAGATAAAAGCCATGATAATTAGCAAGGACACTGCCATCTGAATCTGAACAGGATTCCTGGGGCTGGAAGTGTGTTTAAGAGTCAGAAGCCTCATTAATCACTGTTATCTTCTCCTGTGTGAAGCTACCCAGGTCCTGACTCAGTAAGGAAACAGCTCTCTCTTTTGGGAAGCAAATCCAAGGTGCTCTCTCTTAAAACCCAGCTGCAGTTCCAGTAAAATGCCAGAAACATAGGAAGTCCTCAGATAATGAATAATTCAAGGAAGGGTGCAGTTACAGCACACGTGATACAATCACCATTTTCTGCTGGACCATTTTCTAGCTGGAACCACAAATGCGTTTTTTTCACTGAGAGCTAAAATATTCAACATGAAATTTTTGTTCAGCATGTAAGGAAATAAATTTGTTTACTTCTATTACAGCAAGGCTATCTTAATACGGATGCAGCAAGCTTAACATTCAAATATGAGACGTGTTGAATTGTCTTTGCTTGAATGATGAACATTTTGCTGGCTTGACACACCTGTCACAACTAAAAAAATAGATAAAATAAACTTCAGAGTATCCAGGTCCTTACATTGTCATTACCATGGTTGTCTAGGGCAACACTAGGGCGCCGTCTTTCACAACAAGACAATTGCCAGACAAAGAATTCTCTTGTAAAACACACAAAAGATGAGTCTTACCACAGTAATTTATTTCTTAAAAATCTAATTTATTGCACTTGTCTTAAAGCACAAACAAAACCAAAAACGTAAATACAGAAATAAAAGTAAAAAACCCATCCTAATTTTGTTGAAACTACCCTAAAAAGTAGTCTGTAAGAGCTCTTGACACCGATTGAATATTAACGACCATAGCAAGGAACAGTATTATACAGTAAATAAACAACTAGCAAGCTCAAACCATTACTAAGATGACTTTGAAAAATGTAATACAAAAGTGTCACTATTAAATAATGCCATTTTACTTGAGCATCTGGTGCTTGGAGGACACAGAGAAGTTGTTCTTTCTCATGTCCTTTCTCCAAAGTGATTGACTTGGGAGTTGCCATAAGATACTTTTAAGCTGAATTTCAGCTTCTTTGGGGTCCTCAAGACACCAAGCTATGCTTGCCTAAAACAGACTGGTTACTTCACAAGCTGATTCCATTACCATCCACTTCCAGACAGGCTAAAAGAATCCCTCTGGGGAAATCTCTCTACAGAGATGAGATAGCAAAGAAGCAAACAATCTGTAAAAGGGAAATAAATCTGTCCTTCCTGTAGGACTGAGATTAAACTGAGAACTGACAGCCAATACCACAATTGCTACTAAAAAAAAAAAAAAAAAAGACATAATTTCTCTCTCCACCTTGCACCATGTTTGTTCCAAGTTTAGTGCAGTACACGCATGAACTAATCTGAAAGAGAACAGAGGTTAAAAAGAAAACACATCCTTTTCCATTTGTGTTAAGTTCTGAAAACAGAAACATCCCCACTTTTCAACTCTTGGCCTTTCCTGAAGCTGGCTCTTTACCAGTATTGGTTAGCAGCTGCTTAAAACATTCTGATGATTTATAAGCTTAGAACAAACACAAAATAACTCCTCCGCCTACATAGTGAACTCAGGTTCTCTCATCTATAGTTCTATTGCTTAAAAAAGATGAGGTATCTTTCAAAGAAGATTTAGTATAAAGAAAAATAAACTGCAATGATTAACTTAGGTTACTTCCCAGTTCATCACATATTCCTGTTGCAACATCTGTTAAGTATAAGACACTTCAAAATTTAGCTAACATAGCTAAAATCAGAATATTGTTAAGTATTTTCTCACAATATCACGATTTTTAATGGGATATATAGGTAATTCTATCAATTACCATTTTATTCTTAATACATCTAAGTTTGGTACTCAAAACAATATGAGTCCAAATGTTAAAGCACTGGCTGGAGGCACAAATAGAGCACAACAGGAATTATGAAAGCTGCCTTGTACATTCCTGCTTTGTACTACAAAATCAACAAACGATCTCTTCTTAATCCAAACTGGGACTCACCCCTAAAACTGTCAGCTTCCTAATGGCTATGGAAATGGGCAAAAGTGTCCCTGATATTAGGTGTAATCCAAACCTCTATCTTGTGAATGAAGCCAAATTATGAATAAAATTTCTGGAAATGGAAGGTTAGTATAGCCTTGCAATTATTTCTATGGAAATGGATCAAACTAAGTACATTCTAACAATACTGTGTAATCATGATGTTCTCAGATCTTACTAAGAAATACTTCACCATATTTTCTTCCATGCTGAAAGGAAAAATAATTCTAAATATATGTACAAGAGTCAGGGAGTGATCCCATCAGTATGGTATGGAGTTCCAAATACAAGAAGAAATTGCGAAATGCTTAATGTTTCCACTGTAGAGAAATATTTAATGCAACAGAATTCCTTCTCAAAATCAGTACATTAGTTGCATGCTGTTGTGAAGTACTCACTTTCATTGCTAGTAAGGTTAACTTAAGAGTTATATTTCCAAAGGAGCTTTTACAGTAGTACGGTATAACAATTGCAGTATGCCACACCTAAAGAGTCTCCCAAAAGATTATGTAACAAACATTAGAACTCACAGCTTGGGGGCTATTTAACAGGCCAGTTTTCCAATACAAAAGTGCTAATATCACAGGTCCAGTATGAGTGGCTTTTAGATCCAATATTCTGTACACACATTACAGAAATTCTGTCCTCCTGTTTTTTTCACTGCTTCACAAGCTTGACAGACTTCATATCACTTCCCATTCATCTTCCAAATCATCAGGGTGAAGCAGAACAGAGATGTCATTATTTTTCTGCAAACTATGGGAATGGCTAAAGGTCTTAGTGAGACGCTGGAGCAGAGATCCTGAAGTACTGATTGCCCACAGTTCATCTAGAGGGGTCACTGCAAAGCATAAATTATCCATCTTTTAATTACAGTAGCAGGTTCCAATTCTAAACACTGAATAAATAATATTTGGATCTGTTTTCCCAATTATACCCAGAGAAGATTTTTACTAATGTGATAAAAACACCCTCGATGAAACACAGTGTGTGCAGCTCTCCCTGCATATGGTCAGCTTGAGCACCACCAGGTGGAACTCAAAGCAGACATCACAATGTTTTGGACAGACTGCCATGCAGAACCAACTTGCCTGTTAAACGTGAGACATTCCCAGGAATCTTCTTCCAGTAGTCTCCTGCAGGATTCTTGTCGGTGACGCCGTACCGGCGAGCGACATCTCCGTTGGGGCAGCGTGCCCACACAGTCCTGGTACTCAGAGCCAGCTGGCAGGCCTGCAAACCTACAGGGAATTGGACATGAGGAGGGAATAATCAGGCTTTCCTGGACACTAAATACATTTGCAGAAAGTACTTTGAGAGCAGACATCGAGACTATAATAATTTTTATATAATCTTACGTGAAGCACAGGTAAACAAAAAAAGCTTTTTAATTGCAGACTTGGTACTCTCTGCATCTATTGACCATAAGGGTTATCCCAGTATGGATATAATTTGTTATGTGGCCACAGTCACAAGCAACATCCAATTAGAGGACCTTCATAACATGCTTTTGGAGCCTCCACTGTATTTGACTACCACATGGGGAATAAGCCAACAATTACAATCTTAATTTGTCTAAAAATGTTTAATATTACAGACATTGCGGACTCTCGCTCCCTCTTCACAAGACTACTCTGCAACTAAGTGCCATGAGTCAATGCAGTGACAAATCTTTAAAAAGCAGACAGCATCAATGCACAGTTATTTAGAAGGGAACAAATAAAATTTAGTTTTATTTAAAGGCAAGGCAAAAGTGTAATTACCTAATCTACAACATATCCAGCACACAGGATTAGTAGAAAGATGTGCAAATTAGTGTAAAGTTTTTGTTACCCACATCTAGGTAGAAGCCTCATGTGATATCACAATACAAAACCCCACAGCACAACACTCTCCCTACTGCTTAGGAATTCTGATTTAGTTTTAATTGAAATGGAACAGTACCACTTACTGAGTGGCAGCAGCCTGAAATAACACATCAGAAATTCATTTAAAAAATCATTTTTCTCCCAGTTAACTACTCAGTGTTTTTAAGTAAAACCAAGGTCCTCTTTAAAAGATAACCCTTATCAAGCACTTAATTGCAAAAAGAAAAAATTTAAGCATTACTATCCAATTGAAAAAGCAACGAGAAAAAAAATAAACAAAACAAAACCACTGAGAAAATGGCATAAACAACAAGGAACTGGTGCATTCATTTTACCTGGTACATGTTCCCAGTCAGTGCCTACAGGCATTTCATCTGTAATTCCAACTCGTACATGGACATTCCATTTGCTATCAATTGCCCACAACATCTGATCATTTGGACTTGAATGAATGCTGACCAAGTTGATTCCTACTGGCTATAAAAATTAAGCACAGTATTTAAACTTTGTACTACTGTATCTTTGTACTATTGTAGCATTTGTTTTTCACAGAAGTACACAAGAGAAGTAAAATATTTACCAGATACTAAAGACAGGGAGAAATGTAACTGATATTTTATGTGCTATTGTACACCATTATCCATTTTTCAAGAACTTAAGCCCTTTGTAAGTGCAAAAGGAATATGAATGAATGTATCATTACTGATAATGATATTCATATTTCATGTTCAGTATTCAAGTCTAATAATGTTAGTATTTGCTTAACCACTGCTATTCCAATCAGATACAGCTTGAACTGCAAGTTGGAAGAGGGATCTCTTCCAATGAAATGCACAAAATGTAGTGTTCTCCTCTTGCCTGAGAGAACGTTTTCCTAACATTATTAAACCTGCACTTTATTTCTAAGCATATTCTAAAGCAGTGCATTTCTACAGTGTGAATGTCTCCTCTTTGCAATGAAATGATGACCTGCCTTCTTGCCTGTACTCCATTCTACGGGAATACAGCCATGGAACTCGCTGCAGTACTGGAGCAGCCACACCTGCAGGAGAGGATCCACAACACTACCCCACTGGCAAACACAAGTGAAACACTCTTCCCATTCTGGTCCCAGGTGTGTCCTTACTCCACCTGCTTCTACAGAGATTTGCCTTAACTACTGTTCAAAATCAGCGGTACTGACATAACATCATGACTTTGTAGCAAAATATATCATCCGATCAGGTTGGATGATTGCAAATATCCTGCAAAACATGTACTTTGAATAAAACATGGATATTAAAAAAGTTTTTCTCCACACCAGCCTAGTAAAGGCACTGCAGAAGACAGTGTTATGTCTGAAATACATCATCTCCCCACAAAGCAGCACTGCATTCCCTGCTTTAGTCTCAAGGGCATAAGCTGAAATTCCAGAGTACTAAACAGAAGAGCAAGTAGCTCTCTGTATGTATAAACCAAGGGCTACAGAAGCATGATCTGCATGTATATATAAGCACACAACCCAGATGTGCCTTTTGTGTACATAACAGTTACCCGCTTTGGTTTTGCTTTTAAAATTCTGGTGCTGTCTTGGGTCTGACCAAGCTACAACCAAGTCTGACTTGCATCACCAAATCAATCCTGTCTATTCAGGTTTCAAGGCCCTTAACAGACTATCTTCTCATGTTTTTCCTCTCATTAGGTATTTGCCTAATATGTTAGAAGCTTGAGGCTGGTAGAGGCTTGATCAAGTATTTACCTGTGGTCACAGTAAATTCACAAGTGGCTGCAGTTTGAACACTTAAAGTAAAGCCACTAATTGTCTTGAAAAGCACTGACTACATAGAATACACAGCTGCTTAGCTACTTTCAGATTGGTATTAAACTACTGTCTTGAACAAAAATCTCAACCAACCCAAAAAAAAAAAACCCAACCCCAAAACAACAAACCACACCAAAAAACCTCCAAACATATTCAAAACCAACCAAGCAACGCATCAAATGCCCAAACCACACCAAAAACAAAACACCCCAAAACCCCACACATTTGGACTTCTGCCACTTTGCTGGAAGTGATCCTTACTCCTGGCCCAGTTTCCATTTCTCCCCTCCATTTTTTATTTGCTTCTTTCTACAGCCACCTTGGCTCTCACTCCCCACTTGTCCCTGCTCAGCTCCCCACAGCACTGCCATGGGGTAGTGCCTCACTCCTGCAGCTTCCTGCTCCATCACATCCCTCACCACACTCCTGCTTTTGCAGTCCCACATTTTCACACGAGGGAGCTGGGCAGTTATTAGCTTGTGCAAGCTGAAGTACTGTGTGAACAGGAGACCTTTGCCTTTCATCTTTTTTTTTAATATTTTATTTTTTAAAATCCACTTATCTCCTTCTTACCACGTTCTTCCGAATAGCCACCTCTTTCCCAGATTTAGGACTTTCTGTCATCTTTCCCCCATGTCCTTCACACCACAAACTGACAATGTGTCTGTCTATGCTCTGCAATACACTTCATGTTCCAACCAGGGTCCATCCCAAACTGTGCCTGACACCTTGGTGGGACTTCTGTTGCTGAACTGTTGGGATTTGTGCACCTTGCTCCCCACTCTCCTATGTCAGGATCCCATGCCTCTCTTCTACTGTCATTTGTCTAGAAGAGAATTCTCTGAGTAAGAGCTGGAGGAGTATTTCCATCCAAAAAGACTTACTGAGTGCTTAAACCTGCTACCTGAGCCTGTGCTTTATTACAGATTTACAGGTAGTGGAAGCTAAGAAAATCAGAGGAAACACCCAAAAGGAGAGCCACAAAAGGAGTTGTATGAATCTCAGCTAAATTGGTCCTGATACCACTGCAGGCTCAAGTGTCATCAAAGCAATTACTTCTACCCTATTCTGCACCACCAACACATCTAAGAAACAAATGGCAATCATCAAATTCAAAAGAATGTGTTTAAAAGCTTGGCCAAATATTCTTCTCATTCTCTGCTTTTCTAAGTGAGCTCATTTCATCCTTAAGCTTCCCTACCTCTCTGGGTATCTCACTTCCAGCTTCTCTTCCTTCTTTAGGCTACTCAGCTCTTTCTGATAACCTCACATCAATAAAACAATCCTCTTACTACTACTGCAAAGGATCCAGGCAATTCCTCTACCCCCAGCTTTCTGCTGTGGAACAGCCAGTAAAGGACACAACTGACAGGACACATAGTGACATCATTATATACAGCAGCTTTTGGCACAAACCAGGGACAAGCCACTGGGAACAAATACAGGCAATTTTTAGAGCCTATTGCAAAGGTTTGACTTCTGGATTATTTTTTAGCCAGAAAGCAGGCATCTACAACAAGAAGGTACTTTCATGGCTACCAGAGTAAGGTCGATAAAATTAATTCTAAATTTTCTTGATATAATGTACTATTTTCTTTGAACAATCATGCTGATATTATCTCAGATAGCTCCATTTTCACTAAGTTTTACTTACCATAAGCATGCTTTAAGTATTTTATAAGTTATATAACAAGAAAATCTCTACAGCTGCAGTTAAAGGTTAAATAGAGTTCTGTCATAGCACTAAAGAGAGATACCTCTGCAAATTTATAAATCTGCTGATAACATTTCAGAGACTGATAACCATGAAAATTGATAAATTATTTCAGCGTAGCCTTTACTCAGCTGGTTTAACTTCCAACAGCATTCATTAGATTTATATACCTTGACTGTGAAACATGTCCTATTTGTAATTTACTGGAAAATCTGGAATTTTAAAGAACTTTGCAGCAGTCTCTCAGCCTTCCTGCTCTGAGGGACCAAACTCTGTTTATACACTTATGCACAATATAATCACCACTGTGAGAGATCAACCTGTCACGGATCGTTCCTGGATCCAGTGCTATTTGATAAAAAATTGCTGAACATTTTTTCTCTATTACTTGGGATACCAAACATTTCTGAACTCTAAAAATCTCCGAAGTCTGACTGTTTTAGCCAGTCAGATCTGAATGCAGATTCCCCATCCTCTGGTCTTGTGCCTTGGCTACAAACACCCCAGTCACCCTCTGTCTTTTGATATGAAGAATTTCCCACCAGGATCATGGACTGCAACACTATCAACTATGTCCTTTTCAACATTAAAGCAATAAACTAAGAGCTGTGGATATATTTGTTGTCTGCTACAAATAAAAACAACGAAAACCAGCTTGCCATATGTCTGTTATAAAAACAGTGCTGATAAAATGAAATAAACTTTAAGGAATCACATAACTGGCAAATTGTTAAATGAAATCAAGAAACAATGTCTATGCTAAACATAGTTATCAAGTTGTCCATTAACTTTATAATTCTCTGCAAGTTACTTTTCTTTCTGCAAACCACACAGAAGTAAGTTTCAGTGTAAGAATTTAACTTAATAGTATCAAACAAAATCCAAAGTAAAAACTAACACATTTCCCCACCCACTCTGCCCTACATACTACTTAAAAGTTTTGTCTGGTTGGTCACAGCTGAACCCAAATGGTTAAAGTTCCTTGTCAAGGAGGAAAGGACAAAACACACATACACAAAAAAGGCACCAGAACATTTTCCACGTCACTTTTCAGGAGCACAGAGTCCATGTACCAGCAAACCTCCATTATCTCTGTTCTGCTGCAAATATCCAGGATAAGGAAGACTAAACATAACATTATCAGTCTGTCCCAGCCCAATCCTTTTTGTAACAGGTTGGTGGCTACATTCAGCACAAATGTTCTCCTTGCCTTCAGAAGGCAAAGCAAAAACACCTTCAGCTGGTCCAGGCCAGGATGTAAGAAGGTCACATCAGGGATATTTCTCACACTCTTGAGTATTGTGAGTGTATCAGACTGATCTGACTATTTTCATGACTAACAGCATCCAGACCCTCCTAACAAGGATAACAAACAAAGAATGCAACTTCAACTCTCCCCCAATACAGGCCTACTTACATATTATTTTCTGAGGTCCATTTAAATGAACATTCTAAAGCCTTTTCAGCATTAGCTTGCTAAATTAAGTGCTGCTTTTTTCTTTGCAGAGAAGCTCAAGGCATCATACAGGAGCAGGAAAGATGTGTCTATGTTTGGTCTTCTTGATGCCACGTGTTCTTCAGTAAAGCTGGTATTAAATTGTCAGAAAAACATAACTATCTATTCTCTGTAAAACTGGAGCATTATTTTCCTCAGAAGCCCCAGAATAACAACAGGACCCTGTGCCCCACTTTCTGCCTTCAGTGAATAAAAGGGACAAAGGCCTTAGCTGGGTATTTCCAACCAAGGAGGTATCTACTCTGCTGTCTATGACTAGCACAATCTGGAAGACAAAGCAAAGCCAAGGAGGAAATCCCTTGACCTCTCCCTTCTGCTAGCTCTACATTTTTTATTCCAACGTTTTCTCTTGCAGAAACATGGGAAAGACAACAACATATGGTATCAAATCATAGAAAAGATCAAACCAAACCCATGCAACTACTCAACATATTCTAAACAGAACCATAAAATACTTTAAAAATACTTAGTACAACTGTTCCTTAGAAGCAATTAAAAAAATAAATAATTAAAATTTCATGTAACCACTTTAGAGACCATACAAACTACAGGCCTACTCAGGTTCGCCCAACTGTCTTCTGATCACACTGTTTTATAACTATGATTATAAACTGTAATAAACTGTAGGAGATAAGCCTTCTGTAATTACCACTACAGGTATTTTTAATAACATACTGAAGAACTCAACTGTTAAGGGAGTAAGAATTAATTATTTACAGAAATGTGTGTTAAGTAAACACTAAGTGCAAATTCCCAGGAAACAGAATATAATTTAACACTAGGTAATAAAAACCTTGTATAAGCAAACCTGAGTAACCAAGGCTTTTATTTCTTTTATAAACACACTTTTAATGAGCATCAGTGAAACACCCTCTGATGCAGCCTATGCCTGTAAAGTGCCTCTCTTTAGTTTTTGAAACATAAATACCTTACCCAAAGGGAGAAAGCATTTTTGAGGGGTTATAGGGAGGGGCCTTCAAGCTCCTAATTCAAGGTCAAAGGGTCTGATGTGTCCAGCAGATATCCCAGGGTGTCTCCTTACTCTGCAACCACAACTCATACCTGCTAAGTCACAACGATCATGATGATCATCCTCTACCCATGAATTTTTATACCATGGTGATTTATTTTTGGATAGAATAACTCTGAAGAACTGTCAATACTTAATAATAGTTGTGGTTACTTTATTTGCCCAACTGTATGTTAAATATATTTCTTCATCTTTCTGAAGAATAATTAAATATCTAATTTGTGTTAACAAACCAAAATATGGGAGTATTAGAAGAGCTGCAGGTATGAGGAAGTTCCAAGCAATGATCAAATTGAAGTATGAAAATGGAAGGTTCTCTTTCCCACAATTGTTGTTTTAAATGTAAGCCAGTCTTGTCAAAAAGCAAATACACCACCTTGAGATCACATTTTAGAAGGACACAGGAGGATTGCCTACTAAATTTTCTGGGTGTACTGCACATTAGGCATTTTGTGTGCCCTGAAGCTTCTGGTGCTGATAACAATTGCTATCTCCCATGACAGGCCACACACATGCTTTTCTGAACATGGTGATAGCAGTGCCTTAAAACAAGTATCAGAAGGCTAAAACTCCAAAGCAGCAAAATACAGTGAAATACAGTGACAGCAGTTTTCTTAACTAGCAACAAGGAGGAAGATAATAAGCACTACGCTCAGCAATGGAATCAGCGTGAGGCAACTTCAGAACAAATGCTGAAATTGCATTTTTTCAGCCTCTAAAAGCACCTTTTATGTAACTTAAAATTACTTAAGATAGGCATTCCTGTGAAGAATAGTACAGACTTCAACTTAAACATTATGGCATTCTAAATAATCTAAACAAAAGACACAGCTGCAGAAGCTTTGATCTCCTATACTTATTTGCAACCCACCTTTAGACAGCTGCTCTTACTACTGCCAAACAGCTTTTCTCTACATCATCTTGAAAAGTGCAGTCCTCCAGGAAAATCTTCTCCCTATTAATGTCTTCAGAGGCCTCACATGAGTGAAGATATACAGAACAACAGACTAGTTAGTCTGGTCTAGAGAGAGCCAGGCCTAATGAGTATATTACTGCTCCAACCTAAGCACACTTTGGTTAATAAAAGATACTTCCTCTGAATCTCATCTTAGCACTCCAAAGCAGAACTCATGGTAATTCAGAGGATGTCTGTGCAATGGCTGAGTAATGCAAGCTGGTCTCTGCTAGTGAAAACCACTGGACTTAGAAAGAACAGGCATGTGAAATTGCACTGGAAAGAACAGAGACTTCCATGACAAGGATGTTCAAAAGTAGTACAGACGATTCTGAAGTAAAAGTTATAAAGCATTTTCAACAGATAAATTTCCTTCCCCTCTAAATATTCAATTCTTGAAGATCACTTCAAACAAACCCTTCCTACATTTCAGCTTAATGGCAAAATATGATCTTGAGGACTGCTCACCACTTCCTCCTCTAAGTACCACTTATTGCAGAACTGGCCTTAAAAACATCAGAAATCTCACTGAGAAATGCAAAAGCAAGGCAGATGCAGAAGAAGGAAGTCCCCAGATCCACATTAATTGTTCTGTAAGGTAAGCAGAATTTTATCTAAATAAAGGAAACAAAACAAAGATGACGACAACTGTTTCTAACAAGTCAACACTCATCTGTAAGGCACAATCAACTCCTTACCTTTTCTTGATATATGTTCAATGTAAGGTATTGAAAAGAAGTTAAATCTACCCTGTATTGATTTTTCAGAATTACAGATAATTTGCCTAAATTTTAAATGGTATTTTTGACTACCATTTGCTTCGTAGTTTTAATAATTTTTGAATGACCGTGAAAGCATGAACAGCCTTAATTTAGTTTTTGGGAAGTCTGTGTGCAAGAAAAAAATAGCTCCTCCTATATCAGTAAGAATTTCTACTACCTATAAGAGTTTCTCTTACCTATGATATCAAGCTTAAAGTACAGAGACACAATTACCAGGCTGTTATGGGAAGAGCAGTAAATCAAAAGTTTCTCTAACTCGAAACACACAAAATGCAGGTGAAAATTTTGTGGCAAACTAAGCCAGGCAGTGCTCATCTGCTGAGACCCTGGGAACTACAAATGATCAACTAAAGCTTTATGCAGTAGCCAAACATTTCCCTAAACAAATCCCTTGTACTTCGTAGTTCAGACAAGCTATGTGAATATTTAAACAGACCTCTGGATTTAACAGCATCACTTTTTCAATTCTATTCTCTATGAACTTTGGTTACAAATCAACAAAGAGCACCAATTAGAAGTGACAATAAAATGTCTCAATCTATTTTTAGAGTAATGCTGATTATTTACAATGAGTAGATGATTAGTCACTCATTACAAGTATTTGTTCTGTTTCCTTTAATTTTGTCAGATGAAGTTGTTTATCTGATAGATACCTTAATGTAAATCTGAGAAGGTGGCTTCTAAGGCCAGTTTTTAAACTGTGGGAAGTAAGAATTTCTCAAGATCAGATTTTGTCTCAGCATCTTTTTCAGAAGGTACCAGAAATCAAAGCTGAAATGTTCAAAGAATTATTTTCAAACAGTTCAACTTAGGGAGACCTTTGAATGCAATTTAAAGACTTTTACCTTTTGATCAAGCTCTACTCTTTAATAATCTAAATTAGTCTTACAGTCTATATTAATTCTCTGTTTTATTTTTAGTTATTGTTCCTTTAGGCCAGAAATCAGAAAAGCATTAAATCATAATAAAGATACACACAGAGAAACATATACTCTCTATTATCTATATAAATAATATTTGTATTTCCTGCTTTCTTTAAATTAAAATTTTTATGTATGTAAAAATAGGTATGTATTTTGAGACACGTTACAACAGATGAGAGTTTTATCCTGCATGTTAACAATAGAATGGAAAACCTTTTTCTATTTCCTGGTCTAAAATAATTTCATCAAAGCATTTTGATTAGTTTTGTCAGTGTCTTTGAAACAGCTCCCAAAAAGCTGCTTAACCACATAATTATTTTACTTACAAGACTGCAGAACCAAACTGATGAATCACAGAAAACAGCTATATATAAACTACTACTGCTCAAGATAATCTAATGATGTTATAAACCACTTCTGAAGTACTGGATAAAATAAAAAAGAAAGAGGGCAGAGAACATATAATGTTATTCTTTATCTCAAGAGATGCTTCAGTAAGGAGGTACAGAGGGAAGAGTAACAAATGAGAATGGGTTTAGTCTTGATTTAAGAAAAAAATACAGTATCACAGAGCCAAAGACTGAACTTAAATTATATTCACTCATTTTAGCATGAGCAAAATCTCACCAAAACTGCAGTCTCTGAATACCTTTGTCAAGTTATGCAAAGATGAATGCTGTGCAACTGCAGCACTCCTTTAAGGGGAAGTGACACCATAAAAGCAGAGTCTGCAGCTGCTCACAAGCTGCTCCTGAGTCATGAGATCTAGGATAGGCAAGTCATACTGGGTCTGACATTTACTAGGGAATGAAATATCCATAGTTGGTTTTAAATTACGTTATTTGAGAGTGCTCCTGTACTTGAAGCAAGTGAAAAGCAATTTTGGCTTCCTTCTTCAAATAGAAAATGGCTGAATCATTCACAAATACTTCTTACAGTATTTCTGTTGTTCTGAACATAAGAGCAAAACAGCATGAAGTGTGTCAAAGTCAATTAAGGGACAGAACAGTAAGGTGTTCCTAATAAGTAAATATTATTCACTTAAGAGTTCACTCTTCAGACATCATGTTATATTTGTTTTCCAAATACTAAGTATTTGGAAATACTTTTAAAGTTCACACATTTTCTCATTTTGCATTAAGCCTCTGCAAAAGCATGAATGGCTGCTTGTTTAATGACTTGTTTTAACATGCTGGAATTGTCTCAAAACAAGCATGTAACCCATGAGTTTTCATTTCCTCTGCAAGCAATGTTTGAATTCTTGCCCCTTCATATTGACTCATTACATTTGCCATGTCAGGAGTTGGCAAGATAACAGGAAAGGGAATGACAGAGTTCTGGGTATCAGAAGGTTATAATTTTTGGAAGGCAACATCATCCAGCTTTGTTGATAAGATTATGAGAAATAATTTGATTTACAACCTTGTCCACTTTCTACATAAGGAAGTCACTGCCAAATCATGAGCCACAGCAAATCCCAATTCGTATTGAGTAGTTTAATCTACTTCAGTAGAGGAGCAGAGAATCACTTAGTATAGAGAAAATAATACCAGCATAGAGAAACAGCTTTTTGGGCTATTCTCCTGGATAGACCTTTGGTAAGAAGATAGTACACTAAGTTTAATTCTCTGTCTCTTGACAAACTCAGTTTAAATGGAATGTTTCTTCCTCTTTTTTTTTAAGAATACTGCCTTTATGGGAGACATCATCACTGAGACCTTCAGTCTTGTCTCCCTGCTGCCCTACCCCTTGTTAGCAGGGACAATGTGTTACATCAGAAAGACCCACTTAAAGCACACCAAGAACAAACACTGTAACCAAGTCCTTTTTGCAACTGATATTGGCACCTATTTATCAGTCTGCCCTGCTATTCTGCAAAACGAAGTACCACATTCCCTGTACAGAATTAGTCATCAAACCAGTGCTGTGATAATTGCTGGGATGTATATCTGCAGTTTTCATTTCCCTGTTCCCCTGCCCTTCTTTGCTGTTACACCCTGAGATACACACGAGCCAACAACTGGCTGATGAAAGAGAAGCAGAACTAAAAGTAAATTATGTAAAAAGCAAATAAATTATTGCAACTCCACTGCCACAGATCTACTTCTATTTCTTAATGTGTACTTTTGAAAGTGCCATACATTTCAAAATCTTAAAGAGAAATGCTGCAACATCAATCAAGTATGCAAACACATCCAGTGCTACTGTGCAAGACAAGCAGACAGTTGAGTTCAAGTGATTTCGTGCCAAGGAGTAAAGAATGAAATCAGTAGTCAGAGGTCAGCTCCATTACAGCAGTCCCAACCCACAACAGAAATTACTCCCATTTCATAGATTAACTTGCAAAGTATTAGAGCAGCAATGAAAGCAAGCACTGTGGTTTAAGGAGAGACTTAAAAAGAAAACAACCAAAAACCAAACAACAAACGGACACTGGAGAAACAGGTTTTGTCAGTTTTCTATCTTTTCCAAATACGCTTCCAGGTTACTTTAGGAGGCTTCTTTCAAATCCAATCCTCCCAGCTGACAGGTAGAAAGGATATAAAATTTGTCCATTCTCGTAACAAGGGAAAGGAGCTGCATTTGTACTGCATGCTTATGAAGCACTGCATGACAAGGAAAGTCCCTGAATTCAGGCACAGCACCCTAGCAAGCATCCCAGACTCACAAGGGTGAGGATAAAGGAAGAGGGAGGCAGGCACTTCAGCACCATGCCACTTGAGCAGAGCCTTCCCACACCCTCTGTGCTGTCTGCCCATCCAGCCTCTTGCTTAGCACACAAAAGGTACTCAGGGCATAGCTCAATGCTACACTCTACTTTAAAACCTAGCTCTACTGTTTTCCATGAATTCTAAAATTACTGTTTTATTGTTTAGCATAGAGCTAAACCACTGGGTTACAAAGAATTGTAATCAACATTTTACCTGTATAGGTGGCTCAATCATTATCCACGCAGGAAGCATCAAACTTGGGTTAAGAGGTTGAGTTCCTACACGGAAATAAATGCCACCATTGGTGTCACAGGCCCAAACATGCTGATTTCCACAGGTCAAGCTGATCAGCTTTACACCACCTAGTAACAAAGAGATTATTAGCAACCTGGGATTTTCTTTCAAATTCAGCTATTAATCAGAACTTGTATTTAGACTTCATTAAACAAGCTTTAGTCACATAAAAATTATTAGAAGTTAATACAACTTGTGAGAGAACAAAAAAAATTGCTGGATACAATGAACAAAACCAACAGGTAGTACACATGTAAGAAATTTCTCTTCTAAATCTAAAAATAAATGTTTTAGTCATAGAAGAGTGCAATTTCTAAAGCACATTATAAATACGCTATTACAACAACCAAATTCAAGCAGGGAACCATTCCATGACAAATGTTATCAGTGCCTAGACAAACTTTCACATGACCTGACATGAACTCTTCTCTCTAGCTGGCCATGCTTGGAGACTTTTAAAGGTGTCAATCTGGTAATACAGTCAGCAAAGAACATTCCTAATGCCACCAGCATTTCAAAAATATGAGCGCATATGGGTTATGCATTTCAGTGTTAACATACCAGTGTCACATCTGTAAATAAAGGAACTGATTTTCAAATGGTTTTATATTCACCACTGTACATATTTATTACACCAATCTCAAATGTGCAGCAGTATTTTAACCCTGTCAGCACCATAAAAACAAAGCTGCCAAATAAGTGTGTGCTGGAATTTTGGCGTGGTTTGTGTTTGGGTTTGGTCTAGATTCCTGCAAAGACAGTAGAGATGCAAACCTGGTAGTTTAGCCTAAAAAGATCTGCTAGTTAACTGTCTACTGAAACTCTTACTCTTTCAAATTAATTTTAAAATAGCCACACGACGTAATGTCTCTAACATTTGATTTCCTTTTTTCACCCCATGTTGGACAAAACAAAGCTAAGTAATGGAAAACAAGTTCCAAAGAAAGTGGGACCCAAGCAGTACAGATCCACTACAGAAGGAATGCTCTGGTCAGACTCCAAACTAAAGACTCTAAAAATAGGCCTTGCTGGTTAACTGAACATGCCAGTGCTGCTTGGGATATCCCATTCTTGGTAATAGCTCTGTTTTCAGGGATGTGAAATTTGGCAAAAATCCTTGTAAAGTGCATCAGACACAGCAGTCCTTAAAGAGGGGCTTGGAATTTTATCCCACATAATGCAAGTTCAAATTATTTATTTCTGCAGAATGCAATATTCCCAATTGTTAGGGCTTACTGGGGAAAAGAACAGGAAACAACAGGACAACAGAGCTTTATCTTTTAATTATCTGTAGTAAACAGATCTCATTAACCAAAATTATTTCATTTTCTGTATCACAGGAATAGAAATCAACCTATCTCATCCCAAAATTTCCTTTAACCAGACAGCTTCATATAAAAACCAAAATGACAAACACAAACTTCTACTGCTTGGAATGAGAACATCTATAGCAACTTTCTTTTGTAGACAGAGGCTTGACTTTGAGCTGCAAAGCCAAAATCTTACTTAAAACCGCATTATTCCTTCTAGTAAAGTATGACTTGATGCCATGGCTTTGTCACATGATACCTCAGCTGTCAAAATGTTCAGATCCAGACAAGCATCAGGCTCTCAAACATGGCATCACATATCACCTACTCAGCATAGCTGGTATTATTTACGTCTACAGTACAATTTGATATTCAAAAACACAGCCCTTATGTAAATGTTTTGGGGTTTCTCCCTCCTCCCACTTACTGTTTGTATCTTAGGAGGAGGTCACGTTAACCACATTTACCAACTGTTTCAGGGCAAGTAGCATGAACCAGCAGCATTGTTTATTGTTAAAACCTGAAGGTCATTCTACTTTGTTTAGAAACCTTAATAGTGACAGTGGAACACTAATCAAAATAATCTACTGGGTGCTACTCCCAGTACATAATGTAAAAGGCAAGATATTACCACCATAATAAGAATATTTCAACCTTAATGCTGGTAAACACCATCATTTCCATACAGAATTCTGAACTGCACTTTACAGAAAGTTGCTCCCACCCTGCCTGCCCTCCACAGTTACAGTCCTAATGTTTCTGGAGTAAACTTAAACATACACCTGAACAGTAACAACAGCTCTCCAATTTTTTCAGCCCCATTAGAACAAATAAAGGCTTTTCTATTATAGCCATGGATATGCACTTCTTAAGCAGTGATGTACCACATGCAATTAAATGGAGGAAAAATGCCTAAAACATTTTCACATTTCAGTGCTAACCCACAGTGACAGGTACAGTGTAGTGTTTGAGTATTTCCTGACCCAAAATCTCTTCTATGCCACCACCATGTGCCAGAGCTGACAGGAAAAGCTGAATGTAAAGGTTGAATTTCTGAACTGCTGAAGTTCACAGGGCAGGTATTAGAGTCAGCTAACACCAATTACACTGATTTCCTGTATGAATTCTTTTGAGATCTTCAGACAATGGCCAGAAGTTACTTATTTTTTCAGTTAAACAGTTACTGTCTAAACTGCTGGAAAGCAGTGGTTCATGAGAAGAGTTTCAAACCACACTAAGGAACATGAGGACAAAGTGGCCAAATCTATCCTCCTGTAGGTCAGTAAAAGGCATCACTCAGTGTTTAAATTATGGTATAATGAGTGATTTGGAGCCAATTCATCAGGTCTGAAAAATAACTGGTGTACAACTGAAAAACAAGTTAATTTTAAAAGACACGTTTTAGAAGTTTTCCATTAAGTATTATAAACTATACACTAAAACTGTACATAAGGCTTAAACTCTGCCAGCTGTGTCTCTTTCCTTAAACCCCAAGTTAAAGTTGCTTGTCTGCTATCAGACCAATCATGAACACTGCCATCAAAAATGGAAAAATTGCAAACCAGTTGAATTATTTTTAAAATTATGTGAGAATGGTGCACAGTCTCAATTTCCTTTATCTTCACCTGAAGCAGGAATACAGATTAGCACAAATGTAAGAATGTTCTACCAGTCAGACTATTAAAGAAATAAATCTGATGAGAACATTACTCATTAAGTTGGCAAATAACCTGATTACCCCATAGCCAAACTCCAAACTGCAACTACATTTCAATGATCAAAACATGGTCAAGCACCTAAGCAAATGAAAAGAGCAGTTAAGCAGCATCACATTCTAAGCATTATGCTGAATGATTACGTCACTATAATTCTGGACATGGGTATCATGAGCTGCATCACTCATGAATGATTCAACTCTTGGAGCATAATTCTTCCATGGCAGGAGCTAAAAATGTGTTTAACCATAAAATTCAGACCTTTGTGCCCTAGACCAGGTGATAATGAGGTAATGCTGCTGCATTACCTCATTATAAAAGATAAAGATAATGGCTGCGCTGAGGTACAAGAGCCAGCCTAGCTAAAGCTGCTGGAGCCCCTGCACAGCACCATGTCAGGCCAAGCCAGTTCAGACTGACCAACTGCAAGATGCCCTGAACACACTCAAAGTACCTTGCAAACAGGAAAATTCTTGTCACCAGGACAAGGCTAAACAGAACACTCTTTGAAAGCCACACCTGTTCCTGGTATTTAACTATCACCTGCCAATAGGTACTATTTAATCCAGTAAATGTTATATTCTACATCAGTAAACTGAAAGATACTTCTGGAAAATACAGTGTGCTAAGAGACAGTCTAGTCAATAAAAATGTCATACCTAGTTGGGAGAGATCCAGTTTTGTCCAATGCATCCCTGTTGGGCAGCTGGAGGAAAGTGTTCTGATAAATATCTGCCCAAGACTATCCAAGCCCCAAATGGCATCCTGGCAGGCAGAGTAGTGCACCATTTCAGCCTCTGGTGGCAGCTGCACCGTAGAAGGACGAAAATGAGGATTCTGATCACTGAGACAAAACAGATCCTTGTTGCTTTGGCACAGCCACAAAAAGCTTCCTATGGAAAGGACACTTCTGTTATTAAAATAATTCTTAATCCACTCTGAGAAAGCTTACACATCTACTTTTTCTGAAAAAAATTATCAGTACATTTTGAAGGCAAAACTAAAGCTTCTCGGCTATGCTCATAGGGTAAGGCTTTGAAGTACAAATACACATCCTAAGCCCTTATTTAGGCACTTAAATACTCCATTTCTCAAATAAAGGAAGTATAAGTGATCTCATTTGAAGAAATGTTTCATTTGAAGGAACTAATAGAGAGAAAACACATGTAACAGTGCACTATCACCTCTCTTTATTCTTTTGCTCTTTTATATCCTTGATAATAACCTTTGAAAAGCAGCATTCTTTTTCAGCTCTAAACCACATTTTTGCCACTAAAGCCAGTGTACTTAGATAATGCAATTGCTAACTATTGTAACCAGTAGTTCAATTCCCTGACAGGCTCACTTTTACCAATAATGGGCAATTTTGCTGCAGTAACTGCACTGACAGGAAAAGTACTTCGTTACTACAGGCACTTCAGCAAAGCATGCTCTGAAACTTCCAATTACAAATTCTGGCAATTCATGCTTTGGCAGTTTAGGAAGTTGCTTCTCCTGAGGACCACCCATTTCTCTGTTGTATGCTGCTCCACACCAAAGGTGAGAGTGAATAATACATTATTTTAATCTCCAGTAATTTTACCGACATACCTTCACCCTACTTCAACTACTTTAGATCCCTGCAAACAGAAAAGACAGCCAAAATCTGAAGTAATTCAGGATATTTAATTACTTACACCATCAATTCCACTGTTTAAAAATCAGATATTATACACTGCACTGTTAATTTACCAACCTTCTTTAGATGAAGCTGGGGAAGCCAACACAAAAATCCATTTTGTGGCAGAAGCAGTACCACGAGGCACAATATTATTCCAATACGTGCCTTGAAAGAAAGAACGAGTGGCATTAATAGGAAACTTAGTTTTCTGTTAAAAGTTGTTATTTAAAATTCAAAAGAAATTCTATTGCAATCCATTATTAAATATATTTTAGACAAGATTTTTCTATGAAAATCTTTCAAGAAACTGTTGGGGGGAGGGGGAAGCCTCCTCCTGACACCTATGTAAACACACACAGAGAAAACTGGGAATGCAGAAGAGGATAAAGAAGAATATTAATGGTCTTCAACAGGGGACCAATTTGGTGATGAGGTTAAACTAGATGTATTGTTAGTGTTTACCTAAACAAAGAAATGTACCAAATAAGTATTCTATTTTGAAAACTGTAGCAAGAAAAACAAAGCAATCCCTCTATTAGCACTGTAAAAGCATAACATTAGTGTCTTGCACAGTCACACTGATTGTGAGTCAGACTCCACTGTGCAAGATAAAATAGGTTCAGCAGTTTAAGATTGGCTTATCCCAGAGAAAAGACAAATGTAGGTGTTAAAAGCAGTAACTTATGCACAGCTCACTGGTTGACAATGACTTTTCCATGAAAAATATTTCCCTTTAAATGAGAAAGTATTTAAGACCAAATGCTAATGAATAATTTAATTTTTAAGCAAGTTAAAGCTGCCCTGACTTGCCACGGGTAATTTCTGTGGTGACACAGCTGTAGTTAGTTATTTCCTTCTATTTTATATTCTTATCTTAAAAAAAATTAAGATGCAAAAGCACACCAACCTATTAAGTTTCCCTTTGCTACATGGAATTCGTTCTTGCCTGAAGAGATCCAGACTCCGCTGCCATTAACTCCGAGAAGGCTGGGCTGACACTGAAGCTGCTGTGACCAAAATGCCATTCGAAGCTTGTCAGCCACCTTCTCCACAGGTGCCTGAGCTGCTGTTGCCACTGTGTGAGTTGCCTGGATTATGGTCTGGAACAGGCTGCACTGGTCAAACACCACATAATCAGTGATGCTTACCTGGGGGAAAAAGAAAAAAAGCACTCTTGATAATTAGTTAAGCTGTGGGGTGAGCTGCACAATCTTTCACCAGAAGCTTTTTTAGAACACAAAGTGTAGGAAGGGAAAAATAAAAATGGTACATTTTGAGTAATTGTCTTGCTAATAAGCCACAATGAGTATTAAAGGCCAGCTTACAACTCCCTTCTATCCAACAGTCCATTTAGAAATCTGCATTTTAAGACAGGCCCTTGTTTTAGGATGTTTCCCTCTAAAAACATGCCAAACTCTGCAAACTAAGAGGTGAATTTTCAATTTCCCAAAGGAAGAGAGAAACTTGTACAGTGTAGCAATTCAAACCACATGACAAAAACTTGAATGCAATACTCCTTTGCAAGTACCTCATGGACATTTTAATTCAGAGTGCAGAAGGAGGTCTAAATAAGCAATTGCCCAAGTTCTGTCATGGACAACTAGGTTAGCAACACTCTGCCATACTCCTAGAAAGGAACAAAATGCCTAAGAGCACAAAAAGAGCAGCAGTTTGCCAATAACCCCAAAGCCAAGCTACTCATGATGCCCACATGCAAAAAGGGATTATACATGCACACAGACCAAAATTCTTGTAACTAAGGTAAGCATGTAGACAAATTTTCTGTAAGACCGTTTTTGTCCTCCCTTTGTCGCCACCCCTATCTCTGGAGAAAACAAGAAAAGCTGGAGAAACCAGAGTCAGGAATTCCAAATCAATACCAGACAGTACTTGCAGTAACTGAGTTGGTTTCACCCACATGAACTGTGGCTGAAGCAAGCAGCTCCACATGGCTCAAAGGAACCTCAATTGAATGGGAAAATGAGACACACATTCTTTTGCATGGTGACTTATTTATCTTTTGCTAAGGAAAAGGATGGGCACTGGAAGACAAGAGAAGGGGCTGTGTTCAGCAGCCAGACTTGATGCTCTGCCTCAACAGCATGTTGTATGACCTGGCAGAGCACTTCTTGTGTTCTTTAAAGCTTCTGCAATGCTGCTCTGGGTGACCAAGGGATGGTTTTCCTCCCCTCTTTATAGAAGACACAGAAAGGGGATTTCAGCCATAGCACACAGAAGTTTTAATATATTGAATAAAGTGTACTATTAATTGAATTTTTTCTTAGACCCTTGTGGGAAAACAACACAAATAATCAACCCGAGGTAACAGACTAAACTGAAAGCAAAATAAAAAAATGCCTACTTGCCACCAATGGTTATCATCTCCTTGTGGTTTCTTTGAAACTATACCAGTCCTGAACCAGAGATTGCCATGGATATCCAAAGCCCATAATGTCTGCTGATCACCAAGGGTTATGCACACTGGTTCCAAAGCTTGCATTTCACTGGAAATGCAAACAAGTAAAAATGTTAAAAACCTTAATTCAAATTTATGTTACTGATATTTTAAGGAAGCTATTACAATGCTAATAGTTTAACATGGTTGAAACTCAATGGGGCCAAGCTAAAAAACACATTTGACATGAAATTTTCAGTTATTCAGTACTTTACATTTTATTTGTTTAAGTAAAAAACATTCAACAACAACTACAACAAAAACCACGAGTCCACCAAAGATCACTCAAGATTTGAAACTTGGACACATAACAATAAAACTAAACAAGCCCTATTTTGTTCAGTAAATAAGCAATCAAGAGCTGTGTTCTATAAGTTTTTGATAGAACAGCTTCATAAATGTATCTCCTCAACTTCCTTGACCTATTCTGAGAACAATACCCGCAGTTCAGGGACCACAAAGAGAAAACTCAACTTAATTATGTGACGGAGATAAATGCTGAATTTAGAACTGTAAGTTTCCTGCATAAGTAAACGATTTTCAAGCTCAGAAAGTCAACAGGGTCAGGTGATCATATCAGACACTGAAAAGGTAGCAAACAATGCTAGTTCTTTCAGATAACCTTTCTTGACAATTTAAGAACAAATAGTGACTGCCTTCTGCAATTTTAACACAAAGCCCAAGAATATGAAATGTACCTAAGGTGTAGGTCAAGCAGGTATTTTTATTAAACAAACTCATTAGAGTACAAGCAAATTTCACATTTGAACAAAGACACAGTAGTTTCTCAGAGTGTTCAAGAGCCAAATACCAGGCTGGGAAGTAGCAGAAGTTAAGGTTTCACAATAGGATGCTCAGTAGATAAAATCTCCTGACGAGAAGAACTTGAATTTCTTCCTAAACTTTCACCAAGCTGATGTCATAAGAGACAGCAAATTCTACATTCTCAAAGCCAGCAGTAGAGACTCGGTGCTTTTAACTTTATCACAAAGGAACTACCATGAGCATAGGATCAACCACAAAGCTAAATACCAACTACACAAAGTATTTATAAAAATCTCTGGCTGGGGAGTGCAGAAGTGTTATCCAGCTGTGTGGATGACCAAGAAAATGCATACATTTAATCCCAGGGGAAAAAAAACCAAAAACAAAATAACTTCTCAAAAAACTGGAGAGCTTTTTAAAACCATTATACCACAGGTTAAAGAAGCAATATTTAATAAAAACCCCCATTGACAGACATTATAAAGATCTTGTAAAATTTTTTCTCACTCTTTAAACCTCCTTCTGTTTATGAAAATTCCTTTCATTACATAGCAGTCATGGATGGATGGCTGGCTGGCTGGCAGGAAGGAAGTACAGACAGACAGACAGCTAAAATAGATATACACACACACACAATGGTATAGAGACACACGAGCTCAGGTAATACTTTTTCGAACACTGAGGAGTTCCAGCACAATTATTTGTGTCATTCTGGTTATGGCCAGAATGTCCCACTGGAGTGATTACCTGACAATATCACTCTTCCACTGCTCCCCTTCAGGACAAAAGCTGCGCACTCCCTCCCGGTACAGCAGGGCCCGCTGCTCGCTCAGAGCCCACACCACATTATTTCTGGATGTGACCTGTGACAGTGGATAAGGGCAGTCAACCTTTACTGCTCGGGCACAAGGACGATCCACACTCAGGCCTAGAAATCAGAAAATGAGGATTGCTTTACAAACATTGGCTTTTTGCAACAAAAAGGAAAGAGATAAAGCAACTCAGTAAGAGAAAATGCAGAAGGGAATCTCCTTGACATGCTAACATTTGTCATTTGATCACCATTTCCTTGAGTGACTGTTCTTTCTACAAATTACTAATAATTTCCTCTAATATAGCTGATGCTACGTTTTAAAAAATAAGACACTGTACATCCTTCAACATCCTGCACAGTGCATGTCCAGTCCTGTCATTTCTGTTCCTTTTCTCCCTCTAGTGTCAGCACCAGGAATCTCCATTTATAAAACCTCTATTCGAGCTGACAGAAGCATCAAAGCAAAAGCCAGTAACGGAAGAACTTTTGCCCAAAACGTGCCAGGGAGAGAAGCAACCTGATCTGAATAGTGACAGCAGAGCAAATACAAAAGAGCATGCCACAGTGTGTAGTACTGAAAGGAGAAGAGAGGTTCTGGTAGATTTACATGCAGTCTGCACACATTTCCACATCTAATCTACAGGAACAGGTCTTCTTTACAATTACACCAAAGCTTGATTTACACATATGAAACTGCATGTGAAACATCTCAGGAGACACAGCTTTTGTTTCATCTCATCATGCTGCCAAAGCCAGTATGAACAGACTCATGTGTATGATATATTCTACACTGACAAGAACACTCATTTCCAAACGTCTGAGCACATACTTTTGTTATAAATGTTACACAAGACAGTGAAGGGAATGAAAAGATCCTGGAGAAGCAATTTTCACTGGCTCCCTCTCATTAGAAAGACTGATATACTGAGAATTTATTTTTTGCACCAAAAGACAGATTTGGAAGCCTAAGAACAGCAGAATGTAAGCTGATGTAATCAAACCAATCTCTCAAAGGGAAGAAAAACATTGATTCAAACCTCCACAGAGCCCTGTATGATTAGCATCCAAAATTTAGTCTGCATCATCACTATCCATGCCTGTTGGCAGTATGCATGTGACCATGGGCAGGCCACTTGATTTCTCTGGGACTATTATACTTAACTAAAAAAAAAAAAAATTAATAGCGTGTCTTTGAAACAGTGATGTGTACTTAAAACAGTTTTCTTAATCATAAAGAATTTTTGCATTGTGCTACAGTAACTAAACCTAAAAGAGAAATTAGGAGAATGACAAAATTAAATGAAAGGTAAATAAGAATTCTGACAGCCACTCAGACATGGTGTCCTGTTTCTATATGTCTTATACAGTTTCCCCTTAACCCAGTCCTCCTCTTCATTCACCATTAATTCTTTCATCATGTTATTGGTAATTTTTCCTTAGTAACTCAGCTCTCTGTGCAAGCCTCACATGCCCAAGAGTCCCTGATACTTTTCTTCCTTAACTCTAAAACTAGTTGTAGCATCCTTCATCCTAGCTCCTTGCATTTAGCCTGAATATTGTTTGCATAATACCTTCCAAATATATCCTCTTCTGTTCACTGAAAAACTTAAAACTAAGACCATGACTTCAAAGCTGCCACTACACTACCCCTTCTTCCTGTTTGTGCCTCAGTCACATCCAGTAAGAAGGCAGCTGCAGATTCCTGCTCCACAGCCCATTCCATTCCCCATGGCTTTGCTTTCTCTATCACATAAACCACATACCACTTGTCTATACTTCCAAAGCACTTCATGTTCTTCTGTCTCAGAATACCTTCCTGTCTTTATCAAGTGGTAACTTTTACCTTCTAGAGATCTGTGCTTTTCAAAACACAAAGCTTCTACTTTTCCCTATTCTGCCCACTTAAGGCAGTTGTTTCAGTGCACCATACCACTTTCAAAGCAAGGGTATTATTTTGATATTTTCTATAATCTCTTTCCATTTATCTCCATCCATCTCATATCTTCCCCATGCCATAAATTCTCTGAACAGTATGTACTCCACTTGGCACACACAAAACAAGTGGCCATGAACTGGCTTTTCCACTCTTCTAATTACACAAAATCTCACAACTGTTTCCAAGTGTTTCTCAAGATAAAAAGGTTTCCTTATATCCTGGCTGTGGATAAAAGTTTACAGCAAATTGCCATCATTCTATAGACTTGAATCTAATAATCTCAGCCCACAAAAATTCAAAGAGCCTGCAATTAATCCAGGTACCTGTTTGCAGATACAGGTCTCCATTTGTTCTGATAATCCAGGCAGTGTCATCACTTAGAGCTACAAATACAGCCTGGGGTAAAGCTTCATACCAGTGCCGTTTTCCTTTTATAGTTACTTTTCCACAAGCAAAAGCTTTGTTAGTCTTCTGTTCAATTTTCCAGAGAAGAGTCCCTGTATAAGTAGTAAAGAAATAACATAATAGCACTCAGCAATTACTGCAACAGTCACAGGTGATATGTCCTAGCTACACCTAAACTAATAGGAGGGGAAAAGCAAACCAGTAGCATTAAACAAATATGCCAGTTTAAAAAGTCCTTGCAATTCTTTTAAAGCAAGACCAGAACAGCAACTGTATAACAATATCTTAAAAAAAGAAAACCAAATGGAACTACAAACTTAACTGCTGGGTTGTACCAGAACAGTACATTGTCATATTAATGTCCTTTGAATGATTCCACAAAGCTGCATTTAATTCCATTTCGACATGTTGTAGTTAACATGCTCCCGCATTAATACATCCATGGCAAACTGTGGATGCTAGAAACTTCCACAGAGTCAGTGAAAAGCTGGGTGAATTCCTGGAACTGAAGGATAAGAAATGCAGAAGAACAACCTTTTGCCTGGGCAATTTGAGCCAATAACAACTGCAGCCTGAAACTACCAAGGGCAAACATGACACATGCCCATGCCTTCCACTTTTCTGCAGGGACCTGCTGTTGGACCACTCTTAAGGGTGAGATACTGAGCTGGATGAACCCACACTCATCCTCTACAAGTACTCTCAAATTGTTTTGGCTATAGCAAAGCTCAGCTACAGATCAAATAGAATTTCTTTCTTCTTAAAACAGATAGCAAGTCTTCCCCTACAGACAGAAGGCAACATTGACATGTGCTTTTAGAGATGACAGGGAAGAAAAGTAGTGGCAAGGCAGGACACAAAGAAATTAAAATGGCTGAAAAACTTGGTATTTTCACTCCAGTCCTAGAAAAATCTGGAAGGCCAAAAGTGATGCAAGTTTATAACCAAAACCTGCTTAATTTTAATCCAACATAATCCTCATTCACAACCATCCAGAACAAATGCATATGCAAATGTACTAACACTTCGAAGTTTTTTCTTCAGTATTTAAAAAGAAATCAAATCAACCAACCCACGCATACACAAAGCCAATTCTACATTTACAAGAAAAAGAACTTTAAAATTATGAATCACAGAATGCTTTGAGTGGGAAGGAATATTAAAAGATCATCCAGTTCCAACCCCCCTGCCAGGGCAGGGACACTTCTCATTGGACCAGATTGCTGAAGGCCTCATCCAGCCTGGCCTTTAACACTTCCAGGGATGGGGCATCCACAGTTTCTCTAAGCAACCTCTTCCTGTGCCTCACCACCCTCACAGCCAAGAACTTCTATAGCTCTGTAACAAAAACCAAGGTTTTGTATGGACAAGGAGCTCTTCTCTGCCTAGCAGTAAATTGCTACTTCTGAAGTTCACTTTAATCAGGCAAATAAATGCATGTTGAAAACCTCCCAAAAGGCAATGTCAACCTGTTAGAAAGGCAGCCACTTAAACTAGAACATGGCATGCAGACGTAGTGAAGATGCAGTCATGTAACTGTGACTATTTAAATAAAAAACCCAAAAAGAAATCCAAACCAACACACTACTTTTACATGACACAAGCCCTAAACAACCAAGTTGCTGGAAGTAATTGATTTGAAAAAAACAAACAAACAATAAACTGCCTATGTGGAAATTACATTTGCACTCAGCTATAGATGTAATCTCATAAAAATGACAAGTTTCACCTAATTACATAATAACTGATACTAAAAAAAAAAACACCAAAAAACAAACAACCAAAAAACAAAGAAAATGCCCAAGTCTATCCAAGTTTTATATTTACAAGGTGACAGTGCAGAAGAAGCCAACCTACCTGAGGGGGAAACTGCCACTTGCTGGACTCCATCCTCAAACTTCTGCCAGCGCAGCCCGGCCGCAGGAAGGGCACTGCAGTACAGGCTGCCTCGGTAGTCCAGGCACCAAATGTATTTTTCTGAGACAACCAGGCTCAGGATGCCATATCCAGGGCCAGAGTATCCCATCCAGCTCTCTGCAAACTAAAAACTGTAGAGTCAGAACAGTGTCAGGTGTCTTCAAACTGCATAAGAAAATGGGTATCTAAGAACAGCAGCTCCCACATTTTGATTTTAAAAAGCTAAACTTCACTACTTTAATCAATGAATAAATTTGCCTCGTGTAAAGTAAAACTACATCTGTCACTGTTCTCTAAGGCTATATGTGCACAATGAGACTGCTCAAACAACGGATTTAGCAAAAAAATAAACCCCTCCACCCCGTCATCCACCTCCAAGGAAAGAATGCATAAAAATGTACAGTCTGCCTGTAGTCCAGGAAATTATTCATTGTCTAGGAAGTGATGAGCAAGGGGAACAAGACAGCTGAAGGGCAGAGACAGCTGAATATCCAACTCCAATATTCTCTGTATGGTAGAGGAGCTACATCTTGCAGAAATGCCTGCTCTCTGAAATTTTGATTGCTTGCATGAGGTGAACTCAAGCACTGCACACATTACCAGGGGAGGTTTCTGAACATGACAGAGTATAACAATACCATAATGTGAAACAAAAATCTTCTGCACTTTGGGCTGCAGCTGTCAGTAGATAGGACACCATCAACTTATAACTCAACCTTTATGAATGACTAGCTGGTTAATCTCAATACAAGGTTGTTACAGATCTAAAAGAAACAATATTCCCACCCTACAAGAACTGCATTTCCTTCACAAGACTTCTGCTAAAAGTCCTGGTGATTCTGGCAATTTTGCAGATTTCACAATTAACCTTAGTACTTCTTTTCTATAGTATCTATGAGGATTACCCACAAAATAACTATGAGGGAAAGAGAGATAACAGAAGAAGAAAACTGTCCACATTTTAAACAGTACTAACCACTGCTGGCTAGGGGGCAAAGACTAATCCTTATTCTGACTATTTACAGGTAAAATAATCCTTAAGCAGAAGGCAGCCATGTGAGATAATTAGCATTCATTCTTCATGAAGTCTGCTGAATTTGAGAACAGCATCACGCAGAATTTGGACTACTGGAGATCCAAACAAGCAGCAGCCTTTGAGCATGACTGGGTTTTACTGTTCACTCTTTAACGGATGGGTTTCTAACAGCATTTTTGTTGAGGTGGGAATAATACAGCCAAAATAGCTTCTTTGCATTGCAGGCACACATCACCCATTCTGAAGTCAGATACATCACATTTTTTAAGAGTTACAACCCGTACTGTTGTTTGGCTTTATACTTTACTTGTGTATTGAATCAAGTAAAAAAAATTGCTCTCCTAAAGATGTAAAGGACAGTAATTGCAGGAAGGTTTCCTTTGAAAAGCTGTTTCTTTTGAAGGTTAAAGATACTTTAATTAAACTGAAAAGAAATACCTGATCAGATTTTAACAGCACCATTTCATCTAGGCTTATCTTGCCTACATCTTGTGCACCAGGCACAGCACCAACTTCAGGCATGCTGGTCTCTGAGGATGAATATGGTAATCCATGTCCATAAATATCCTCTTCATCACTTGAGGCAGATTTTTCAGTCTTACTTTCGTGAGTGTCTGCTACCCTTTCAGCAGTGCTAGTACTACATTTAGCTCTGATTGCACTTTCAAAATTCCACCCAGAAATGGAACAGTTATCTGAATGAACATTGTCAGAGATGTCACACTGGACTGCAGAAGGGTCTGACAGGGCGCTGTGGATTAGAGAGAGCTGCTGTTGGTCTTCCCCACCAGTTTCATCACTTTCCTTTGGTGTCAGGGATGTCTGGACACCAAGTATACTGTCACATTCCAAAAACATCTGGTCTGTAAGGTCTGCATCTTCAGAAGATTTTTCAGTATCCTGCAGCTTCATTTTATCCAGGTCTTCATCTATTTTACACAGTGTAGGAAAATCCTGCTCCTCCTCCTCCTGGCTCAGCTTTCCAGGACAGAATTCATTGCTTGCAGAAACCACACCACCATTACACTCACCACCAACACTGCTTGTCAAGTCTTCTGTGAGCATCAGAGGAGATGCAGACATCAAAGTATCTATAATAGCTGAAGTACCCATGCCACTGTCACTGTTTGGAAGTTTCTGTAAATCAACCACATCTCCATTTTCTTCATTAATTGGTACATTTGCTGACTCAGGAGACTGCAGGACACTGAAAGTTTCTGAACCGTTATCTTCTTGCATGATTGTATGGGACTCCATACTGAACATACTCTCCTGATCTGGAGATCCAGTACTCAAATGATCAATGCTGCCACTCATTATGCTGGAAGTCATGGAAAAGGAGTCTGCATTCAAGGAATGTGGACTGTCACCAGAAAGCTGACGCTCATAAATTGGTGTGCCTTCCAGAGAGCTGTGGTTTCTCCTTGTCCCACTTTCTGTTATCACACACACACATTAAAAAAAAGGAGAAAAGTAATATTAATAAAACCTATTAAATCCCAGTGCCAAGTAAGAAATTAGAATATTTTCAGAACTGGAGGAAGAACAAAGCTAAATCTAAATTTTAACCATACTGAATTTTTTTTCAAGTTTAACATTAAATGATACATATAAAGCCAAAAAAGTCTTAATACAGTAAACAAATAAAATAATCAAGTATTCACACTACTTCATCAAACTAAAGAGGATGGCTAAGAAAGACACTGCCAAATATTCTGAATAGGATGAATAGGTATTACACAATTCCAACATAAAACTGGGCACAGAGTCCACTGTATGGTCCCATTAATGAACACATTAGAACTCAAAGCATGTTTACATAAAGCAAAATAAAAGAAATAAACTCCAAACAGATCTAAAAAGACTTCATCAATTCATCACTTTTAAAGGAGATTTTCATCCTAAACAGAAAAGGCCCAGCACAACCCCTCAGCCATTTCAGAAGCACAGTGTACAGGAAGCCTGCAAACAGACTCTTTCATGTAACATGCTCTAACAGCAAGCAGTGTCAGGGAAAGCTCTGCTCTACCTACCCTGTTTCTTCTTTTTTTTCTTTTTCACCTTAATTGGCTTTACAATAAGTTCTTGATCAAAGTCTTCAGAGCTGATGGTGCTGAACCGTTGTGAAGAAAGCTGACCTTCTCTCTGAGCTTCTGCAAGTTGGTCTGCACACATCATAAAGCTCGAGCCACTGTCCACAGAGTTCACAGAGCTGCTCCTGCTTCGTGATTCACTTACTACAGAGCAGCCCCTTTTCCTGGTTTCATTGCTCAAGTCTCCCACTCTGTCAAAACTTTTCTCTGATAGTGTTGGAGTTTCCAGATCATCTTTCACTGAAGAAGTACCATTTTTATCACCAGTCACTGAAGGGGAAGTAACCATTTTTTTTTCTGTATCCACGGAAGGGCTGGATGATACAGATGAAACTACTGATGATGGGGTCAGCAATTTAGGACTTGTATCTGTTAAAGGATTTGACAATTTTGAATTCACATCTGAAATTGTCCAAAAGAAAAATAAAATTATAAATACTAGTTCAAGTATAAATACTAGCATCAAGTGAGTAGGGGCATAATTTTGCAGAGTACAGAATGAAATGAATATTTATGCAAAAAAAAAATTCTAAGCCAACAACATTTAAAAATAAATACCTGCACGTGCACACACTATAAACTACCTGCAAATTAATCTGTAAGAAAGCACTTCCCCAAAACCCTGTATTGAAGCTTCTATTAGCAAAATTCTGAATTTATATTTATGTAAAAAGAACAGTACAGGTCTGCAGCTTGGAAGATCCAGTTCTATCACACACTGAAGTACCATCCTATATCTTTAACTTCTTCATTCATTCAGTAGCTTGAAAAAAAATCAAGGAAAATTACCAGATCAATCACTGTAGTGATTCGCAGAAAATACACTTCTAAAGGCTCCTTTCAAACTATACTTGAAAGTTGAGATTAAAATAATAAACAGTCTATAGAAGTTTGTGAGTAAAGAACTGCCTAAATGACTAAACTATTGCCAATATGCAATGACAAGAAAGTTAAGTTCTCCAGCATTGAATTTCATACCATATTTATCAGCATTTTGCTAATACAAAGCTTAGATGGAGTATTAAAATGCACTAGTAGCCCCTTTTAAAGAGTTCTAGTAACATAAATGTTTAACTCAGATAGCAACAAGTGTGAAACAGTCAAATTATTTTTGGAATTTTAGTGAGCATTCTTTGGATTTATTTGCCAATTCTTTCTTTTTCATTGCTAGGAAAGCTGAGATTTCCCCTGGAATGTGGATAGTGACAGGTGGCACAGAATCAACGTATTCAGCTATTGAGACTGATCCTAAAGGGATAACCATGATCAGGAATCCAGACTGCTTCAGCATCATGGTTCAGAATGAGCTCTCAAATGCACAGATTAGAGATGCCTCGTTAGGTTAATGCTGATCCACTCCCAAAAAGGGCAAGCATATTTAATTTCTTAATGCCCCCATTCTCACTGCAGCCAAAAGAGAAGCTCAGATAAGCAGCTAAAGCAGATCTCTAAATATAACCTATCAGAACAGATGAGTAACCCTACAGGACCTGGCAGGTTTTTGCAATAATCTGAAGGGATTTGTCTGAGGTTTGATATGTTTCAGTTTTGTTGGTTTTGGTTTTTTTGTTATTAAAAAAGTACAACAGGCACCATGTTCCATGAGGTACACAAGAATTTATACAGGTTAAACTTACTAATTTCTACATACTAAGCTTACTAATCTATACAAACCTATTGATGACAATCCTTCAGGTCTATTTGAAATTCTTATTATGTCTCTATCTCCCTTTAAGAGAAAAATCTCATTGTTGGTACAGGACACAGACACAATATCACCGTATCCTTCCAAGCCACCAATCAAAGCCTGTAAAGAGTCAGCAGAGAAAGAAATAATTGGCATTAGATTAACACAGTGTTTGCACAACATGGTACTCTTAACAAAAGCATTTGCTGGATTTTAATCAACATAAACGGTACAGGCTAAAGATTTTTATCTTATCAAAAAAAGAAGAGAATAGAAAAAAGAAACAGGAAAGAACTCTTTCATCATGATGCAGCTCCATTTTTATACTAATTTAGATTCCACAGATCCATTCTTTGCCCAACTAAAGGCAAATAAATGTAACAACTCAAGCAATATACAATTTGGTGGCAGAAGAGTGCCATAGTATGAATGTTTAATATAATTTAGACAAAAATATACTAGCTTGTATCCGTGCTCCTATGCATTTTAAAGACAACAAAATAGCTAACACTTCACTGTATACCAAATAAAAGGTAATACATCTTTTTTTCAGACACCAACAATAGTAGAGGAAAAAGAATAAATAATTCCAGGCACATTTTATGGGCCTAAAATATCTTTTTGCACTAATTCCTAGACAGTAGGTTTCTATGTTTCACTAAGCATCAGAATTAATTATGATGTTAACACCTCAACTGAAAGCTTTAAATATATGTAATTTTCATAAACAACATACTGAGCTAGTTGGTGAGTATATCATTGCAATGACAACTTGAGAAGGGAGACAATAAATATTCTTTTCTTTTCATTTTAAATAGGGATTTAAATCACAGCCATAGAATATATAACCAAAACAGAGTCTCCTAGCACAGCATGAACAAAAACCTAGAAGAAACAAAATATGCAGCCACAAGATTTATCTACCTGGTTCACAGTGTCTAGTAAATAGATGCTATATTCGTTCCAGGTCAGCACCCATCCTTCTTGGAAAAAGCATGAGACCAGCCCAAGGTGTTTCTCTGGAGAGCTGTAACTTCCTCTGTCAGGTGGTTCTAAACGAGGATACAGTTCAAAAGTTTTTATTCCTCCAGCAAATACATCTTTCAATATGAATGTGGCCTGAACAGTCCCATGAACATCAGACTTCCACAGACGAAGCCCAGGTCTGGCAGCAAATAGTGTCAAGTCGCTTTGTTTACACAGGCCAGGTATGAAACATGCTCCAAATGTGCCAGTGCTAAAATGCAAAAGAATTCATTTTAAAAGCTATATATTCAACTTAGAAACAATTTAAAAACTAATGGCACAAATTTACTACCACAAGTTATCAAAAATCTTTGATTAAAATATTCAAGCATCTGAAGGACAAATTTAGTTACAGTAAGACAAGAGCAGTAACTCCAAATACCAAGTTTCCCCTCAGCTTTGGGTGTCAGACACTACATCAACTAAGCAAGTTAAAAGACTCCTCATAATAAGCTTCATAGCCTTAATGCATTCCATCTATCTCAAAAAGATCCCAGTATGCACTCTTCCTTCTCCCAGAATTAATAAAAAACAGGCAAAACACTACAAACTAAATGCTAAGAAACTGACAGCCTTTACTTGCAAGAAGCATGGAACAGACCTCAGCTGTTAAACCCTTCATTTCTCATACAGAGAAACACCTTTACTATCATCCAAGAAAACCCTTCACATATAAGACAGACCTTGGTATTCCTCTTACTATTCCTATCCCTGAAAGATACTAAACCCTTTCTCAAGGGTAAATTTCCTCTCCTTAGTCAGTCATGCTGTTCTGTGACCAGGTTCCCTCTTCCTTACCCAACAGGGATTACATAAGAGAAGATGACAAAGCCACACAAGAGGTTAAGTCTTCAACTCAAATTTAAGTGTTTACTCTACATTCTCCCTATTAACTCACTTCAGTGTATAAGAAAAAGAGGGATGATGACTTGCTTTTTGCATCAAATATTACATCACCCATTAGACAGACTTCATTACAATGCTTGCTCACTGCAAGTTACAGTAAACAAAGAGGGACTGCAGAGGAAGTTTGGCAGTGTTTTCACATTTAAAAAATGAGAAAACATCTTAAACATTTTTGTCTAATAGTGCCTTGAAAATATGATTGTGACATACTTGCAACCACATACTTTCTAAATAGATATAATTGTCATTTCATGTTCAATCACACACCGCTATTGTAACTAGCTTTTTATGAGCAGATTGCTGTGTTGTATTAATTTTACTGCCTAGATCACTCTGTCAGTAATTCACTTTGAAATGCAAGAATTAATAGATAAGCCTGCATCAGGATTTTATGAGGGTTACTTTTTTCTGGGCTGTGTTCCAACTTGGTTGACGGATTTCTCTTCTGTGTAAAAAAGCAGAGTCCGCTGTAAAGTAGAGACAAGCAGCACCTTCTGGCTGTAATCCAACTGGACAATCGAAGATGGCTCTTCCAACACAAGGCTGGAGTTGCAAATACCCTTTCAAAGACACACACAATTCACAAAGTCAAACCCTCCTAAAAATACAAGGTGGTAACTAACATTTCAAAGAGATTTATAAGCCCAAGAGAAAAAACAAAACAAGCAAAAAGCTTTTGAACTCCTGTTGCATGAAATTCACTTAATGAATAGGGACTTAATTTACGTAGGCAAGAGGAGAGCAAGACTGTGTGTGACACTATGAAATGTAGTTTCTCTTGGAATATTAGCTAATACATTTCTCTTGAAATCAACAGAAACGTTAGGAACTTTAGGACATATTTTTTCCTTCTTCCCCACTGCCAGCTCATACATTGCTGAGAAAATCACTACTTTTGGTGATTTCTGTCAAACCAAACTGAGGGACAGTCACAGATAAATCGGGACAGATATTGTTTAAACTTTTCTCCCATTTAAAAATTCAAGATAGCATTAATTTTGTGGACATCTCAGGTCTGTATTAACTAACAAGATGTGAGAAAAGTTCCATTTACTGGTGACATGCTAGTCAGTCAGCAGCACCCAAATGTTACGTTCATTCTACACCCTAGACTGAGATGCTGAACAATTCTGGGAAAAGTCCTTCACCAATAGAGCTACATCAGTCAAAAATACCCCTTCCAAACGAAAGAGAAAGTACTGGCTGAAAGCTGAAGAAAGATTTGATAGTTATTTCATGAAAAATGAGAAGGATCACTACTTCTTTTAAAATGCATTACTTTTTAAAAAAGATAAGGCAGTTCTGAAGGATATCCAGTGGTTGTCCTGCTGGGTGTGCACACACTGGACCATGTGTACACATACCAATAAAGCCATCCAACTAAACATGTAACACTGAGCAATTAAGTAACTGCTAAATATTTAAACACACAGGCATCCTTTCAGAAAGTGCAAATGTGAATTAAGGTCCCTATAACAAATGCTCACCTGGTCTAGGTCTAGTGCAGAGTAGACAATTTTTCCTTTGTCATCTCCAGAGAATAATTTCATTCCATTGGGACTCCAAGCTAAAGCTGTAATGCTACTTTTGTGGATGCCAGCAACATCAAATCTGCGAAGCTGTGAAACAATAACAAAGCAATAGAAGAATGAGCTGAAGAGAAAATGAAGAGAAAATGCATGCACAAAGCCTATTCAGTGACTCCTAACTGGTTTATAACTGGAGATCAAGTACAAAAATGCAGGTCCTTCTGAAGTTTATTTAGCACAAAAACCCCAAAACAATCCAAATGCTCCTCCACCAAAGAGATCAGCCAATTATTACACATGAGAAATCACTCAGAAACATTTGATTAAATACATCTTTTGCAATGCAAAGCATGCTTTAATATCATTGTTTTATAAGCTTAACATATGAAGCCTAAAACATATTCACAGCTATTTCATTAGGCAAGACTGGCTGGGTTTCACTCTTACAAAGAATCACAGTAACACTACTAGAACTGGCCATACCAGACCTCAGAGAGATTTAGGCAAATGAAAATATTTACCTGTTTGTTCCTTCCAGGTAAAGAAGACACAAGCTGGAAAACTGCAACCCGACCTGAGGCTGTACCAACAGCAACCAGATCATCGAAACAACTCAATAGCTTTACAAAAGTTATAGATTCACACCTCCCCTGTTGAAACAAACCATACAAGGAATTCACAAGTTAATCAGACACCAACTGAGAGATCAATTCTGAGCAACTCAGCTTCATGGGAAGAGACAACAGTAAAAGTTAGTATTTACCTCAAAATTATATTTTTTCATCTGGTTTAAATGTCTGCAGTAGAGATAAAGCATTCCAATGCTGCTGCCCACAGCAATGTAGTCTCCATTGGTATCAAGGGCTGTGAGGTAAACCACAATAGAGCGAAAGCCTTTCTGGATCTTTGTAGGAATGGCATTGAGGAGATAATACAAGGGACAAAATTCCTTAAATATAACTGGTGAAGCCACAGATGCCATAGCAAGGATTTGCATCAGCAATTTTAAGGCTGAAATAAACACATCTACATGACCACATAAGGAAATCTGAAAGACAAAAGCAAAAGACGTGTCATTAACTTGTGTGGAGAGAGTAAAAGGTTAACAGCCACAATTTTGCAAAAAAGAAGAGAAAATTCTCAGATTTTGCTTTGCATAAAGAAAAAGCAAGTTAAACTCTTGTAGTGGATGTAACCTATTCTTAGAAGAAACTTTTTCTTACCAAAACGTGTATTCCTTAAGTTCAGCTAACATATAAGGATGTATGGTAACCACTAAATATGGGATAATCACTTTTTCTTGCACCTGTAAGCTGCCAAAGTTGAGTTGAAACGCAGTGTTTCTTTTCATCTGCCTAGTGAAAAAACCATAAGGACTCTGACACTGAACAATCCATGTGATGTATTTCCTCATCCTTCTGCAGCCTCTACCCTCAACCCAACCAGTGCCCAAGAGCATTGGATATTCCCTCTGTCAGACTGTGCTGTAAGATCAAAGCAACAGACTTGCATTTGTGCTCCACTCCTTAATGGCCCACAGCCCAAGAAAAAACACAGTTGAGAAGCAGTCCAGCTAGAGATACATCTGCTATACATTCAAATAACAACTAAAAAATTAGAATAATGTGGGAAGAAATGGGAGAGTAAAAACTAAATAACTTCTATTTTGAGAGACACAAGAAAATACACATGTAGCAACTGAATTTAGAAAGATAAGGAGCAAACAGGAAAAAAGTACCATATGTCCAGGTTTCCTTTTATGGATAAGAAAATAATTTCATGCTTGTGAGAAATACTGCAAATATACTTAGGGGACAATATCTAAGAATAACAGAAACAAAGAGTCTGTTTGCCTTCTCCAAGAAAAACAACGCAGTCAGAGCTCATCACAGTAATAACACTGGCACCTTCAGAAAAAGCTGATTATGAGGAACGTAAAAATATTCAAAAAATTTAATTAAACCCAGTAATTTTCCTCATCACTACAGCCTTGACAAGAACATTTTGCAGCAGTAGCTGCTGCTTCTCCTCATGGGTGACTTTGAAACATGGAAAAGGAAAGAAGCCTTTACTTCTCGAGTTTTATTTTGCTATGAGCAAGTCCAATTAACAGTCTGATATAGAGTCTTGCAGTTTTCCAAGACAAGAATTTTGGATATCTGTAGACAGGAAAGTTTTTTATGGTTGTTTAAGATCTTAACACTGAAGATTTTCTTTAGTTTCAGCAGAGTTAGAACTTCCTTAGAGAAATAATAAAAAAAATAAATCTGCCAATTGAAGTTAGAAATGCTTCTAAATGCTCACAACTATTCTGTGAAGTACTCCTACTGCAATTTGTGATGTCCTATTGTGCCCAGTTTTGAATTCTTTAAGGACGGAAAATGTTTTTTGTTTGGCAGCTTCATACTTTGCTTGCAGTGTGTATCAACTAAATTAGAAAAAAAAAAACCAAAAAGCTGTTCTAGTTAATTATCTGCATCACTGTGAAAAGCTCTGGTGCCTCAGTTTTCCAGCTATTTCAGTTCTTGTGCAAGAGGATTCAGCAGATACACTTAGGGCCCTGCAACCCTTGCTGTCAATATAAAATTGCATTAAGTCCAAAGGGACTGTTTGCATGACATTGCCCATGCATGCCATAGACAAGACCACAAGAATAAAGACTGGTTATAGGGCTTATATTTTATCAGCTTCAAAAACTGCCAATGACTACACCAGCACCAACTGTTAGATGTTCCTAACTGTGTTAAATTTTACTGCTTGCTAGAGTTTAGAAATTAATTCCACTCTCCTCCAGTGTTTACAACCTGTCATGATGTGTTTAATGAAATATCATAAAGGCCAGCTGATACATGTGTCCAAACTCCTTCTGAACGAAGAGCTTAACCTTACATGGCCTATACATTCAAAACATCTGCACAAATGCCACAATTCTCTGCTTTTCAGCCTGAAGCCTTTAATATCCCTGTAATGACAGTTGTGTATCACATGTAGTCTGTAACAGCTTTAGGATTAATTGTTATCTGTTTTTCCTACCTCATTAATCAAAGGCAAAGAATGGATATAATCTATTTTCTCAGGCAAATTTTGGAACTGGATGCGTGTATTCAGTCTGTGTCAGCCACAGTTATTCTGAAGTACGTAACAGTTGCATAGGACAAATCAGCTTGTGTTAAGCAGCTGTCCTGCAGAGAGAAAGTGGAGAAAAATACCACATCAAAAACAATCACCAGAGTCCTTCCTTCTCAACTCTCAGATTTCACAAGTTCTTAAATACTGCATTCAAGGCCATGCTTTGAAAAGTAGCTTTTAAAATTTTTTTCTGGTATTAGAAACAGGAATAAGGCTCAATGCTGCCTAACAGAGGCAACTAAAATGAGAGATAATCCTGTGGTTCAGCAGACAGGCAGCGCCTAAAGGTTCAGTGCCAGGATATGCCACAGACAGACTGCAGGAAACTAGAACTGGCACTGCATTTCACTGAGCCCAAGGGTCCTATTTGTACTAGAGGGACAACAGCTCCATTTTTTTTTTAGTCTTTGACATTAAAACATACATTTAAGTTCTTCAGAGCACAGACAAACTCCCATATGACCACAGCTAAACACAACAGTCTTTGTTCTCAGATAGATCCTGCCAGCTAAAAAGGAAAGCACTTTTCTAATACTTCTCATAATTTCAGCCCCAGAGCAGGCTATCCCACTGTCACATCTCCAGAGCTTTTCACAGCAGAATGCTGCAAAGCAGAGCAGAGAACACAAACACACACCCTGCTAAAGGAGCTCTGCTTTCATGTGTCCTGCACACAGGTCATGGTTACCTGATTAACACACACTTGGCCTTACACAATTCATGAAATGTTGTATTTTTGGCCTGTGAGAAAGAGAGCTCACTCTCTGAAATTTTAAAAGTTTAATAAGGGATAAAAGGGACAATATCCAGTGCTGGGGTGTTTAGCAATATGCCAAAAACACACCATTAGCTTAAAACAATGTTCTTACATACTGTTACATTACAGGGGGTACATGCATATTCAAAAGTTTATAGATACTCAAGGATTCCTGTGAGTTTACACACTCTAGGAACTCTTTTGCTTGGTTTTAACCTTTAACTTGTCTGCATGCCATCTTATAGATTAAATCAATAGATTTTATTTCTTCCCGAGGCTCCGGACAATATCCAGTGCTGGGGTGTTTAGCAATATGCCAAAAACACACCATTAGCTTAAAACAATGTTCTTACATACTGTTACATTACAGGGGGTACATGCATATTCAAAAGTTTATAGATACTCAAGGATTCCTGTGAGTTTACACACTCTAGGAACTCTTTTGCTTGGTTTTAACCTTTAACTTGTCTGCATGCCATCTTATAGATTAAATCAATAGATTTTATTTCTTCCCGAGGCTCCATTCTGTTGTTTTGACACTTCCTAATAACCGTAGAGTCAGTAGTAAATTTTTTCTCTTGGTGTCCTGGTTCTTGTCACTGCTATCTTATTGTTTAGATAAGATGGTCCACAAATGTGATAAACAACATAGCTATTTCACACACACAACTAAAAGCATTTTAGCATTACACAGTTTTTATTTTAATATTATGCTAAGGCCTAAGATATAATATATATTTATCGCACTATTATTCATATAAGCTATACGGTACGTACATAAACTAACAGGTTATATTATACTAAAAAAGCAGTTAAAAGTAATTACAAATTGTGCTATATCAGAATCTTTGTGATCAATAATAACTTGCAAAAGCTAATACATAAATGTGAAAGCCAATTTGCCATTTATACCATGGCTCAAATGATGTTTGTTTTTTTTNGTGGTAAAAATTGTTTTTTTTTTTTTCCTGAGAAAAAAAAAAAAAAAAAAAAAAAATCTAGATGAAAGCCGTGGAAGGGGTAGAAAAGGGGAACCTACAGTCACTGCACATCCTTATAGAGATGGGAAAACTCAGCTGTATTCATGCTGACGGCCTTGTGACACCCTACGAAACCTTCACAGAATCCTAGAAGGGTTTGGGTTGGAAGGGACCCTAAAGACCATCCAGTTCCAACCCTCCTGCCATGGGCAGGGCCACCTTCCACTAGACCAGGTTGCTCTGAGCTCCATCCAAGCTCGCCATGAACACTTCCAAGGACGGAGTATGCACAGCTTNCAGGCCCCGCTGGCGGCGCCTGGGGAGGGGAGCGGGACCGGGCCAGCCCTGAGGGGTCCCCCCCGGCTCCGCGGGGACGCGGCTGCACTCACCGCTCCGCGGCGCGGGCGGCGGCTCAGGAAGGGCAGCAGGGAGAGGCGTCGCCGAGCCCCGAGGCGGCGGAGNTCCTTATAGAGATGGGAAAACTCAGCTGTATTCATGCTGACGGCCTTGTGACACCCTACGAAACCTTCACAGAATCCTAGAAGGGTTTGGGTTGGAAGGGACCCTAAAGACCATCCAGTTCCAACCCTCCTGCCATGGGCAGGGCCACCTTCCACTAGACCAGGTTGCTCTGAGCTCCATCCAAGCTCGCCATGAACACTTCCAAGGACGGAGTATGCACAGCTTCTCTGGGCAAGCTGTTTCAGCGCCTCGCTACTGTCACACCGAAGAATTTATTCCTAGTATCTAACATAAAGCTACCTTTCTTTCACTGTGAAGCCATTCCCCCTTGTCTTAAACTCCCTTCCTCAAATTTCTTAAACATATTCTATTGAAACATACTCAGATATTGCAAACCGCTCCTTCCCAACAGGTGCCTTGTCGCACCTGTGTGGCTGCAGCCCCTGCCAGAGAAGGACAGAGCCAGCGGCTCCCGGCCGGACACCCACGGGGCTGCCTCGCCTTCCCGCCGGCTTTACCTCGGCTTATGCNGCCAGAGGCGGGGTCCCGGCGTTTTCTCGGCAAACTAACGAGGGTTAAAGTGCCCGTGGGGCTCTGCCGGCCCGCCGGGCTGCTACTGTCACACCCCGGTGTGCACCGTGTCTAGCACCTCGCTCATGCCCCGGGTGGAAGGGGGGGGGCCCCACGTGTTTCACCGCATCTCTGTGTAAATATGTAAAGGGTGGGTGTCAAGAGAATTGAGCCAGGCTCTTCTCGGTGGTGCCAGAACGAGGGGCAATGGGCAGAAACTGATGCACAGGAAGTGCCACCTGAACATGAGGAAGAACTTCTTTACTGTGCAGTGACCGAGCCCTGAAACAGATGAGCCAGAGAGATTGTGGAGTCTCCTTCACTGGAGATATGTGGAGATATCCGGACATCACTGGAGAACCGTCTGGACGCAATCCTGTGCCGTGTGCCCTGGGATGGCCCTGGGATTGAGCAGGGAGGTTGGACCATCTGGGGCCCCTCCCAACCTGACCCATTCTATGATTTTGTGTGGACTTTGTATCTTTTGCGACGAACTCTTTTCAGGCATCTCTGTGGATAAAAGTTGAAGCCGGCAAACATTCAGGCAGGGCATTTGGCTTGGCTTTGAGCCCAGCTTTGGCTGCCAGGGCAGGGGCTGAGGTGCACGGGCTGCTTTGTGTGGTCAGAGGAAGTGCAGTGGGTTCTTACAGCTGGCTGCCCTCCAAGGAGACACCATGAAACGAGGGCTTTGTGCTCAGCAGTAAAGCACCCACCACCTTCAGCAGGAGCCAGCCTTTCCCCAAACTCTTGCAGCTCACGTGTTGCTGTGAATTAATTCTGACATTCATGGCATGAGCACTGCATGCATGCACAGTAATTGCTGCCATGATGTCTCTGTCACATACAGCATTAGCATCTGTCACTTGATGTCAGAAGGCTGCTAGATCTGTCAGCACTACAGAGCCACTGCTGTTCATGCTGCAGCTTCACATCTCAGAATGTGCTTGCATTTGTTTAATAACATGGTTTTCTTGCAAATAGCAATAGATGAGGAATCAGATTTCATGACCAGAGACAGTTAATGTGAATTCCATTTTACTTTAATCAATATTTACCAGTAGAGCAAGGAAATCCTTCATACAAATAGCTGGTGGACACTGATTTGTTTCTGTATGCTTTAAATGGCTTCAATATCTTTATTTTCCCATACAGCAAAAAGTCCTCCTGATAGTACTCCAAGAAGGCCTGTCTTGTCTGTCAGTGCAAGAAAAATTAAAGATAATGCAGCAGACTGGCATAATTTAATGATGAAATGGGAGAGACTCAATGATAATGGATTTACTACAGCAAACAAAATAGTCAACATGAGGATCAGTGAGCAGTAAGTATGCTAATACACACAAATAAAGATTGCTTTTATTGAGAGATTAATCTGCTTTCTTCACTAGCAAGTTCTTTTGGGAGATGGGAAGAGAGCATGTCATAGTGGATAAGCTAGCTCTTAGATCAGCAGTTGCATTTTTTGATTACATAAACTACATTCACATAATGTCTCATATAGTAATGATATTTGTAAGAAATGGGAAATGTTTATTTTACATAGTCAAATGTAACATATTTTAAATACTTATATAATGTACCAAGTTAAAATTTAATTCTATAAATCTCAGCCCACATGGGTTCCCTTATTCCCTTGCCTATTTTACAGTGAGGCGTAAAAAACTCAAAAGTTCAGAAGTTTTAAGAAAGATTCAGTGATTTCTACAGACAAAAAGTTTTAACAGTGATGATTTAAAACAAAACCAACAAAGAATCAACAAAAATACCACATCACAACCACCATAAAATAACCTGAGAAAAACCCCACTTTGGTAGAGCTTTTATTTTCATGCTGTAATGAAAAACCTTAACTAACAGGGCATTGAGCAGCTTCTCCAGATTCCTGACAGCTGAAGAGGGTTTGTCTGACAGGGTTCTGACATGTACAAGCTGAGGAATATTTTGCTGTAATGGTGCCAGATGTTGCTTTTGCTCTTTAGCAGCTCTCTTTCTTCGGTCTAAGTTTACAGCTGGTGTGGGAAAGTCTGCCAGACAGGGCAGGTGTCTGCACACTGGCTGCTCTGGGGTCACAGATAAATGTCTTGGCTTAAATTTGCACAAAGGTGAGTTTGTGGTGAGGCACCAGATTGTCCTGTGGAGCAGCTAAAGGCTGGGCATTCCTTGTTGATGATGAGAGAACAACCTCCAGCACAGGGGCAAGGTAAAGAGGGAAAAAGTGTTATCTTAACACCTGCAAAAGTTTTTTCAAGCACATGTTCTAAGGTAGAGTAGTTCTGTTTTTCTCTGAAGATTGTGGTACTGGCCCCATTTGCTCACATGGCCAGCTATGCTTTGTGCTGTTTTTGTGTAGGAATTCTCATGAACAGCCTGTGAGTGAGAGATTTTGTAGGATCAGACCACAAGGATTTTAAATCTGCACTGCTCAAGTAAACCTATATGTAGTTGTTTACACTGCCTCATGTTTTTATTTTAGATTCCAAGACAACAAACAGGAGATAGCATGTGATAACAGTGCCACAGAGCCTGAAAAGCCAACCCCAAAATACAATGAAGAGCTGGACAATTGCTGTGCTGAATTACTTGAGACCTTAAAGCATATGGTAATACTCATTTTTCAGACTTAGTCAATATGAATCAATTCCAAATGTGCTCAAGTAAAAAGGAAATGTCCTGAAGTATTTATTGTAGGCAGAAAATTGGGATTTTAATTCATAGTTCTTTGGCTTCAAACCTAAATGACTATAAATCCAGATTGCACCTTTTATTTGATTGATTGGTAAATTTGAAAGTTGGTTTTACCTCTTCTGTTGGCTTTTAGTTCTACTCCCCCCTTTATAAAGTGATGTGGAAAGAAATCGTACAAAGAATGCATTCCAAAGCTGCACCTGTTTTCTGTTTCTCATCCTGGATATTCCCCCTGTTTAGAACAAAAGAAACAGCAAAGCATAAAGCAGTGCTTTGCCTGCCATCATATCCTTGCAGCTGTCTTTGATCAGACATAATGCAGTCATATTTTTAGCCTGCCTACCTGTATTTGCTGTGCAGATCTCCTTCTCTGGAGAGTGGAGTAAGATAATTATGTAATCCAAATTTTTTCTGGATACCTTGCTAGGAATTAATGTCACCTGTCAGTTTGACAGGAAGAAAACAATTTTTTTCTGCCAGATACTGTAATTTAAAATTCTTATTAAAAATAACTTTTACAGCCTTTTGCCAAAGTGGAGGCCCATTAAAAGGATGGTAGATCTATTTTTTTTATATAGACAGGATACAGACCTCCAGTATTTAGAAAAAGCAGGAAACTGGCTAGATTTCCCTCAGACTGTTCTGTGGGGAAAACATGGGGATTTTCTTTCTTTTTTTTTTTTTCCTTGGTGTACTCTTGTATTCAGACTACAAATGCATTGATTAAAGTTTTTACTCTTCCTGAGAAACAGGAGACTAAGCAGTCAGTGTTAGATTGGATACTAAACATAGCTACTATGACCTAATTTATTTTTCATTCCTTAGGAGTTTATACAAGCTTACAGGTTCATAGATGTATTTGTGGTTTAGCTGCTTGATGTAAAGATACTGCCTGCAAGCTTCACTTTGGTGTAAATATTCATACCCAAATGCACAAAGTCAGATGAACAGAAAGGAAGTGGATGGAATTACCTATTTTTTGAAGCAAGCTGTTAGATCACCCTAGATATATTGTCAGTAGTAGCTTGAGCTGCTTTTCTCACGTGCTGCTGATCTTTTGAAATTAAAGTCATCTTGATATGGTAATGTACAAAAAATCTTGATAGGGCTTGTGCTACACCAGTGTGATATTTTTCCCCAGTGCTAAATTGATATGGGAAAAACCAGGGAGGTGAAAAAATGAGAGGGCTTTAGTATATTTCTGCATGTGGGAAACAAAAGAATGTCCAAAACAGAGTCATATCTGCAGTGATCAAAATTTACGGGTATCTCATATTAAGTCTTTAGATTCCAGTTTTGATTCCTGTCTGAAGTTAAAAAAATATGAGTTAGAAATGTCAATATTAAATAGCTTTCATAAATAGTGTGTTTTTAAAAAATGCTTAAGATTATAGTAGCCTAATGTTCATGAGATATTCATTAACCTTCCATGTTCATCATTTTCAGACAAAAATACAACTGAAAATGGAAAAGCTTACTTTGACTACTAAAGCAATCTGTGACTTGGAAACATTCCACCATGGAGCTGGGAATTGCACAGCTCCCTTCTTTCATACATGGCCCACACCATACTTCTGTAAGTAAAATATTGATTATCTTAGCTAATTATATTGTGTCATCAGTGTAATCTAATTTATGACTGACAAATAAGCCCTCTTATGTGGATGTCTTGCCTGAGAGGGAGAGAGTGCTGTCTCTTTTACAATTGACTAATCAATAAACACATGAATGCATCACTTGGTTTAGGGTTACTGCTGATGACTGCCAAACATTGTCTGACATGCAACAATTACAGCACAGAACTAAATGTGTCAGCAGCTTACAGTGTCCGAGCTGCAACAGCTACATCCTCTGCAGGCAGAGATGTATTTGCAACTTGCTGGTGTTAAGCTGCAGACTTGACTACTTGACTTGTTACTTGACATTGAAATTAAATCCTTGAATGCAAAAAGCAAGCTATGCCTCTGTTAATTCTCAAGCAGCCAAAGAAAAATACTTCTGATCTCAGTGTCAATCAAGACAAGTAAAGAAATGTTACACTCTACTGTTAATATTAATTATTTTAGCATTCACTTGATGGCAAGAGGTACTGCCTCCCAACTGGTATTACCCCAGTTTTTTAAAACTGTCTGAATTCAAGAGAAGCCTGATTGCATGCAAACCAACTGCCTTCTTTGTGAAGTGAAAATCATACCTCTGTGAAGCTCTGCTTCTTTCTTCACTACCACAGTTTAGCAGGAATCTTAATGTATTCGTTTCTGCCAGCTTAAAAGAATAAGAATGACAAAGACAACTGCTGTCTAAACACCCATTGTGACTGAATCATTTAGTGATGCTGTCTACTCCATGAAAAACTAAATCCTTTTGAAGGCAGTGATAGTTCAGGATAAGTTAGAAGCACAAGATCAGTCTCTCTTTTAAAATACTTTGTGTGGTTCTTTTTTAGGAATTCAAACAATGAAAGATTACAGATGCATTTTAACCCCCTACCAGTTTTACTAACATAACTAGTAAGAGTTTTTACAATAAATGTTCGGTTTTGGTCTGTTGGGTTTTTTTTTTTACTGTTGTTTTTCACTATTGGTATTACTTATTGGTGGTCATGCATTGCTGAAGTGCATCACAGCATGTGAGGGCATCCTTAAGGTTAGCTAAAATCCACAGCGACTCTAAAATGTGAAGCTTGTATTGCAGGATACCATTACCAAATTTTAAAATCAAATTCCAATTATTTGAGGAATAGCTGTAACTGATAATTTTACAGTGGGTCCTGAGAACCAATACCACTGCTTATTCTATAATTAAATGCGGACTCTTGTCAAAATCAGCAGTGTGTAAAATACATCCCAAAGCTGAGGAAATTGTTTAGCATTTTATATTCTAATGTATAAACATCATTAATGCTTAAAAAAAACGATGGCTAAATTTGGGGAATTGCTTATGTAAGGTAGGGTTTTTTTATGCTCCACATATTACAATTATAATTTAGCTTTTAGAGAATTGCTGAAATGTTCTGGTCAATGTGCTTGGCTTTTCAATCCATTTCAGATGAGGTTTCTCTGAAGCTGTCTGAAATGTACAAGAAGGAGCTACAACTCAAGCAAATAATTGTACAGGACATTGCTCATTCTGCTGACCAGGATCTGATGATGGTGTATTTATCGTCGTGGTTGTACCAGCCTTACATTGAGAACAGCAGCATGCTGCTGCTCGAGGCCATGCTGCTGGAAACAGGACACAGGCAGTGCTAGAATTCCAAAGGTTACATGGCTGGCTTCTAGTGATGCTTATATGAAACTGAACTGGCATATTGCAAGGCTTACCAAGTAAGTTGATTTTTTGTAAACTTATTAAAAATATTTTTCTCTATTCATATTCCTTACTTTGTCTCAGCTGATACTCCTTTTTCTGCGTGGGACAGTCTAGTTTTGGTTGTTTTTTATCTATTTGAAGGGCAACACAGAGGCTACAGCTAGGAGGCTATGTCCTCTATGGTCAGAAAGAGGTAAGCACTGCTTGGTAATGTGCATATAGAAGCTACAGCAAAAAAGGTTACTTCCTCCCAGGTCTGGACAGCCTAAAATACCTACACAGTCCCTTTTGCCACAGAAATTCAGCACTTCTTGATCTTCCATGGGTTTGGTTTTTTGCATGAATTAACAGGGCAAATGTTTTTGTACTTGCTTTTTAAGTGAAGGAAAGGAAAGCACAAAAAGAAGAATCCAAAGGGATCCACATAGTTTGGTATGTGATTTTGAAATGCTGTTGCAGACAATAGTGTAAATTCTGGTTTGGTTTTGATTCTGGTTTGGTACATCACCTTCAAAGAGTGATCCAAGCCTGAACCAGCACCCAGGGAAGGTTTAGTACAACTCAGCATTCTACAGCCGTTATATAATAAGGTCTTGTCCCTTTTAATTAATTTTAACTTTTTTTTTTTTAAGAGATGTTTCATGAAACCATCTGTTGAATAAAACCAAACCTGCTTTAGTCTAGGCTGTATCCCATCTTGTTTGCTCCCTGTCATAGCGCTCAGTGAGTTTTTCCTTGGGTTACTGGTACTGATGTCAAGTGGTTTTGGTTTGAAGGTGTGTGGGTCCCTCTGTACTGATAGGAAAACGGGGTCACTTACCTAAGTAGCCCCAAGCTGAAACCTCATAAGCTTAGTAAGGGAAATACATCAGTTTCCTGCAGTAACAGGACAGACAGACATGAATTGGAAAGTTTTCTTGAAATGTTGTTCTGTTGAACAATGAAGTTGTTTCTGGCAGCTAGTAAGAGTTCTATTCTTAGCCCACAATTCCAGCATCTAAAAAGAAATTCTGCTGTAGCTCAAGGAGAATAAAGTTAGGAACAGCTTTGTTGGTTTTTTTTTTTCCAGTGAAAGTGTTCCACTTAGTTTAACAGCCACCTTAATTCATCTGAGTTGGGCCAGACCTGTGTCACTATGGAAACATCTCAGTACTTCAAAAATATTTTCCAAGGAGAAAAGATTGGTTCACATATAGAATTGTTCTTTTAAGATGAGAGTAGGTGTATTGTATTTCCCAGCATGTATAAATTGATAGGGAAGGCAAAATTGAAGCAAGTTTTCATTTTCTGCACAGGTGGAAACTGGTTTGTTCTCATTTTTTAAGAAAAAAGCTCTTCAGGAAGGGGTCTTCATATTCACAGACCCTCTTGCTTATTTACTGTTGTTGAGCATTGGAAGATTATTGCAAAATCATTGCAGAGATGTTTTGTCATTCTGTCTCTAAGCAGTTGATTGTTGTATTTGTAGCCCTCAAATATAAATTATTAGACAGTCAGTACAAAGGAGTATCATAAAGAATTGCTCACTGCAATCAAAGACTCTGAAAGACCAGCAGAACTTGGCTTTGTAAGCTACCTTGACTTACAAGGTATCCTCTGGCAATTACCACCTCCTAAAAAAAGAGGGGAAAAAACCCAAAACAAATAGAAACTTGCTAATAACTCATTAATGTACAGTATCTTTCACAACTACTCATAAAAGGCAACATTTTGGATAATCAAATTCATCTTCAACTTATGCAACCAAGGAAAAAAAACACCAAAGCCTAACCCAACCATGTTTAAAGAGACATAGTAGAGCAGTTTATTTAATCTGTAAATTGTCTTCTGTTTAGATTTTAGTGTTTTAATTCGTGGTAACAATGCCATGAAAAAAAAGGAATGTTCATGCTTAATTTAAGAACAACTCTCCTGTCCTTGGCAGATTTGTCTGATTGTCCCAGTAGTTGCATCTATTCAGCAATGTGACACACACATTTTAAGGATATGTTACCACTTTTCAGTAATATCTGCTCATTTAATGCTGTTCTTTTTCACCTGCTAAACTTCTTGAAAGAAAAAACGGTGCCCTGGACAAGATGCTGGTAGGAAGTCTCCACAAAAATATAATCTGATCCAAAGATCATATTGAAAGTATGAGAAAAATTCAAGTAATTTGCCAAGTTTTCTCCCTGGCTAGAGCAACAGTCCTTTTGTATTATGATTAAAAAGTACAAGGTAGTGTAGAGTTACTGGAAAGGTCCAAGTGTAGAACTCATAAAGGATGCATCATTTGAAAGGGAAAAAAAATATAATACCAGTCTAACAAAAATAGGCCATGACCGACTAAAGCAAAAAAAGAATTTGGTACCTCATTAAGGAAAATTAGATCACTACTTATGCACCTTCCCATTTATGTCTACGTAACAGCAATTTTTAAAGGTGTGACAAGCAACTTAAATACATTTCCAACTGTTCAGTACAAATCAGATCTTGTTTGAGGCTATTTTTGTTTCTTAACTCAGTGAATGCTTATTTCAGTAAGGATCAGCTAGGCTGTCACATTGTTCCCAGAATGCACAAGTTTGTGGATTATACTTAAAAGTGCCCATTTTTCCAGGCAGATTTATGTGCATCAAGTCTAGATGCTAATGAATATTTAAGAAAGCTTTTAAAAAGCACAATAACAGTGTTTTGTAATCTCAGTGGCACAAAAAATGCACATTTTTAATTTAGCTTTTATTTTACCCATATATAGCTTGCCAGTACACAGCACATCACTGCTGAACAGCAGTACAACTTACTGCATTTTTAGATGGCTAGAGAGAAAAGGAATTATGTAACAAAAGGGAACAGTGCAAGTTTTAGGGTTGACAAGATTTCCACTTTCCACCCATCCCCAACATATAAAGCAAACAGAACAATGTTAATTCTAGAATTTTTGGTTGCAATGCTGCTAAATTTATATAAACATAAGTTATAAAAAGTACAGGGCATAGAAACAGTTTACAAATAAGTTAAATTTCAATTATCTCAGTATTCACATTAGAAAAATATACATTTTATAATCAGTCCTTTCCAGAAGAAAGCTTATAGGGTTTTCTAATCTATGGCTCCAATTCACTTTGCGAGAGCAAAATATCTTCACTTTGGCCACCTGCTTCCATTGCCAGGAGTGCTTCCACTGTTTCCAGAGGTATCCCTTCGGGTGTGCGAATGTGCATTGTAGTACCGTTGGAATCAGTGACAATAACGATGCCTTCTGCCTGAGACAAAACAGCAGTGTCTGGATGAGACAAGATAAGCCCATCTGAAGTCTGAATAAAAATCTGTTCGTGTCCCTGAGACAAAAAATCATGGCTCTCATCAGAAATCTCAAAAGCTACAGTTTCATCCACAGTAACTGTATTTGCCAGCTCCTGTGCTTCCTCTGTGCCACAAGAATATTCACTCTCGTTTTTGAAAGCCTTTTCCTGGTTCCCATGAGCAGACAGGGAGGCTCCCTGGACAGCGTTCTGGTGCGACTCAGCCTGAGCACTGTGGGGGTAGTTTATTGGCACAACATTTGTTGAAAAAACTTTTTCAAGTTCCTGTATCTCATCGGTCATACCAGCATTATGGAGTTGCTCAGAACGTTCTTTAATTGCAAAACCAGGGTTTTCTTCTTGCAGTTCATGGTATTTTGGACTGTGACCATTTCCTTCACTCGTTGGTAGGGCAGTGCTCTGCCAGGCCACTGCCTGCTCCAGCACGGAGCTGCGGAGCTCCGGAGCTGCCGGTGCCACCGCCGCGCTCCCGCTCCCAAAGCGCGCCTGAGCCAGCGCGGCCGAGCCCCCTGCTCCCACAGGCAGCACAACCTGAGCGTGCAGCAGAGCTGCTTCACCTGCCACAGCTGCTCCCTGTATGTTCACAGCCTGGGGACACGCTATCCTCATTTCCACAGTCTGGGAGAAGGTACCTGAATTTTCACCATCGATTCTAACTCCTGAATCAGCAAGTGAATTATGTTCCTCTGCTGTCTGTGATGTACTTCCAGTTGTACAGCAAGTGATATGCCTATCTCCTGAAAGCAGGATTTCTCCATTTAATGGATTAAAACCTGAAAAGGGGAAAGAAGTATTATTTTATTGGGTAATCTAATATTGCATGCCAAAAAAATTATATTTCAGCAGTAATTTTGGAGAAGAAGCTAGACTACTTCCCTGCTTTGCTTCCTCCAAATTAGCAAACCTGAAGTACCTTACAGGAGCTTCATAGAATTTCCCAATGAGAAAGTCACTATAAAAATATTTAATGAATTTTTGAATAGTGATACTTTTATCAAGTATTTCTGTATTAAGAGACCTTACATTAAGAGGCAGCATTTTTCTGTTCATCCTTAAAACAACCTGGGCTGAAAAGCAAACACAATTTTTTTCCGTCTGTCATGCAGCCAGTAACATTAAAAGATAAAGACTTTACCAGGCACAAACTTGTCAGTTGCTCATCCTCATCACTTTTAGTAAGTTGATGGAAGCATTTAAACTTCCGTTTAAATTTCTACTCCCAATCAAGCTCATCCTGGACTCAGACATGTCATCGGGTTGCTACGTATAAATTAGCTGTGCTAAGAGCCCCAGCAGGACTTTTGTCCTGTGCCAGAAAAGGTAAAAAACCACAAGAAATGTAGCATTCTACCAGTTATTTGACCTGGACCTGACCAGGGTCCCAAACCCTGAAAGTAGTTGGACAATAACTACTAAGCTGCAGTCATATGAGCTGTCAGTCTTTATTATAAAAGGTCAAAAGGAACAAGTAAATTGGTTTAGTTTTGGATTTTTTTTGTTATGAAAGATACCACTGCACAAAAAAGGAGACCTAACACTGCAGAGAGGACTATTTTTAACATTTTGCACTGTAGACTAGCAAACCTACTAGCAGGTGCAAGCAAAATATAATTTTAAAAACCCATAGTCCCTAAGAAAACCATAGTACAGCAAGAAGTATGCATGGTCATGCAGACAGCCTTTCAGAGAAAGAAAATCTAATGAAGGGAAACAGAAATAACCATTGACTGAAAGACATACAAAGGGCAAAAGCAAAGCCACTTACAGCAACCAAAACAAGGTATTTACAAAGTGGATGGTACTGATAGATGTATCTTACTAGAGATTTACTTTCCTATCACTGTTACCCTGCTAATCTGAAGGCAGCAGGATGAAACATGAAGAATGAATAAAAGCAAAGGCAACCACCTGAAGATTGTGGTGTAAAATGGTGCCTCAATTTCACTACAAGATGTATTCCAATGATTGCTACAGGACAGCCTACACCAGCTCTCCCTTTCCCCCAGTTTCCACAAAGCTCTGGTAATTCTGCTATTGTAGCTGGCTGGGCCCTAGAGGAAGGATGTGCACTCTGCTTCCTCCTCCTCTGCTCTCCCACAGCTGACACAATGGTCATGCACTCAGAGGGACAGGACAGACAGGAAGCACACAGCAGAGGACAGTACTATGCTCAAAAGTAGTATCAATCAATGATTGTCATGCATCCAGCATTGAGCTACTGCTGTCTGCATCATCTGTAACTTTTCCCTCCTCATGAGGCCTTTCCAGTTACACAGCTGCTTTTGAAGGACCTGGGAAGCAAGTTAAGAAATGAAACTGTAAGACAAAAACTACAGTAGCTTGAAAAACAAAGATTTGTTCAGCTCCTCCATGAACAGAACAGAACTGGGAACTCTGAAGAGGTTACCATCTTTTTCAAACAGCGTACACAAATTTCCACTCTTTTCTTTCACTTCATCTTGACTGGCATAAGCATTGTTGACATTCTCTGTTACATCTTCTAACTTGGTCCTTTTGGCTGGTGGCAGCAGTTCTTCCCCTGAGCTCTGTCAATACAAGAGATGATTAACTGCAGCCCTGTAACAGTTGGCAATATTGGAAAAGATAACTGTGGGAACATCATGGCAGTGAAGTGATGATCCTTGAAAACAGGATTTACACTAAAGGTCTTCCTAAGAGGTAAGGATTTAAACACAGCCCTCACACTTCACCAAACCAAAACTCCAAGGGGACGAAACACAGCTCTCTGCTACAGCTATAAACAGACTAAAGCTCATCAACTGACTTGTCAGAAAGAAAGAAACTGTTTTCATGCCCCTTTATCCACCACCAATTAGCACAGTAATCACTTCTCCAATGTCTGAACCTGCTGTAGGTTAGGCCATTTCCTCTAACACAGGCTGGAATCTGTGGAGCCCCCAGTTACCAGCACCTCAATGAAATTCTTTTGTCCCTGTATCAAAGACCTTTAAGTCTTTGACACTCTGTCCTGAATGCTACCAAGTGTCTTCCCAAAGCACATACTTAGTTTGCTAGTTCATATGCACTGCTATGACACCACAGCAGAGAGTACTTTCAGTATTTCTGAACACCACAAAAGCCTTACTTTAACATGACTCAGATAATACCAGCATGATTTTGGTAAGGAATAATTATGTATTTTTAAAAGTTTTACTTTGTCTTAGTTTCACTGTTAATTTTCACAAAGGTGTTCCATACCTCAGCTAACCGTTTCTGTCCCAGTACATCCACAGGCACTTGCTCACTAACCATTTTAACTACACATTGTGAATAAGAGTCTGCACCTTGCATCTTCTGTTCTCCACTGAGTATTTCTGTGATTCCTAGAGATTCAGCAACCTTCAAAAACAGATATAAGGAAAAAAGTAAAAGTTAGCCTCTCAGATCTGAATACATAAATGCTGAAATACAGATTAGTTTTCTAAAATTGAACTAGAACTACATCATGTTAGCCTGACAATCACCTCAGCTCAATACAAGTATTTAGACTCCCATGTTTCCTACTAGCCCTCGCACTGACACATGACCTTCATCTGAAGGTGACTGTTAACAGGCAAACTTGAAAGAATTATGGTTATATATGGAATCCAGGGACAGTTACTCAGAGCAGTGTTTAATAAAGATCATTGAGGCTCTCTATCATATAAAAAACATTTAAGTCTTCTGTTCAGAGTATTTCTGCATAGTTAAGGATTTTCTCCCCCTCCTCACATTGCACTCCTGTGCTTCATCCTTAAATAGGTGTGTTACTATCCAGCTTCTAATGGCTAGGTTGTTTTGGGGTTTGGTTTGGTCTTGTTCTTTTTTAAAGAGCATCATTCTATACTAAGAATGCACATGAACACAGAAGAGAAGCAAGAAGGATGTTCCATCTGTCTTTCCAGATACAGCTCCATAAACAATGGATCTGGAGTCACTGAATTAATCGTTTGCAATTTTATTAGTCACTACCTTTCATGTTTGTTAGTGTGACTGTGAACTGCATAGATACATTCAGTTTGACCTCATTTTGCAATGAAATTACTTACCTCTTTAAGTCAAGGTCACTCATCTTAAATATAGACCCCCATTTCCTGATCAAACATCAGAATGTACCTTTATTAGTTAATACTAAATAAACCTTGCAGTAACATCCAGCTTCATACTACCCTAGATGTGCAAGGCAGGGATCAGCACTGCTAGAATTGGTTTTTTATCTTTCTAGTTGCATCTACTGACATAAACTAGAATTGTACTTTTCTTACGGATTTCTTCTTCTTGGTTAGTTGTTGGACTTTTCACAATAATATCTATTTTTGCTAATTAAAAATCATGTTGTTTTCAAATAAATTTACCTGCATGAGAAAGCTTATCAGAGAAAACTAAAAATGCAAGGCATCAAAAATAAAGCAAGCAAACAAACCAACCAATCATAGTTCCAAAGTGCTTTATTACCTTAGCATCTTTTATTTCAACAGGCTGTTGGCAATTCACAGAATCAGAATTACTGAGGTGATCATAAGCCATTTTCTTTACCATGTTATGCAAATCTTCAAACTCTCTATACACATCTGGAAAGTAAGCTTTGGCTGGATGTCCTTTTTCCACCTAGGAATAAAAGGGGAATAAAAAAGGGCTTGTTTCTCCCTCCCTATACTTAAAAAAAAGATGGAATTAAGATCTATCAATTTTGTTCTGTTCAACATTTTAAAATGGAAACATTCAGTCAAAAGACTATGGAATATCCAAAATGCCACTGAACCAGGCAGCAAAAAGCAAGGCTTCAAGTTGACACCTACGAGAGTTTTGCCTGTGTAAGACTGAAGTGATGTGTGGAACATCTACATCCTTCACAATATTAATTTAGGAAATTCAATTAGGTCTCTAAAGGAATCTTTTTATGTGTACTAATGGACGTATCCCTAAAATAAATTAATATTTTTACATTAAAACTCACCTTCATCAACAGAAATTCATACACTGTAACAAGCTTTGTAAGACGTGGGAGAGCCAGCTCCATTAAGTCTTCATTATCACATTGTTGTATTAGCTGTCAAAAGCCAGAATGAGATTATTAGGAAAAAGCAGTCCACACATTATGCACCCCATTTTCAGAACTTAAATATCACTACTTTTTTTTAAAGATATGCTGTATGTTTAGGCAGCTTTAAGAATATATGCAAACTAACTCCAAAATGGGGTAAGTTACAAAACCTCAGAATAGTTAATACTCATGTACAGACAAAACTCAGTCCCACAAATGTTGACAATTCATAGAAAGAACAGCAACCTCAGTAGCTTTAGTAGCCATAAGGGATCTATAACACACAGAAAACAAAGAACAAGTTGTGTCACTTGGATTTTAACCTCCATTCCATCCTCCCCCAAGACCTTCTTTGTGGATTTGTTTTGGTTTTTTTAGGTTCTTTATATTATTATTTCTTTTACTGTGTTGGATGAGATACATAGTAGTAGCTAGTAACTTTCCTTCTCCAGAAAAAGGGTAGCAAGAATATATCTACGTGTCAAAAGTCCCTTTCCACACCCAGTTCTCATTTTCCCTTTTTCCAATATTCTGTTGGAAGTATTTTTTTCTTAAAAGACAACATTTTCTTCTTAGAAGCCATCTAAGGCTTTCATCTTGTCCATACATGAGGATGTAAAAAAACCCCATTTTTTTTGAAAATTATTCATTGAAAATAAGTGATTTTAAAAAAAGGGAGGGGGGGGAAATTGGGGCGGGAGAAAAATACTTGGGAAGTAATTGCAGAAGAGAACCATACCTCTTTTAACCTAGCTTTTCTTCTGAATACATTGTGTTCTGCTGACACACTACTAAGTGACTTTGAAGGGGACTGACCAGGTCTGCTAAGCCTTCCAGAACACCTGGATCTTCCACCCATCCTGGGTCGACCACGTCTCTTTGGTCGTCTGGGTCTTCCAGGTCCCTTGGGTGTTACAGGTCCCCGGTGTCCTGAACTGGTTTCATTTGGTTGTTCTGCCAGCAAGTGTCTGCTTTCCTCAGATTCTGACGCCTTAATTGAAAGGAAAAGTATTTATTCACCATTTTAAACAGTTTTGAGGAAGACAGTTTTAGAATTAAGTTTCTCACCTATGCAAACAATAAATAGCATATTAAAAAATGCAAAGCTGGATACAAGCATAACTTGCAAAGAAAGTTGTGGAGTAAATCCAACACATTAGTAAGACTGCTATTCTGCAGCACATATATGCCATTATTTGCAAAGTTAGCATTTTTGAACCACAAGATGTCATACAAAATAAAAAGATTAAATAAACATAACAAAAGAGGTGGTTTAAGTGGGTTAAATACATTTAATATTTTTGAAGTAAAATATATCCTCTTTAGATAAAAAGGTTGTAGAAATAAAACTTAATTAGCAGTAAAACATACTCAAAGAATAATTTGGGTTTCATTGTAACCACGTCAAAGCATGAAGACTGTAAGAAAGACAAAAACTCTGACACCATGAACAAGCCCAGTAATTAAATATCAAAATTGTACTGCCCAGTTACCACATTTCAAAATCCTGTCTTCTCTAGGAACACAGCTAGGAAGCAGCTTCTGTTATCATACAGAAGTCAAAGTACCTTTTATATGTTTAGGTTATAATTATAATTTCAGTGCAAAAATGTTTAACTGTTCAAAGCAGTGATTTCTTACTTAAGCATCTTCCCCTCCAAGCTAGAATTTCTAAGAATGTTCCAGCATCTTTCAAGAAATTCATTTATAATAGTACTGAGTTACATCAGGCTTCTCTGCATAATCTGTACATTTCCATCCCAACATTCAGTAACTCCCTACTATTCTACTGATTAGGAAAGCTCTATAAATGGCAAATTTATGTCAGTTCTATCCAGGGATTAAATTACTAAATTAGTTCTAAATTTGACACAGGATTAGGGGTTGAGCATGGGGAGCTTGATTGGCTTCCTGTCTGTATCAAACAGCTACAATAATTCAGAAAGCAGACTTCAGTATTCTGCAATTCTCTTTTTCCAGAGATGATAACTGAGTGTAGAGGATGAGGGAAGGTTTGTTTGCTGTAAATTTTCACTTTGCTGAGAACAACTTCACAGTTACAAAGACAAGTAATAAATGTGACACCCCTACATCTAAATGAGTACTTTTTCCTAACCAGCAGCTGCATCAGCTCTTGCTGCAAAATGTTAAGAGTCATTTCAATATTAAAAGAGAAACTTTTCTTTGAAGTGACCAGCTTAGAACATCACAGGAAAAAATTTGCAGCTGAGGCAGCTTCCACCCAGAGACTCAAATTTCACCAGTGTTTGGTGTGCAGGGTTTCAAAGCCTCACTTTGAAAACCTGCTCTAGGAAAAGTTGCAGTTCACTGTTGTGTTCCAAATAAGAGATTTTTCTGTGATGATATTATTTCAGCAACAGAAGATGAGAGCGCAGATGATGTGTTGCTGTCATGCCAAAGGCTGTAACTGAACAACAGTGTTCCTATCCAAATGCAGAGAAGAATGTCATTTATGCAGATAAGGTGAAAACTGTATGTCAGAAACACAGTCAGAAATGAGCACTCAGTGAACATTTAGTTTTATGTGTCTGTGCAAGAGTACTATTGCTACAGCACTGCAAGAGACAATTTGATTTTTAAAGGACTTCAATGGGAAATTTGCCTAATGTAGTCTATCAGTGGATATTTCTGAGCAGTACAAGACTGTGCAGTTACAGAACTGCCATTCTACTTTCCACAGAATTGACAGGTTTTCTAAGTAACACTTTACCTGTTCTCCAGCCTTTGGATCAACAGTTTCTTCCAGACTGGTAGCTGGTGCTTTTTCATGACTTAAAGTGACAGCAATTGAATCCAAATGTGCTGGACTCATCATTTCCTCTTCCACAAAAATACTTCCATTAGGCTTATTTAGAGGTATTTTCTGAGGTGAAGGCTCCAGCTGTCCATGGTCTGGGTTAAGTTTATAATGTCTTGCTAATCCTCCTTTTCCTATGTAAGATTTTTCACAAGTCTGGCATTTAAACGTTTTGGGTTTCAGATTATAATTTGAAGAACTGAATAATGCATCCTTTCCCTTCACCTTTCCTTCTTCATCATCTTCTATACTTAGCTCAGAGTAGTCATCAGAATCAGACTGATGACCATCAGCCAAATCCTCCATTTTAATGAATTTATAATCTTTAGCTTTGTATTTGGGGGGGCGTGAAATCCGTCCAGAACGAGTTTTCACCTTCAAGGATTTCTTTAACTTGTCATCCTTTTGCTTTTTTTCAAGGCATGGTGTACCTGCTGAACTGGCTGCAGGCACGGTAGGATTTGGAGACCTTGAAGCCGATGCTGTGGCACAAGTGGCCCTCTGTCCATTCACCATCTTAGATGGGGGGATCTTGTCCACAGACACTGATCCATGAGATGGTAAAGGCCTCTGCATAAGCAACTGAACCGGAGACTCAGAAGAACTATGCAGGAATAGCTGCTGCTGCTCAGTTCCTGAAACAGGCTGTATCCTAATTATCTGGGGATTAATAATGCCAAGTCCTGGTATGCTAGATTTCCTACCAACTGGCTGACTCAGCGTTATAGTTTTGGACTGGATTGGTGCCAATGATGTCATTGGCCCTTCAGTTTCCTTCATCTGTCCTGGCTGAACTTGGACACAAATGGCTTCCAGCTGCTTTTGTGGAAAAAAGGAAGAGTTGAAATTACAAGAATACAGTATTAATAAATAAATACAATACTTATCAAGATAATACACACATGCCCTTAAATCAAAGGATGGAGAAATTGCTGCACATCATTAACTTTCCATCTTAATGCATCCAAGCACAGATTCCCTTCCTTCAAGCTAAGGGTCTTCCTGCACATTTTCTGCTGTGATTGCTGTTCAACTAACACATGTGAAGTTTGCTCTGAGGCCATGTCACAGCTTTGTTTCCTGCTAACAGGACTGTCTGGAACAGCAGAGTCAATGCCATCACCAAGGCACATTGATAACCTTCAGCAAACCCCACACATGGGAAAACTACAGTCTGCTACACGACACAGGCCAAAAACCCAGTCCAGGACATACTATAATGTGTGTTCAGTTCACAAAAACTTTGTGGTGATGATTCACAGAATCAGATGTTACTGATCATCTCCCTCACAGTTTCTCTGCCTCATCCAGATTTCTGCCTCACTTCAAATCAATCACTTCACAACCTGCACCCCAATACCTGGTTGAAAGCCCGGGTATTGTCACCTGCAAGAGGCACGCATCATCACTTAACCACTACTAAACAGCTCTTCTAAGCTGTTCTTGGCTGCACGTGTTGTCAGACCGAAATACTGACCACAGCAGCTATTAGCTACATTCGAACATGGATTTTCCTAAACCACATTGAAAGCTGTGCCTTTGAGCTACGGGAGTGAAGTCTACACCAGAGCACAGGTGTGACTGAAAAGAACGGCAAAAAAAAAAAAATCATTAGAAAGGATTAAACCCGCCAGAACCGTGGCTTTCATCACCAACGGAGCGCCGCAACCTCCCTCCCCCCCAGCCCCCGGGCTTACCTTCTGCGGGAGGAGGCGGGCGGCCGCCGCGGCCCTGCCCTGCTGCAGGGCGACCTGCTGGGCCACGCTCTGAAGCTGCCGGGCGGCGTTCTGCATGATGCCGCCCGCGGG
>VXAX01005619.1:621637-712129 GCA_013399835.1 Leptocoma aspasia | reverse complement strand
CCACCGCCGGCTTCAGCTGCTCCTGGGCTTTGCTCACTTGCTCGATGACCCGCCGGAGCTCCGCGGGGGCCAGCGGCGCGGCGGCGGGACGGGGCGGCGGGGGCGGCCCCGGGCTCTCCAGCAGCCGCTCCANGCGGGCGATGCGCGGGGCACCGGCAGCGGGGCCAATGGCGCCCCCGGCAGCGCCCGCCGCGTCCCCCCGGGGCGGGGCCGCCCGGCGCCGACGGCGGCTCGCGCGGGCAAAAACCGGTGGAGGTGCGCCCGGAGCTCCTGGCCTCGGGTGGGGCTGGACGTGGGACCTGCGGGTGGAGGTACCGCGAGGTGGGTTTCCTCGCTGTTCGAGCTGAGTCTGTACCGAGTCTCAGTAGGAGGGGGGCGTGGCGCTCCTAGAGCAGCGGAGGGCGATGGGGGATAGTTGCGGGACCGGAGCGTCTGTCTTATGAGGAAAGGATTGAGGGAGTCGCGCCTTTCCAGCCTCGAGAACAGACAACTCAGAGGGGACCTCGTATCTGTGTACAAATATCTAAAGGGGGTTGTGCCAAGAGAATTGGATCCACGCTCTTCTCGGAGGTGCCAACCTCTAGAATACGAGACAACTGATGCACAGAAAGTTCCACCTGAACATGCGGAAGAGCTTAACTGTGCAGGTTACCGAGCACTGGAACAGGTTGCTCAGAGAGATTGTGCAGTTTCCCTCAGCTGGAGATAATACAGAACGGTCTGGACGCAATCCTGTGCCGTGTGCTGTAGGACCAGTCTGCTTTAGCAGCGAGGTTGGACGAGTTGTGGTCTCCTCCAAGGTGACCCATTCTGTGAATGTGTGCTCCGCCACTCGCTCTCACCGGGCGGGGGACCGGGTGTCACGCGAGAAGGGCAACCCACACGGCAGAAAAGAGCCCGAAAGGGTCACCCGGCCACACTGTAGCCGACCGCGCTCTGCCGGGGCCGGCCGGGCTCCATCAGCCGCAGGAGTGCGATGAAGCTCGGTCCGTGCTGCAGCCGCCCTGGATGCTCGAGCCCCGCACACACAGACACACACATCCCGCCCCGCGGCCGTGCCCTTGTGCAGAGATGACACCGCGTCTCAGCAGGACCGCGTGAGGTGGGTGGGAATCGCTGGGACAAATAGGAGAGACGAAAAAAAACAGGGAAAAGACAAGGAAGGAAAACGCACATTTTTGTGGCCCGTACGGGGATCGAACCCGCGACCTTGGCGTTATTAGCACCACGCTCTAACCAACTGAGCTAACCGGCCACTTGCTCGGGGTTTTCCCTCTGGGACAAAAAAAGATAGACCGGTTCCAAGGTTTCATCTTTCGGCCGAAGTAGCGAAGGCGACGGACTGGGCGAGGAGCCGGGCCCGCGCATATGGAAACACACGCTAAACTCCTCACCAAAACCGAAAAGTAAATCGGAAAACTCTTCACTGCCTACAGAGAGATGCAGCGCCTGGTAGGGAACAACCGTAACGCGGGGTCGGGGACAACTTCGCCTCTAAGTCAATAGGCTAATACTTCTTAAATTTTACTAAGACATTATTCCAGCTTCTTTTAATTAAAATATTTAAACATTATTAAAAAGCATCTACTATTCTGTTTAACGCACTACTAGGATCTTGGTTTGCACGGACAAAAAATTCACCTTTTCCTAATGTTTTGATTTTTACTACATATGCTGCATAGAAAAGAACTTTTCTGCTCACCTTTGAAGCCTACGTTAAAGCACAGGATGTCCGTTTAGCAAGAGGCAAAGACCGGGGGGCGGGGACAGGGAGGGGATGACACAGCTCTCCAAAATGCAGGTTTTTGGAGGCAGCTCGGTGAGAAGAACACATCCCCTGGGCTCTTTCCGGGCTCCTCTCTATGCTGGGCTGGCATACGGCTGCTGTCCCCATCCCGCAGTGGCGCACAGGATCCGCCAGGGATCAGGCCATCACCGGGGATGAATCTGAGCCCGCCGGGGCGCTGCTCCGGCCGCGGGAGGCTTGGCAGCATACGGGGCCCGCCGCTGGATTTGTGGAGCACATCTCTTGTCCCGAGGGCTCCCCTCCTTAACCCCTTACCCACGGGCGGCCCAGCCCCGGGGAGTCGGGACGCCAACTGACACCTCGAGGCGAGGTACTTCTGGATTTTATTCTAGTTTGCACAAAGCAGGGAGCTGGGTGCTAACCCACGAAAGTCTAGCTCAGTGATCATCAAAACTTTACACTTGCTATACTTTATAACAAACAGAGGCTTACCAACTACATAAGTTTTCTATTAATTAGTATTCAAACCACCATTTGCTAGTAGCATCTCGCTTCTCATGCTAATTAGTCCTCAGGCGCAATTCTTTTTTTCCAGTTGAGACTGGGGTCCCTTTTGGGCAGGTGGCCAGTGGGTTGCGATCTCGCACTGCCGAAATTACGTTTCCCCCAGCTACTGCTCCATTCTACTGACTTCAGTCCTGGTGCCTCTCGTCCAGACAGCCCGTTCACCTTGGGATTGTCTTTCCTTTTCCTTAAAAATAAAAGATTATCCGAGGGTGCGACAGCCACAATTCTCCCGCACCTGGGCGCGCACCTGGCGGGGCGCTGGCAGCCCGTGCACACTGCGCATGCGTCCCCCGGCCGTGCCGTGTGCAGCGGGGCCGGCGCGTGCGCGGTTGCCGGGGCGACTGGAACACAACATGGCGGCCTGAGGGGAGCGCCGGGAGCGGGGCCGGGTCGGGCCCGGCCGCTCATCCGCCAGCCCGGGCCGGTACCGGCGGGACGGCGCGGGAGGCACAGTAAGAGAGTACGGGGGAAGGCCTCGGGCCCTTTCTGAGGGGTGGTGCGGGCCCGGAGCCTCCAGAGAGGCTGATGGTCACCGTGGGGGCCGTGGTCTTAGGGAGTCCCCGCGCCGAGGGGCTGAAGGCGCTCCTGTAGCCCTGGAAACGCCGTCCCTGCAGCCCGTGGGCAGCTCCTGGGTCTCACATGCCAGCGCTGGTCCCTGCGTCCCGCTCCTCCGCAACAGGGAGCAAATAGGTCTTTCTCTCGGCTCCTGCGGGGCATCACCCTGGCTGCTGGGCTCTCCAGTGCTTTCTCAGGAACTGCTAAGTGTTCCTGGTTCGGCAAGCCTTGCCTTGCATTGCTTAGCATCCTTCACATCATCTCGTGTCACACCCTGCACATCTGGCGTGGTTTTGAGTGCAATAATTACGTACCATGGCCTTGAAGCTCAACTTCTTGCTGCTTCCTTCATTTCTTTGGTTATTTCTCTTTTCCCACGTGTATCAATGTTATACTTAAGCATCATAGCTTTTTCTTCCGCAGTATCTTGGCATCTCTGTAACAAAGTGTCTGCTTTAGATTTTTATAATACCCTCTTTTGACTGCTGTAGTGCTGTCTTTTGTATGCATATAGTATTGGATTCTTTAATTCTAAATTATTATTAATTTTCCACGCTCTCTAGTTACAATGATTGGGTGTTGTCTTTGAGTTCCATCGCTTGCCCATAATTTTTATTTAGATTGTTCCTTATTTCCTGGGTTCTCTAGCCTCTTGCACATAAAACTCTTATTCTGTTGAATGATTTGTGGCCACTTTTTTGGGGTGTTGGATGAGTTCATATTGCTACAGCTTGCTCTTCCCAAGCTTTATTTCCCTTTCCACTAACGATTCTAAGCTTGCACGTCTGTGTGTGCTGAAACAGAGGGGAGGGAGGGGAGAGGTTAGATAACATCTATTGTTACAGACGCATGAAAGAACTCTACCCAGTGATCAGGTCTCTTTTATTCTTCAGTGTTCTATGCAAATGTAATTAGAACACTTCCTTTAATTTATCCTCGAAGCTTTCAGTCTTACAATGCTCAGAAAACTTTTAACCTTTCTTTCAGTCTTCATCTTTGACTACAGCAAATTCAGGTAATCTAACTGGTAGTAAGTTTTGTTTTGTAGCTGTATGAATTTTCATAGCTTTAACGTTGCCAGGCTCTGAGCTGGCTTTTTTTTGTTCAGCATGTGTTTGAAGTCTTTTGTTTTGGTGGGTTCTTTTTGTTGCCTTGTCACTCTCAGGATGTGATGACATCATGATCAGGATGGTGCTGAAGTGGATTTTTAACAATCTCCAGAAATCTTGGCTTGTGAATGCAGAATTAAAATTTGTTAGTACACCTGAAGTCTAAATTTTATTTCTTCTTATTCTGTATAAACTTCTATGCTGTTGTTCTTACAATGCCTGATTTTCTTTCAGCTGCTGATTAAACAATAGCCAACTTGTCATGTGATCATTATCATTTTGTCCCTAGGAGAAAATCCCTCTTATTTTAGTGACCTGTTTTGTGCAGAGTTTACACATTGACTTTATTCATCAAAGACATATTTCAAATAATGCAATTTTCATTCCTGATTCTGCCATTTATTTAGTCAGTTGAAATTATTCAGGCCTTTGCTTAATTCTTTTCACTGGGTGGATCTCATAAGTTCCAGGTTAAAGCCTCAGTTGTTGGTTATGTGTGGGGTATTTATTTTGTCTACAGAGCACTCTGTTGTAAAAGAATTACAATAACAAGTTTTTACAGGCTTACATGGAAAAGATCTTCAGTGCTGTAAGAATGTTTTAAAATGTGTAAAGGATTAGGCCTTTGTAGTATTAGAATGCTGCAATTTAAAATCTAAACAACTCAAGTTGTTTTGAGCTCTCCACTGTCATCTGGACTTCTCTTGTATGTGTAAAATACATTTATAGAAGAAAATATATAAACATAACTGAATAGTATAAACATATACTATCTGACTTGTTTAAATACCTGAAGATATTTTCAATAAATTTGTACAATCATGCTTTCCCTGCATTTCTCTGCCCAAGTACTTTGGTTCATTAACACTATGGCTGGTATGCCATAGATATTAAGATCTCATTTTCAGATCATATGATTTTGAATTTTTTTTTTAATGCCAGAGAATCAATTACTAGCATTTAAGAAAAAAAAAATACAGGATGGCTATTTATTAGAAAAAAAGAGTAAATCAACAAATAGCTAACTTTTTTTTTTGTCTGTCTTGCATATATTTTGGCCCCAGGGCTGGCTGTGACATTATAAGAACATATAACACAACCAGTGTGTTTCTGACTGGTTGGAGGTTATCAGTTGCTACCAAAAAAATCCATTTACACTGAATTCTGTGAGACTAGTATTGAAGTAGTCTGAATTTACAATCTCCATCTTAAATTTAGCAATTTAGATAGGAAATTAAAACTTCAGGTGGGGATAGAGAACATGGTGATTTTTCCTGACAAGATGTTATTTCCTCAGTTAGTGAAGGCTGAGGACCAGCTCGCCTGAAGCACTAACTGCCCAGTTACCAAATTACAGCCAAAACAATTAAACTCCTGTGGTCTCCTCCCCATTTTGGAGTCTCTGTTAGAAATTGCCTCCTTCACCCACAATGATTTTCAAATTCAGTTTACACTTTTAAAATAGCTCTATATGCAAATTGTTTATATTCAGTGTATTAGATGGTGTGGTTTATTTTAAATTACTTTATTGCCAATTTTTCAAATTTAGATGGCCTAATTAGTTAGTTTATGATGCAGCATGATCGATAATGATGAGAAAACAGAAGCAGCAGATGATAAAAATGAGAAGACCACCTGACAATTCTCATGTAAGTGCTGCTACTATATTGAAGAAAGAGGGGTTGCAAGGGGAAGGTTTCTACTGATTAAAATACAAGCATTTGGCTCATAAGGAAAGAAAACACTTTTTGTTGTTTGGTCTTTTTTTTTAAACAGAGAAGCAAGTATGAAAGCTGGGGAGCTGAAAAGAGAGTAACACAACACAAATTGATTGTTAGCTGGAAGACAGCATTAGAATGTCCCTGCCTAAGTAATTTTTCCCTCTGCAAAATTTCTTGGCAGGCTTTCTCCACTGTAAGGCTGTGTTTATACTTGTAAATTAAACATATCTGGAAATCTCCTTGGACACAAAGAGCAACTGGCATGAAATAGCCCCCATCTCTGCTAGTAAATTCTCTTATCTTCCAAAACAAGGCAGTAGGACAGAAACTGCTTGAGAACTGACCTTAGAAGGAGCCCTCACAGCAAGCAGGGAAGGTGCTTGCAAAGTGCTGATTGTCACTGGGCAGTCCCTGCCAGGTACTGTTGTCACAGTAACTAATAACAGGCAGCTACACTGAATTTACTGCTGTCACATGGCTTGAGACTCCCAGCTACTCTGACACCCATAAAGGGCTGAATATGATAAAAGAGGTGTTCTGCCCTGCCACCCTCAAAATGACTGGGTTTGCATCTTTCTTGAATAATAAGACCATGTCAAAAGCAACAGCAGCATAAAGCTAGCCAGAACTGGATTTTGTTCAGGTGAAAGTACTGAAAAAATTATCAAGGATAGAATCTGTAGGTGCTAAAAATAAAAGGAAATAGGAGGATGAGGTGGGTGAAGGGAACTAGGCACTGGGTTTGGTAAGGAAAGTTAATCACAAAGCTGAAGGAGAATAAAGGAGGAAAGGAAAAAGTTAATTCTGATGGACATTAGAAGACCTGAAAATTAATGTAAATAAAACTTTTTTTGATAACCCTTATCTGCTTCATCCCTTAAAGTTCTGCAGAATTAGAATTGACTGATTTTTCACATCCTTGTACTTGAAGCATTTTATTATCAAAGCCAAACATTACTTTTGGCCCTGTGCAAATCTCATATCTCAGTTTAATATGGGAATAAAGCTTTAAAATCAGAAACTGCTTTGCATAAAATAAAATAAAAAACCAAACCGAACAATACCTCCACAAAAAACCCCAACAAATAGCCCCCATGTTGGAACAATGATTCCATGATACACCTGCTTTCCAAGATAATTGTTTTCAGTACCTTGTAAATAAAGGGAGTTCAGTTTGTTTTGTTTTTTGCGAAAGAAGCAAAGAAGAAATTCAAATATGAGTTGCTAATGTGCTGCAGCATAAAAAAGGTAGGAAGGGCTGTGTGAAGAGGCATCATGTCTCTGAGCAAGGAGGTGGTAGTTTATTGTCTAAGAATTACTGTATTCTACTTTCTGGAAGATATATTTCTGTGATCTGGGCAGCAGAACTTTATTTGCTGTTTTTCATTTTATTTTCTCTCAACTTATGTGTTAACAAAATACCTCTTTTATTTGAAAGTTTTCCATTAGTCAGCATTTAACAAGTAAAGTAAGGATTGATAAACAGTCTTCAAAACAATTTCAAACATACTGAAACAGCATATTTTTGTTTTTAAAATACCAGTTGCTAAGATAAGGAGAGGGAATATTTTCTGATGTTCTAGAGAAACTGAATCTTAGGGAAGGAAAGTACTATGCAGGTAAACACATGAAGCAACATTTTGAAAGATATGCATAATAATGGAAATTCTACAGAAAATTATGTTTAAATTCAGTGAGGGAACACAAAATTAAGACTTGAGTGAAGCTTTTTAAGTACACATGAATTTAAAAGGTTTGCATGTGGTACAGAAAGGGAACTCTGCCTTCCTGTTTGGCACTGGGAGGTTATTTCCTTGAGTACTCTAATTGATGTCACCCACTGTATTAAATGGTACCTGGCCACTGGGTCGAGGGTGAAACAAGATGAATGAGGAATAAATAGTTGATTTCTTCCTTACCAAATGCCCTGAATATACTTGTGCTGTTTTTCTTTTATCTGTAAATAATAATTGGAGGAAATGTGTCAGTCCTCTCCTTGGGTAATACATTTTCAGTCTCTTTAAGTACTGTTTTAATGCAGGTTAAAACCAGTGCATTTATTCTTAGTCAGTGTATAGCATTAGTTCTCCTTCATAATTGCATTTATATTTACATCCATCATCCAGATGTTATATGGTCACAAAATAGGTGCTTTTATCAGTTAGGAAAATAGAGGAGAGGGCTGTGTGTAAGTAGACATAGACTTGACGTTGTCCTCCAAGTACATAAGTGCCAACCAGTGCCTCTTGGGTTACTGATTTTATATTCTCAGTTAAATATATCAAGTTCCTAATGAAATCACTGGGAATGACTCATTTGTATATGCAAAGTGAAATGAGACGTTTTGCTCTTAGGTGAGATTTCAAAATGTAACTCAGAGCTTTAGGAATATCAGTTAAAAAAGGAGAAATATCTTCAAGTAATGGGGCTTCTGATTCTCTGTTCTATTGTTAGAGGTCTGTTGGTCCATTTATACACTACCTGCAACTGAAAGAATTGTCCACTTTATGATCAAAACGGTATTTAAACTATCTGCTTAGCTGTATCAAGGGCAGATGTATACAACTCAGTGGTAAGGCTCTGCAGACTCTCTTTCATCTTTTCATCTAAAACATCTTTTAGGCCTTTAACCCTTTGATAAATTGACTGACTGATTCTTTTGATGAAGTGAACTCTTTTAACAACACATAATGACATTATTTTAAACAGAACCTGTCCATACAAGGTGTTTCTCCTCGTTTCAAAGTGGAAAATGCTGTTTTGGTGTTTAGCTGTAAGTCTGTCTGGGAAAAGACGTATATCCTGCCCTGATCCATTCAATAGTGTGCAAAGCTCTTTGTTTCCTGCTTCCTCCCCAGTTTCTGTAGCATGGGTTTTTTGTTTAATAAAGCCTAGGAGGGCCATGAAATAATATACACAATTATTGAATAGTGTCTATTTTTCATGTAAGATGTTTCCATCAAAACTTAATTTTAAACGTTAAATTTAGCAATGCATCCCACTGAGCAATGTTTGGAATGTGTGCTACAGCAGCACAGAGTAAACAGTATCATCCATACTCTTATGCAACACAAAATTCCTGCTGGGTAGCTCCTTGGCGTGGTAACTGGTGTCTGGACCAACACATTACTACTTTTCTTCTTGGGGTAAGCTACTCCAAGCTGCAAGAAAGAATAAAGCCATTTACTAATTACTGATCTGCTCAATAAAGAAACAGGAAGCAAATAATTTATCAGTCCCTGCATTTGAAAGTTCTGTGACAGACTACAGTTCTGACAGCCTCATGGCAGGGGAAAAAAGTCAACTGTAATCCAGTCCCTGGCTGCAAGTCAGTCTTCCTATTTTCTGTTTAATTCAACTTTAGTGTAGAACAAGTGACTACTCTGAGATAAATACAAGCACTAAGGAGGCTGAGTCCACATCCTGCTATCTTTATGTTTACATAAAATTGTTTTGTATGCATGGTGCGTTGATTTCTTTCTTATTTATTCCTGTATTTGAACAATATACAGTAACTTTTGGGTCCAGAGACAACCTGTAGATGCTTAACCAGCTTTTTGAGTCTGAAACATGTTTCTCAAAATTAGAAGTCTACATGTCTACCTTTGTTAAGAAAGTCTGATGTAGCTCTTGCTTTCTGTGGCTCTTTTCCAACAGACCAAAATATTTCAACATCAGTATTAAAATTAAAAACTAAATATATGTTAAGCATAGTTAAATTTCATCTCATCATATGTAAGATTTGCTGGTGATTTCAACCCATGTCCCATATCCAGTTAGTGCTTTAACTGTACACCATGGCTCAGTACTCTGGTTAGGCACACTCAGAGCTTATCTGCTGAAATAGCCTCTGGTTCTTAAGGATTTTGGCTTGACTTATCAGAACTAGGGATCAAGGCAAACTATTTGGCAGTATCATTTCACAGGCAACTTTACAGACACCCCTGTGCAAGTAGTTGAAGTTTAGATCTCAGACTTAGGCAGTAGCTGAGCTATGCTTTTGGAAAGAGGTGTGATAAAGTTGTGTTCCTTGCCTCATTAAGCACTTCAGTTCTTCTGGGGACATGTTCTGTCTCACAGAGTGATCACGTTTTATGACAGCATTTACTCCATTCCTGCATGGTACATTTCATCACTGTGCAACAGCAGACATGTCCTTCATGATTCAAATACTTGACACAAAACTTGTTGACTGCTCTGAAATATTTTTTCTTGCCCTTCAGGCTGTCTTATTTCTCTGTTCAAGGCTCAGGTACTACACTGTTATTGCCAGTCCCATTTTCTACAAATCCATGGGAAAGCGCTAATTGTCTCAGCAGCTTGGCTTTCTGGAATTCTCAGCCTCAGCTGCTGTGATGTTAACTAAGTGTAACCCAGCTGGCCAGCCAGCTTGCTGAGCTCCTGCAAGCTGAACTGCAGATTGTACCCTCAGCCTTTTACTGGCTGGGTTAACACAACATTGCAGAGGAGACAGACTGTAATGCAATTATCTTACAAGAAAAACTGAAGACCTAAAGATGTCTGCCTCTGCAGGGCAGTGAAATGGAAAATAAAGTGTCAGATGTATTACATTATGATTATACTTTAAATTGCTGTTGTCAGCAAAATAGTGATTCCAGCCACATACTCATTGCCATGGAATAGAACACTACTGGAGTTCTAAGTATAAAGTATTTTCACATATGGTGTAATGGCTTCCCTCTCTTTTATTGTAAGCTTGTATCAGTTAATATACTGGAAAGTTCTTGATACTGAACAGTGTGATATGCCCAGAAAACATGCCTTCAAAAAGCTTCATGGAATAAATCAGTTGACTTCTGCAGTGGGTACTTTGGATAGCATAAGCTAAAACTATGATACCTCAGATGTAAGTTTAAAAACTTCCATGAGACAGTATCAATTAAAAATGAACATGTCCATTTTAATACTGAGTAAATTATGTACTTTTTTTCTACCATGTACTTTCTATACACTGTGTATAAAGCAATATGCAAGTTTTATCTCCCGCTTAAAGTCTCCTTTTTTGTTTCTGCAGTGATGAAAACTCTGGCTCCCTTTCACTGGTATATGAATTTATGGCCATGAATATTTATGAGCTGATAAAAGGTATGTAGCATATGCTTATGAAACTCTCCTTGTGTGGAGATCACGCTTTGATCACAAAGTGGAATTAATTATTTTCACTTGGTTGTTCACTGTTACAGATTATAGAACTCATAGGGAATCTTGTGCTGTACTGCTTTACCCTTTATTTCTTGCCAGTGGACTATACCCAGTTGTTTAAGGCATGGGTGGCTGCAGGTTTCCCATGAGTCAAGTCCATGGCCATCTTTTCTACAGTCAAACAACCTTGACTGCAAAACACAAAATAATTGCTTTATGTAACAAAAAATAAAATTTAAACAGATTCTTTGGTAGGTCAGGGCTACGGTGAGGTAGTAAGAAAATTATTCGCAATTGTTTCAAAATTATTGAATCAATGAATTTTCAGTTTTTATACCTAGTAAAAAAGCCTTTCACTAAGTTTTATAAATAAAATAACATTGTTCCCTCATACCTCCTATGTTTAAAAATTCTGGAGCTGTTTGGCAAAGCAGGTCGGACACCATAAAGTTTAAGGAAGAGTTCCTACAAAAAAAATTAGAAAAAAAGCTGATTTAAAACCAGTTCTTATATAAACAGTAACGGAATTGGATACAGCAAACAAAAGGGCTTACAATTCGTAAGTAAAAGAGGATTTTTTAAAATGAGTAATTAAGCATTTGTAATGTCTTAACAATTGGGAGTTTAATATAAATAACTGAACATGCAAGTGTCATTCAGTGTAATACAATAAATACTTGCTCCTGAACATGACATTGCTGACACTGACTATTCAGATCTCCAACAAAAGGAGTAACTCTGTTACTGACCTAGATAAGAATGTGAGGTTGAAATTGAGTTATTTGCTGATTGCTGAAGTAGATTTTAGTGTGTACTAGTTTTAATAAGACATTTTGGGTTTGCTATATTTAGCATGGTATTCAGATGGAAATAAGAATCATGATTTCAGTATGTTCTGATTTTTTTATTATTTAAAAATACAAGTTATTTCAAAGTTTTCCAGAAGATGATTATTTTCATACCACTTAGTTGTAGTAACCTCCTTTTCTATGGCATGGTGAACCAGTTCAAAATGAAATCTGTATTCAGTAGTAATCTGAAATGCTGCAGTTAGGGATTATCTGAACATTAATTTGGGTTTACCTGAACTTCTGTAAATTAGTCATTCTTCTTTATGGTCTGAATTTTGAGTCTGGACTGTGTTTACCATGACACAGTGCCTTATTTTTAATGTTGTATAAGGTAGTGGCACATGTGGTGGAGCTTGTGAAATTATAGACTATAATAGGAAAGTGAACTGAAGTGTACTGAAGATGAATTTTTAATTTGACAAGGAGTATGGAGACACTTCTGTACTTAGGAGGACAGTTCACTGTAATGCTACTAATGTGGAAAACTGATACTTTTGGGTTTTTCCTTAAACAAGGGATCCACGTTACTTTGATCAAGCCTATTTGTCTTTACACAAAGTCATAATTGTCTTGCTGTTAATTTATAGCAGAAGCATTTAGTAACTGAAAAACGGTCTTGCCCTTTGTTTAATCAACAGCAGTTTGGTAATTTAAAGCAATGAAAAAAGTGGCTGACAAGAGGTATGGAGAATCTCTCAAGAGAAATGACAGAAGCCTCAAGTGCCACTGCCTTAGGATTCACTGCACCATTACTGCCAAATAAGGTTTCTCCAGTGATAAATCTGGAAGTAGAAGAGCATCTGCTCCAGATTTTTTTAGTGACATGTAATGAAAAAGCAATTGAGCATGACTTCTTTTTATGAAGGCCTGATTCCTTAAATACCAATAATAATCTAAATTGATTTGAATAGCTGCATTTTATAATATCCTTTCCACTATAAATGACAAAAATGCTGATGTTGAAAGCACCATTTATCTCTATGGGGGCACTACTACTACAACTCCCGATGTAAATGGTACTCTGTTCCAAGTGCTTTGTGATCTAATCCTGCTCAGTGGATTATGTGGCTGCCTGGAGGAGCACTGTAATCAGTTGGGAACACAAGTCCTGCTGGCTGCTGGTCTCTGGCCTCAATGAGTTACTGTCCTGATAATCTCCCTCCTCCTCCCCAGCCAATTACTCATACTACTGTCATCACGCAGATCAGTACCTGCTTTGTTTTTCAAAAATGTGATCATTTCTGCCTCCGTTGATGGCATTGCAGCGTTACATAAAGGCATTACAGCAAGATTAAAAGGCCTTTGGAGCCTATAAAAGAAAAAAGCTGAGCAGTTACTGAATGGCTCTGAAAAATAGATAAATTTTATAACTGTAATTATTGCCTAACAGCAAGCTAAGCAACATAGGTTAGCCTTTCATTTGCAATTCAGATGTGAATCACAGTCCTTTAACCATTGTGGTAACTTGAGGTCATTGATACAAATCTTCAACCTGAAGAACAATTACTTTGAGTAGAGAGGAAATGAGATATTTAGAAATGAAATATTGCAGTTCTGCTAGAACTTGAGGAAATAGATATTGCAAGTAATACATGCAGTAAAAACTAAGGCATTTTACAGAGTATTGAATTGACAATTGTTAGCTGAGATATTCTGGTGCATACTGAAATATAAATTATGTCAGAAGGTAAGTGGAAAATGAATTACAAAGCTAGCTATAAATGACAGAAGTAATTGAAAAAGGTGATATCAATGCACCTCTGGAAGCTGAAGACTAAGGTATTTGTATTCTATTTGTTCTTTACTAAAAAGGATTCACACAACTTGAAATTTTATTCTAGGAAGGAGAAAGCCATTGCCTGAAAAAGAAAATCAGGAACAACATGTACCAGATATGCAAATCTCTGGATTGTGTACATAGGTAAAAGACCTGGTTCAGCAACAGCTTTACAGCAAACGTAGCATACATTTATTTCAGGGTCTTCTCTAGGCAGGGACAGAATTGTCTGGGGCAGCTACTGACTGCAGGGAGAGAAAAGGCCATGGCCCAGATAAATCTTTGCCTGCAGCAGAGCCCTGGGAGGCAGCAGGCAGCCAGAGCTGCCGCCAGCACCCCAAAGGAGCTCTGGTACCTGCAGGAAGCGCTCGTGGGAGGGGTGGCCCTTGCAATCCTCTGGTAGCCCTGGTGAGAGCAGAAGCAGAAAGCCTGGCCTCTCCTTCCTGGACTTGCCTGTTCCCCATTCCTATATCTGTAGCTGTTGTCTCACCATGATGGCAAAATCTAGTTTTTTACTATTATGTTGATAAGTTTTAAAAAAGTGCTGGTTTCTTTAAGTTTTGGGGTTTTTTTACAAATAAGTGGAAGCACTGATAATATTGATCTTTTTATTGAATTCTTCTCTCTGCTGTGTTTGTAGTAGTACAGAAATGGGATATTTCAGAGTGATGGGCAACAAGAAAACAATAATAAAGGTAATTAATTTTATGTGAGGATATTTAACTAAAAGTGAAGTAAGTATTTTTATCTTTACCCTGAGAAGGTAATGTTTATTCATGAATAAAAGTTCAGTTTTTTAATAAATATACAGACAGTTACTGTATTCCTGATTTAGGGGAATGAACAAACACTTTTGTTACTGGCTAAAAACGGAAATTACTGAGTTGCATTACACCTTGTATGTGTTCCCTCCACCCTAAAAACCCATTCTTTATCCTCTATTAATACATATTTTCATCAAGTGTTAATCAAGGCACAGGAAATAAGGTTCTGTTTTGCAGCTCTTTCTTTCTACATTCAATTCCTACATTTAGTGGAAGTTACACAAATGAAAGAGAGCAGAAGACAGTGGCTTTCAGAAGATTTAATTGTAACCATTTCTCTTGACAGTTTCAGAAAGTTATTTTGCTAATGTTTGAAAAGCAAGGATTTTTAAATTCAGTTTATGAAATTTTATTTTCTGAAGATAAATTTTTCTTCTGAGTCATAGAAGTGTACAGGAGAAGCCAAAGCCACTTACTATATCACTGCTAAACAAAATAACTCTAATAACTTAATCTAGATGTCCTATTTAGCAGCCTTTCCTTCTGTGGTAGTTTTCTTTTCATGATGTACAAAAGAGTATTTGCATTACATACTATGGACACAGATATCTTCATGCCTGGACTTACTTACTATTTTAATGCAGCTTTACTGCTGTGATACTACTACCCCTGGATTTTGGAAAGTTTCTTCCTAAAGTAACCTGTGATTTCTTTTACAATGACTATTTTACAGTCATTGCGTGAATATTTTAGTGTATGTAATTTGTAGAAATACTTTATTTATTTTTGCAGCAGAACACCCTGAAGTTAAGAGATTTTGGATCTTGTAGGAGTATCTATTCTCAGCAGGCACACAGTACCTCCCCACGCTGGTACTGAGCACCTGAATGTTTGCGTACAAATGGGCTCTATAGTTACAAAATGGCATGTGGAGTCCTGGCTATGTTTTCTATGAAATCACAAGGTACTGTGTTCAGTGGAGGGTTTTGCTTATCATTAATCAAGATAATCAAAGGTAAATAACTCAAATTAGGAGCATGTGGTTTGGGTAATATGATCTTCATTTCCATGGATTTGTAGAAGAAGCTTCTGTGCTTGGTGTGCAGGGTTCATGAGGCAATAATCCCATCTGGTCTGGCTGTCTTCACCCTGTGGCAGGTTAGTAATAAAGCAGTTCAAGAGAACACAGTACAAACAAAAGTGATTTACAAATAAACATTTTTGAACATTTTTCCCCCAATGGCTTCATATTTAGTAAAAATGTATTTTCTCTGCTTTATCTCTGTGTAGAGTATTGCTCATTTCCTCTCAGGAGCATCACAAACTATCCTCAGTCTTGTTAATGCACTTAATGCTAAAATGTTTCCCACTTTTTTTGGACTTACTAATACTTTCTGCAAAAACAGAAGAAATTAAGAGAATACACTCCCTCTGATTTATGGATTTGATTTATAGTATAGTGTGTCTAAGATGCCTGTGCTCTTAAGATCTTGTGTGCTGGTATATTTTGAAATCAGGTTCTGATGAAGGAAGAGTTCACAAAAAAACAATGTCTTTTAAGATTTTTGGTGACGATGAAACTATAACTTAAAAAATTTGTCACTGGTCTTCAAGAAAAAGGGAAAAATACCCACCATGAGTATTTCTCCAATCTTTGTGCCCTAGCAACAGCAGCAGTTCTTTATTCTCCTCCCACACTGCTGTCTCTGATATGCAACCAGGACTGATAACATTTGCTTTGCTTCTTTCCTCCTCCACATGGCAAGTGCAGCTGCTGCCATCACCATCACATTAAATGACAACCATTATGCTTTGCCTGCTAACTTGTAGAAACATTTCTACTTTTCCAGCCAGAAAACTGTTAAAAGAAAAATCCCAAATATGGCAGTACTCTTGCAAAGTAAATTGGGACCAAAAGCTTTAAGAATGCCTCGTTTTTTCATTTCAGCTTGAATCAGCTGGGCTTTGTAGCTTTGTAAGAAAATTACATGCTACAAACTTAAGTTTTCTTAGGGAAAAAACTCAAACCTTAAAGATATTTCCTTGTCGTTTCAGCTTAATGTAAAAAAATTCAGTCTTTGCAACCACTGAACGTTTTCAGAGACCTTATAGGTGTGTTGAGAGAGAAAGGAGGGATGTTTATTGGAAATTAATGAATTAAAAGAGATTCAGTCTTGCCAAACTAAGGGCAAATATGGACAGGTTTGTTTCTTTTTCAGTGCCTCCTGCAGTTGTTGCTGTTGAATGGTTGTATAAGCCTTTATGCTTTACAGCTCACTGTATAAGAACTTTTAGTCTTTTATTCAGCCATGCTGATCTTTCAAATCTTGTTTCCCTTTCTGTTCCCTATAAATAATGATTCCTGGGTCACACTTTACAGTGGCTTGCACAGTTGTTCTTGAATTTGTTACAGTTTTACATACGACAACAGCACATTTTTTAGTTCACACAGAAGCTAGTCCCAGCTGCATGTCTTGATGCAGCTGCACAATGTGAATCAGATCTTTTTTCTCCTTCCTCTAAGCTTTATGAAGACACTCAGAGCAGTGTGCAGCCAGCTGTTTGATTGAATTTGCAAACAGTTAAAAAGAAGTTTCTCATGCCTACAAAGGGGCTGAGTGTTTTGCTTTCAAGAGTCATGTGGTGCTACTGAAGTGTTTCTTAAATTGTAAGTGCAAGGAAAAAAGCAACAAGTGCAGGAAATAAATGTTACTGGACCCGACTAAAGTCAGATTGCTCTAATATGATAACAATGTTTTCAAGGACTCTGTGCAAGTTTTATATTAACTGAGGATCAGGCTCAGGAATGCAGTTCACATTACCATCTTTCCAGTATTGCTGCTTGCAAAGAACCTGTGTGTTAGGAATGGAGTGTTATAAATACATTTCTATGCACGTACACAGCAAGAGGGACTGCTTGATTCTGCTGTCTTAAAATGAGAACACATTGTCTTCTAGGATCTGCCACTTTGCTAGAAGCAAACACAATCCCAGATCCATTGCCCTTTACCACAAGGGATGATCTCTTTACGTATTTTTCCCCAAACCAGCAGGAGAGAGCAGCTACAGATTTCCATTTAATAACCCAAGCTACTCCTTCAATCCAAACCAGCAGCTACGTTGCTCTGCTGCTCACATTATCCTCCAATTGTTGATAGGTGTTAAACTGTCCACAAATGAATAATTCTAACATGTCATCTTCCTCACAAAAAAAGAGGCTTTTTAATCAAAAGTGACAGTTCAACTGTGTCTTCTTTAGTCCTAATACCATCTCTTACCTTGCAGTTTCCAGCCTTTTTCTTGGATATAATAAGCTGGACCACATTTCAAAAATCCATGAAGTGCTAGGCACTCCTGGTAACAAAACTCCAGAAGTTCAAGCAGTAAGTATGCACTCTCATAGTTACTAATCTCACTGTTTCAATACCCACAATAGAGCTGTACAGCTGTGTGCAATTTCTGCTCAGGGAACCACCACAAAAACCTAAATCTGTGCTGACCCAAGAGCAGTGTCTTCTATCCCTACCCAGGGACAGTCACCCCATTCATGAACCTTACAGGCAGAGCAGAGGAAATCTGAGCCTGTCTTGATCTTATTTGGTCTTTTATTTCCAGAGTATCTTTAAGGCCAGTGACACAAATTTTTAGGAAAGAAAAGGTTTTTTTTCAAGTATTACTTACTTTTCCCTAATGATTGATTACTAAATCAGGTGAATTCTTTCTTTCCAGTAATTTGTAATCCTATCTGAATATGCATGATTAAATGTTTTTCTCAGCTTGCTTAACACAGGTCAAGAATTTTGAGTTTTGAATCCTCCCTTCAAAGAAAGGAAAAGGAAAGTCTTCTCTTGTGCACAAATTGCCTTTCAAAGGTTTCTATTTCCTGTGAACAATGATAAAATATGACCCCTATGAGAGAACTGCTGCCCATCAAACCTTACCAGAACCCTTATTTTCAAGAACTCTGGCAAGTGACTTCAAATCACTTCAATTCTGAAGACTACAGTCAAAAGGTGAGGGGAGCACTGTGTCCACGTTTCAAATGGTGTGAAATTAAATTTGTTTCCAGTGCTAGTCCTTGTCTTGTCAACCATGAACATAATTCAGTCAACATAGTTCTCTGCATTGAGTCCAAACCTTACCTGCAACACTACTGATGTTTGCCTCCATTCTTCTTTTTGCCCCCACCTTTTTAAGACAGCCAATACATGAGCTTTAACCATTCACAGAAAAATAAGACTAGTAGGAAATATATCAGGACAAGTACCTCAGTATTTGTGGCAAATTTCAAAGGCAAGTCCAAGACAGGGAGTATTTAAGTGGAAGAATTGTCAGCCCATTTAGAGAAAGTAATTTGTAGCACTGAGCTTGTTAGCTAGAAACAAATGTTTTACTTAAGCTGATTACTTGGGTTTATTCTGTCTGCCTAAACACAGATCTTTATTTGGTCTGATGCAGTTCCCCCTCCCCCCAAATCCCTGACATACAGGACTTACAGTTTAGAAGCTCTGATACCTCATAATCCCCTCCGTAGACTCTTGTTAGAGTTGCTGCTACTTAAAGGGTCAGCTCCACCTTTAGTTCTAAATATCAGCATCCTGTTTTTGATGTCTGCCTTGAGTTAAAAAGTTTTCCAGATGAAGTGTGGCAGAGACAGGAATTATGCTTTTGCCTTTTCAGGGCTTCAGTCTACATTTTGAGGAAATAAAAATATTTTTTAAAAAACTTAATTATCATGTATATAGATTATATCAGGGAAAATTCTAAATATGTATTTGACCTGAAAAAATAAATAATTAAAATCTGATTAAAATTCTGGCAAACTAAAACTTTGTTTATATATCAGCTACGTGAAAACTACTCTATGTATTCACTTGCTGTATCAACAAAGTGAGGTGGAAGTTAGTACCACATGGAAAACTTTCAAATACAGGTTTTTCTCAAAAAAAACCCCTCAAAAACCTCCACAAACTAGCAAAGAACAATTATAAATTATTTTCTACTTTGCATTCAGCTTTGAAAGCATGAACTCTCCTTCTACAGAAGAAGCCACTTTTTCCATTTATTTAGTTCTGGGGTTCACCAATCTAGGTTTTCTAAGAAGTTCCTTTAGGCAAGATTTCAAGTAAGGCAAGTAATTTTTAAAAAGGAATGAGGTGAAGTTGTAATTGGCTAAGGGTTTTTTAATTTCTGATTATTTGGGGTTTCTCTTCTAATTGCATTCCTTAAGATGTTCTCAGAAAGAAATTTAATCTTGTTTATTTATTTTAAAAGCATTCTCTTAGGAGTGTCTAGGAAAAAAAACCAAATCAACAACATGGGCCTCTGCTGGGAGAATTACCAAAATTAAATTTTTCTGCAGTAGCCAAACTGATTTCCTGTCCTACTCTTACAGTGCATTCAGTTTTCTGGGGTCCTAAGGTGATGGAACCCTGTGTTCCAGTTTGTCAGATTTAGTGGATCAAATATTGAGGTGTAGACTCTCACTTGCCCACTGAAGCACATTTGAAACTTCTGTTGTTTCTTCAACAGTCTGAGAAACAGAAGGCACTTCAGTCTTCCCTGAAACATTTCCATTTGCCTGCTATAGAAGGAATAGAAGTGAGGAAAAGCCTGGCTATGCTGTGAGAGAGACCCAGTCATGCTTCTGTTGTTAGAGATCTAACAATAACAGCAGTGCCTGATTTTGCCTTGCTCCGACAATTTGTAGGAAAACCCCACAAGGTTTGAGGACTGCTTTCCTACCATTTTGATATTCTGTTCCTGAAGGGGGTCAATGTTTAATTAAAACATTGTTCTGGCAGAGCACAGAGAGTGTTCTGCATTGAACTTCCTAACTACTTGTTCCTTTTAGAACCTGGTGGAGGAGGAGGTTGGTTAAAAATAACATGAAAGGATTCTTTGAGTTCAAGTATTAGGAATGGAATGTTATCTACAGAATTTAAGTTTTCAAACTGTATTACAAATGACAGCTAACTGCTGTATTTTTTTTTAGATTTAAGGGTTTGGGGTTTTTTTTTTTCAGTTAGCTTTGGAAATTATTCCCCTCCTGTATTCAGTAACCTCAGGTTTTACTGAGAATGTGCAAATTGTGCAATCATATGAGATACTTGCTTTTGATGCAGTTTCTGTAACTGCTGAATATTTTTATGTAACTATAGTCTAACTCAAAGCTAAACCAACTTTTTAGCTGATTCAAAAGCAAGTAAAACTTAGTCATAGTTTGCTTCAAGCCATTGATTTTAACATGAATCAAAAGTCTTAAGAGGGACTGATATTGCAGCCAGTTGCTTAAAAGACCAGTAAAAGCACGTAACTGATCATGCTTCAGGAATCTGGCCCACAGATCACCAGTAACAATTTAACAGAATATTTCCTATTGTTAAATAAGATAAGAGTTAAAAGGCAACATTCTTATCTTACTAGGAAAGAATCTTTATTCCAAATTGGTACCATTGATTTTAAAATTCCTGAGATCTAAAAACTTGCATTAATTAATTTGCAATACTTAAATTTGGTGATGTGTTATAGAACAGTTTTGTTACTTAGAAAACAAAAGTCTGTGCAAGTCATACTTGGCTGGGGGTTAAAAATCTTCTGCCTACCAAGTGTGCATGCAAGATAGGTTTAGCAAATACATTTTTTGGAAGTTTTAATAGTTTTAAAAGTTACTCTGGTCATAACTGGGAAGCGATCATCATTTTTTTCCATAACCAAACACTGGGCTGTGGTGCTGGTGTTCAAAAACCCAGCCATGAGCAGGAGGCAAAGGGCATTTTGTGTGAGAGGTATTGCTGTAGGGAGGCACCATGGAAAATGGGGCACTGGGGAGGGGCACATCACATCCAAGTCACTTACCCAACTCTGGGCATCAATTTGTGATTTGTGCTCTAGATCCAGATTATTTATTCTAACCAATTAAGATACACAATGCAGTAAAATACAGGTTAACACAAAGGTCTTGTAGGAGTAAAAATTAAGCCTGTTATGTTCTCAGCTCTCCTTCTGAGACTCCACAGGGCTGTGCATTTGTGAAAATAATTATTCTTCTCACTCACTTTGAGGTCTTCCAGTAAATGGGCTTTTTGCTGTGGTTTGTTGATTGGTTGATTGTTTTTGTAAGAAGAGGCATCTCAACACTTGTAGGGTTCTGTTGTGACTGGATTAGATCCTAATCCTTGTTCAACTTTGGACACTTTGGACAACTTGGAGCATGCCCAAATTCCACACTGTAGCTTTTCCATGTGGAGAAGCTCATGAGACTCAAGTTCTTTATGAATCCTTTTGACATCTACTGCTTAAAAGCACTTGTCTAACTTATGTTTGTCTTCATGTTTAGAAGATGGTATTATTATCACATACTATACTGAGGATCAATGTGACATTTGTAAGGAGATTCTTGAAAATGTGAAAATAGTCACAGGGTAAATGTAGTGCAGACTGTGGGAGTATTTGATATTGATTCAAATTTGACTATCCAAGTTAAATATCATGCACCTGCATCATGTACCATTGCTCAATTTATGTCATTTCTTCATAGCAAACTTTCAGAATCTCAATAGCAAGAATGGAAAAACATCCCAGCTTTGGCAAAAATTTGTATAAAATAAGACTAAATCACCTGAACAAGGCTCTGCAGGGAAACCTCTACTGCTGCTGCTTGCCTAGGTGTGCCAGAGGAAGAGCAGATTTCTTACTAGGACTGAACAAACACATGAGCCAAGTTTTAGTGGAGGAAGTGCTTTACACCAGTAGAGTGAGAACACTGTAACAAACAGAGGAACACAATGCATGGATGCTTCTTTCCTCCAGTTCCAAGCAGAAAGTGTTCTCCTGAACACAGTATCGAAAAGTGCAGTGAAGGTATGTAAAACCACAGTGGCTGGCTGAGTTTTCCTGCTCTGTTATGTTTCAGTGAATCATCTCCCCACGTCTGTATACTTTCATGTTACAGCTCATACTGATAGAACAGAGAACTTCAACAATAAGGCAATACAGTATTTGTCTGAATGCCTACCATAGGGGCTTTTTATAGACAGACAGAGACAGATATGTGAAAGGTATGATGCTACACTTAGAAAATGAAATTAAGGACTGCAGGTCTATAGGCAGGCAACACAGTGCAACAGTAACCTCCAAGTTCTTACCTTTGGAACTCTGAGCAAAAGGTGCTGTGAGCTTATCCAGTGTTTTTTCCGGAGAGGAAGATGGCGAATTGCTTAGTGCTGATATATTTGGAGTTGAGCATAATGAGTAGCATTAAAACTGATGGTCTAAAAATGGGTAACTAACTGGATCCAAGGGAGCTTACTCTCCACTGTTGTTAATTTCTTACAAAGAAAGAGGACAAATTCTACTACCCACATTTGATGGATTGTTCTGACTCAGATCTCTCTTACCTAGCATTATACAGGAGGTCAAAGCTCAGATTATCAAAACTATGTTCCTGAAGGAGATATATTAATTGTATTTGTTGTTTCCCATAATCTGTTTCTGGAAGCCTCAAATCACAGATGCTGAAGTTTAAGTATTTTGACTAAAAAATATAAAACTATGTTTGCAGAAGGTACCTTTCTGATTTCAAAAGTGTTATTGGCACTGTTTGCTTCCCTTATATATCAGGTAGGTGATTATTCATACACCAGGAAAAAGATGAAGTCAGAATTTTTTAAGTTTTAACCTGGAGAGAAAAGCCTACCGGAATAACATCTTGTGTATTATCACATTCTCTGTATCTGGGGCTGTCAGACTTATAATGAGAATGGCAATTTCGTGTTCAATAGATCATTTTTGCTATAAAATTGCAAATCTGAAGTGAAGAACCACATTGGAATTTTTCTTCATTTTTTTTTACACTTTCAGGTGGATCTTACTCAGTTTGGCACATACAGTACTTCAAGGATATGTATTTCCTTACAAGTTCTTTGCTGTTAAACCTCTGGAGACAACTTACACTTCTCTGGCTGTTGGATGAATAGGCAAACTTGAGTTTTCTCACCTGCTTTATAGTTAAAATACACCCAAACTTTAAACTATGAACTGGCAAGTATAGTTCCTACCCTCATTCTTCTGCTAAAATTCCATACTGAGATTATCTGTGTTCCATTCGCTTTTAATTTTTTTTTTAATGTAGTAGGAAAAATATTTTTATTAAAAGCTGTATCTACAGTATAGGTCTTAAGTTCCTTCCAGGTAAGTTATTAGTATCCATTTCTTAATAAAAGAATTTTTTCCCATATGGAATAGAGTGTGGTATGGGCAGTTCAAGCTTCTAGATGATTGCCCTAAAAGTAAAGAAGAGGCTAAAAAAAGAAAACCCACACACATTCCTTGTGTGCTGCTGGACTACGATTTGTGGCAGGGACATACCCTGCCAACACGGATGTGAGTAGCTGCTGTTGTTCCCCTGATATTGGATATTCCAATTCTTTCCCTACTGATTCTGTATTTTTCCAGCTGAAGGAAAAAAATCTTTTAAAGTTATTGCATATTTTTTCAACTGTTTCATTTTGACTGAGACCATATGAAGCACTTACATAGAAGAAGTCTGCGGGGAGATAACTACACTAGTTTTCAGTGATGAGGTTTATCTGTATCTTAACAGTTAAACCCACTATGTTAATAAAACAAAACTTCTGAAAAAGAATCCTGCTCGGTTTCAGTATTTTCCCCATTCCTTGTATTTTAGAAGAAGATAGATAAGAATTGTAAAGCACAGCTACATCTTGAATAAATAGGGAACTAATTCCCAGCTTATAAACAGATCTGTCAGTTCTCTACATGCTGGCTGCATTGCAAGGATAAGACTTAGTTACAAGCTACTGCAGTTGCTTCTCCCCAAATGTTCATTCATTTCCTGAAAACAAATCACTTCTAATGCCAGAAAATGTCTTAAGTTTACTTGTAATTAAAAAAATTCTACCCAGCTTTATTGTTGGAGAGCAGGAAGGGCATTAACTTGTGCCCACAGATACAGTATGTGCACCCTCGAGCAAGTTCATGGTCCTGGGCAAGCAGCCTCTGTTCTACTCTGCCTGCGGATTCTGCAAATCCCAATTGTGAATGTTGCTACATAAGATGAAGGGAAGCACATGATGGATACCGGGGCTGGACATGGAGAGTTAATCTTTGCAAGAACTACTGAAAACAAGTTAAGTTGTGTGTTGACTGATTAAAAATGACAAGTGTTTAGACAAGCAACATTAACCTCTGCAAATCCATGGATATGTCTATCCCATCACACTTAATCAGTTTAAGACCACTGAATTATAAATGAGATGCCTGATGTAAGACAAACAAGTCTCAGAAATGCTACTCCAATATGTTAACCTAGTTTCTGACTGACAAGTCAGAAAGTGTGTACAGCTACTGCTGTGGGATCTTCCCCTTCCCAACTCCAAATGCATGGGACTACATGACAACAAAATCCTTACCCCATCAAGTTGCCTGCCTGTGAAATTGCTGCTGTATGATGTATTTAAACTGCAGGATGTGTTTGGAGATAAGCCATTAAGAAAAAGAACAGAACATTGTATTTCACTTTCCTAATTGAAATTCAATTCTATTAAATATGAAGCAATGTACTAGGTGAGATATTTTTGAAAGGAATTTGTTCTACAAAGTTTAGATAGTATTTCTGTACCAAACATTTAATTCAACAAAGAATTGGTTACATCAAAAGTGATTGGATTTGAACAGAAAGTAAACAAAAAAGCATATTCAAGATAGTTTAATATGTATATTCTGAATTAGAAATATCACTTTCTTAAATGAATGAGAATTTCTAGTGTAATGATCCATTACTCCCCTCCCCCATCACTGAATTACATTATTTATACATATAATACAGAGCCGATTGCAGTTGGAAACAACAATATTAAAATAAATGTTTAATAGATACAAAGGATCTTTTCTCCACAACATAGTTTTTCTGGTGTTTGGACACCAATTTTAAAGTAATTCTCTATAAGCATTAAACTATTTAAGTGCAAAACAATTTTGTTTTAAAAAAATCTATGATTGCAGCATCCATCTTCCTGAAAAACATTTTGAAGCCAGAAAGTAATGACTTTCATTTTCCATGAGTGCATTCCAGGCTGTCTTCTAGCCATCTCTGGTTAAAAAAATCAGTGCAAAATAAACAATGGTGAAGTACTAGTTTAACCATTGAACTTACTTGAATTTAAGAAACATATCTTATTTTACACTATATATATATATATATATCTTTTATTTATATATTTATAGAGATATTAAATTACACTGGACTTGTAAAGTATAAAGAAAACAAAAATGTTACTACTTTTTCCTGCAGCACTAAAGGAAGCTTTTTGCTTTTTCTCCAATGCAAACTCTTCCTTGGGTGAGCAGCCTAGCAGGATCAGCTGTAGTGAGAACTCCTTACATTTGTCCTTTGCAAGTCACTATGTGATTCACATAATTCCATGTTTACACTCTGCCACATTATAATTTGTGATGCTCTTTGCCTGAAGAACAGCTCCTGGTTCCACTGTCATTACTTCTTGTCCTGCGTTCAGAGATTTGCTAGCAGTAGTGTGATGGCTATACTACAGTTCCACTTGGAGAATTGGCCTGGTTTTGGGATGACAATAAACCCTGCAAACAAAGCAGTTTACATTAATCCAGCAAGAGAACCTGACATGAATTTTATAAAGTTCTTAACCTGAACCTACAATGAGTACAGTTGATTTTTACCAACACTTGCTTATTTCCTTCAGACATCAGCACCTTCTCTCCTACAAAGGCACTAAGCCACCACGGTCTCAGCCAAGCAGCACACAGAGAGCTCTCAGACAGGAAGAAACGTGTGCGTTTATGACACGGAATGGATCTGATCCCAGCATTTGGTTTAATCTACCTTGCACTTGGAGTCATAGTGAACTGTGAAACTTTAAAAATCATACACCAAAAAAGTGATCAGCATTTCACTGGGGTGGTGTCAAAAAAACCTATTCCAGTATCAATATGGATTGACACCTGACCTGATACAGGGAAATCCTCCATCTCTTATATGTGACTGAGTATTACAAGCTTTGAATAGAAAAATAGATCATCTAACCAAATATTTGTTTTGGTAATTTTAAAAGAGAGTGAAACACTGACGAGAGTTCAGTAAAGACTTCCTATTACAATTTAAGTTCACACTCAGGAAAACTTGGTACCAGCTTTTCTAACTATCCTGCCACTCAAATCAAGAGACTTATTTCACACAGCCCCACGACTGCGCGGTGCCCCTCACAACACAGACGCTGCTGCTCTGGATTAAAGCAACTACACCTGACAGATTAAACCTATGGGTACCAATGGACAGACTCCATTTCAGATTTATGCATAGTAGCCCCTTTTTAATCATTCACATAAAAGTAACTTTATCAGGCTTATTTAGGAAAAGCTTATTGACAAAATACAATTTAGCCTTCTTATAAGGTCATTAGTTAGTTCTACTGAGTGCCAGCAGGCCAAGGAGCGTGCTGGCAGCTGGAAGCACACCAGCAAGTATCCCCATGCAACTCCTCACCTCGTAGGTATGATAAATGCACTTTCAGCAACTCCTCTAAGCAGCTCCCAGCTTATGTTCTTACCTCAAAATTAAGGTCCTGGGACTCAGATCCATCAAACTAGACAAGATCAGGCAGCAATTAGCATACAGACAGAAGACAGAATTATGTCACTTCTTCAGAATCTACAGGAGCTCTTTCAAACTTGGATCCAAGAACTGAGAGGTCATGATGATGGAAGTAAACCCTGACCTCAGAAGAGGTGGAAAGAGAGCTGGACTGACTGGATTCAAGTAATCAAATTTCTGTTAAAACCAAAGCCCTCCTTTTAAAAAAAAAATCTGATCATTTCGAAGACATCATGAACCTGGATAGATTGCAGGATTTATGGCAGACTGTATTTGCATATGGTGCATATGGCATTTATATATAACAAAGCACATGGTACTTAACTTGGTGCCTTCCACAGACCACCTGAAGAAACCTGAACATCTTTATTTGTGTTTGTTTATGCAGGGAATATCTGATTCAAACACTGTTGAGGTAGACTGAAGTGGGTTGCTCTTTACACTTGACATTCAGGATGTGCAAAGATCCTGCATATTTCATGAGAACAAAAGGTTTCCTAGTTATTACTTATGGACTAGATGGTGAAAGAAGGCAGAACTTTAGAGCAAACAAGCCACTGAAGGACTTCTGAAATTTTTACCAGGGAAATTTTGTTGGGAAGTGACAAGGTTCAGTCAGAATTCACTAGTTCATTATTGAAGCATTCTTCACAAGTCTATTAAATGCAGCAGCAACTGGAAGGTCTTACTTGTCAGAAGATTACATCCACTAAGCAACTTTGAAGTACCCTGGAAAAAGACATCCAAAGGTATTCTTTTCAGTCTTAATTAAATCAGCAATCCAAACTGTTCATATGCAAATACGTGCTTTATAAGCACACAGGAAGCTCTAGGGATGGCATAATGTCAAGTCTTTTTCAACAGGCTCATAACCACCCTGTATGAGAGGTAAGCCCCAGCACTGGATTTACATTGTAAACCAGTTGTTGGGAAACAAAATGAAGCTATTTTCCTAGGATTCCTCTAGAAACTGGCAGCACATACCTAAATTCAGTGTGGTACCTTATTCCCTGTGAACTACCAGCCACTGTAGAATGCAAGTTCCAAGACTAGGAACAAGGAGTCAGTATTGGTAACATCTCACAGGCAGTGAATGCTCCCTGCTTTGAAGAGCAGCAGCTCAGTGCAGATGGCTTTCAGTGAGTACTAAGAATTCCTTGTATTTCAGACCTTGCTCTGAATTAATTCTGCAACTCTGAGCAGCCAAGCCAGAGGAACACCGAAGTGGAAATAACCTCAAGACCAATATCCTTGTGGTTCTGCAGATGGAACAAATGTATGCAAGTACTGCCTTAAAACTTGGACTAGGCTATGATGCTGTTCAGAAATTCACTCCCAGGGGAGAGACCAGAAAGTTTGTGAGCTCTTCCAAGTACTTGATTTCAGAAGACATCTTAGATGTTCATACCAGCAAAGCAAGAATATGAATTTGTTTTTGAGGCACATAAGTTTCACTGAAGGTAGTGAGTTCTCAGTGGGTCCTGATTAAAACAAAAAATCTACAGCATTCTGCCATTGTATCAGAGCCTGCCAAGCAAGGCCATTCAAGAGGTTGTGTTTGGTGTAACACAGGAGACATAGGAAAACATCCTAAGAAAAGCAAGTGAGGGCTCAAATAAAGTTACTGCTTTGATACAAAAGTTCACAGTAAGTCTCATCTGTGATACAAAGGGTGTGGGATTGGAACAAGCTGTAGTTACATTCTCTGGAAGAATAACATGGGTAAGGTAATGAAAACATATAAAAAGCTCCTGCCTGTAAAGAAAGAAGAAAGCCATTAGAGTGTAGTGCTTTCTGTGATGGAACCACCCAGTCTATCAGGTGGGAAAAGATGGAACAAAAGCTGCAGCAATTTATTAAAGCAAGAGCCAAGTCAGCCCGTTGAACAGCTGTGACAGGAAACATGGAAGAGCAGAGCCACAACAGCTGCAGCTCTGCCGCGTGGTGCAGCAGCTTCAGGCTTAAGGACAAACAGATCCCACTGAGCAAGCAGCAGGAACAAATTAAGACACTGCTCCAAGTTTTGTAAATAAATGTACTGTTTTATTAGCAGTAGTATTTTGTCAGCATATGAGCCTAGCAGATGTGGGAAATGGATGAGTTACAAGATCCAAGACAGGAATTTAGTAAAACAATATTCATTCCAACCTCAGAGAGGTAGGTGCTGTCATCTTAATGGGACACCCCACAGCTGAGCAATGCAGCTTTCAGAGGATGGGGTCATTTTTCTTAAGTCAATTAGTGCTGTGAGTATTGAACACAGGCTGCTTCAGCTCTAGCTGCTAGGGCTATCCTGTTTATCCATGTATTCTCTGGCTTCCTGAAACACACAGGACTTTGCATATCTGGTAAAAATATGCTGGCAGGGGTAGGAATGAAAAGCCATAACAAATACAATCAGGAAGGCCACTTGCACCTGAAGGTTGTGGCACTCATTTGCTGGGGTCCGTTCACTGCAGCAGCATGAACACAAAACCTCCTCCCTTTATGGGATTGTGAGGAGAGGGGTGGCTGTATCTATAAAAATTCCACATACAATCCAGACAAAAATCCAGGCCTTTTTTCCAAAGACATGAAACATAAGGTTTCACAACAGGAACTAATTCCATGAATTATCAGCATGTAATTGCTGTATTTAAAAATGAAAAATCAGGAAGATATTGCAATACTAAGTAAAAAAAAAAGTCAACAGTAGCCACTGAGTTAGTATTTTCTTACTTTAAATTAGAAGAGGTTTAATTGGAGCCAAAGGTGCAATCATACATAGTTTCACTAATCTAGATAATAAACAGCAAGTTTGGACATGTGAGCAGGATACAGAAAGTGCATGTCTCCTTCAGGGAAACAGCTCCGCTGGCGCTCAGAACACGCTGGATGTCAAACTCTGCTCATCTTTCTACTTTCTGGTTTGAAATTGAAAGGTAGAAAAAATAAAGGAAAGGGTCCAACGTAACAAACCATCCAGTGTAAAAAAAGAAGTCTCATAGTACACTTCACTAATGCAATTAAACCAATTAAAATATGGCTGAATTAACAAAAGCCCATACAAGAATGGTACTGGTTTGTTAAACCATTTCTACTATTGCTAGTATGTAAAATAATGGGAAATTATTATTTGAAAAATATTCCAGGAGTATTTTATTCTTGTCCAGAACTGTGATATTCCTGGAGTAATTAGGGTTACTATGTAATTAGGGTTACAAAGTAATCTGGACTGACAGCTTTGATTGAGAAAATAGCCCATGGTCCATTACGGTGTTTGAGGAATAATACACCAAAACCAAAGTGAGAGTTCTCACATTTGTTTAAAATTCTGTAGTTAAATCAGCTGAATTGGTTTTAGGATTTGCGTGAACAAAACCTTCAAGTTCTTTATCCAAACAAGTAAGTGTTTAACAGCAAAAGTTTCTGAACTGCATATACTCACTAAATCAGGTATTAATCTCTAATGGAGAAATAAAATTTAATGAACGTGCTCAGGAAAGCACATGCTGTTCATTCACATAACATGCTACAGAGAAATATTTTGTACAGGCTTTAGGGGGATAGAGCAAAACTGATACCTGTCTTCACACAGTTTGTGTGTTCACTAAATGGGCTTTTAAATTTGTATTCCATTTGCCTTTTTTTTTCCTCTGGTCTGATAATATTACACAAAAGTATAAATACATAAACCATTTGACACCAGACCTTATAAAAGACTGTAGCACCTTTAGGGTTTCACTTGCAACTTCTCCTCTGTGTATATATAAAGGAGTTTTTCTCTTAACAGAGGTCACTGTCAACAAAAAAAAACAAAATTCAAGGCTGGTAGAAAATCATCAGTAACTAAAAATCTGTCCAGGGGCACTAGGTGAATGCAAGATATGCAGGTCCAAGTGGAAAAAAAAAAAATAAGATGCAACTACTTGGGTGCTTGAAAATGCAGAAAAAGGCTTTTGCCAGCAGAAACCTGACTTGGCTCAAAAAATAGGACCTTAAGCTTCATTCAAGTAGTAAGACCTCACAGGCTTAGAAACTGTTGTTTCTCTACTTTCCTCAAACTACAAAAGTCAGTAAGGTGTAAAATTTTCAGTTTAGGAAATAATGAAATTGAGATAAACCAGGGAAAACCTCAGGGAAAAGCATATGACTTAAGGCAACCCCATGTGAGTTAGCTGTAGAGTGACTGTGGTCTCAGCAGAAGAAAGGAGCCAAATTAATTTGATAAGGTTGAGCAGCACCTACCTAAAATCCAGATTCAAAACCCAGAAAATAACATGATCTTAAAAGTTATTTCCTTGAGAAGTTTGTGCAACATTATTAAAGGCAAGTAAAATGACACCTTCATGTTTCAAGATATATTTTGCCAAATACCTTCTCTGACCACAAAACCTGTGGAAGCTGGGTTTTGTTTCAGGCTCACATTGACTACTGAGAAACTGGCTTGACCAACCAGTTCTTGCATCATTTGATATAACTGATGTTCCAGAAGCGTTCAAGCAGATTTCATTTTTTCTTTCACTAGCCCCTGTTCCTAAATATGCATCTATGTTCTATGTATAGATCATCACAATGGTCAATCAATACATTTGAAGTACCACAAGTTCTCAAGTTTACATAAGATGATTGCCTCAGCTTTAGTCTACAGAGTATTTGTGCATAAGAGACAAACAAGAGTCCTCCCTGTCAGACTGCACCCAAAATAACTCACTTTTACACTGAAATTCCTCAAAAATGCCTCTGAAACACTTTAGTAAATAGCATTTGTTTGGCTTTTTCTTTGATAACAAAGAATCACCACCGCAAAGGTGAGACTATGTCTAACCCCTCAAAAGGAAGGGCAACATCTGAAGTCTTCACCTAAATTTGCTCCAAAAAATTTTGCAGCCAAAGTTTTAGACTAGTTTATTTTAGTTCAGATGAGTTTCATTCTAGACTATTTTTTGCTAGACAGAAAATGCTCGAATCATCTGTATGAGCCATATCCTCAGGGCTGTAAATTCAGCAATCATTAGGTAAACACCAAGATCTAAAGCTGGAATAAAGAACATACCCTGCACCAGAGTCCACAGAGGAAAGAGCTCCTGTAGAGTCCTAGAAGGAATGACGACACTCTGTCCCAGCTCCTACCGGACAGGTGTGCAGAGAGAATCTAGATACAGCCATGTCTGTGTTCTGCTGAATCTGAGTTTAAACAAGTTTGAAAAGTGGTTTGGTAAGTATTCTGTTTAATGTTACTCTAGTCCTAAAAAAAATAGCTACCTTGAGTTATGACCTTATCAGCAAGCTTTAAACATCAAAACATCTGCATAGCCTTGAGACGAATTGAAACATTTTCTCAGAGCAGGTTAACAGATGCAATCAACTTCTTACTTTAAAGCATGGCAAGTTAACAGTTTCATTGTGGCCATTTGTTCAGCACAGTGTGAGAGCATAAGACCACCTAAGCACTGCAAGATAAATTAAAACTCACATGTGAAAAGGACTATTGAAAGTTATCTACATTTACAGTTCAATCACACATTTTTATTTAACATCAGTATACAGAGGACAACCCCAGCAAGTTATTTTGTAATGTCAAGTATTTAGTAAAGTTCTTCAGCTGTAACAGTGACAATAGAACAGCTAAAAATAAGCAGTATGAAACAAACATGATCTTCTTAAAATTATAAATATACCAACAATACTTCTTAAAGCTTAATTATTGCAACAGTTAAATTAACAATAGTTCATGTTAGAAAGGCTCTATGAAATTTATTCAAGTTGTCAAGAAATTAGATGGAAGTGTAAAAAGGAAATACATATGAATTTTACTTTTGATTTTCACTAAAGGTAGTCAATACAATTTTGTACAGTATCACCTAACATGTCAATCTTTAACAAACTCCAGTATACAGAATCATAAAATGCAGAAAAAATAGTTTAATCTTTACATGTAAATTGACAGTAAATTAACTGACACAGATTTTATTATTGTAACATAAGCAGGCCAGCATTTTAAATATTAATTTAGTAGTTTTATGTTGTTAAAGGGGCAGACATATACAGTCATTCCAAGTACATACGCAAATTTTAAGAGGTGATAATTCAGAACATGGATTTTCTAGAAAGTGTTTAGTAAAAGTCATGTTATTTCCTAATCCAGACATCCTCATCATAAAGCCTTCACAGGGTTATGATCGCTCCTGGCTTTACTGGAGCCACTTGTCACACCTCCTCACACGCACACACACACATACCTTGCTATAAATATCACACCAGTGTACTCTAGGTTTAATTCACCCTGATAATGCGGGTATGCCATGTGCAACTTTGCTATTGTGCACATTACAGAAAGCTTCAAATTTTAGCATGGTAACCTGAAGTTGTATAGCTGTGTTTCAGTTTAACTATAATCATCCCTGAAGTTTATACAGATACCGTATCACGTTGAAAGAAATCTATTTGATAGTACTTAAATACCAGCAATTGAACTTCAATTGTAATGATGAAATGCTCCTTTCCACTGAGGAAGAATTAGTATGTATAGCTGCTCGTCTCACTCAAATATAGTACATGAATGTTTAAGTACTTTCACTAAAACAGAAGTCAGACTAAAACATGATACTGTACTACAATTGTAGTTAACTAGAAAATTCAAGGATGTTATAATTTAAGTCTAAGTTTTCCTGTACAGTAAGTCAAATAAATAAATTCCATGTGCATTTGTTTTACAAAGTGTTAGGATGTTTCTCTTGCTAGGTTATACACTGCCATTTCACCTGGGGGTACTTCTGGCCAATCTTACCTTGAGCTTTCTGACACAGGGAACTCACTGCAGCTTTCGTTCACATAAAATGGAGTCGCTACAGGCAGTGAACAGTCAGTTCTCAAGCCCCACACAGAAATCACGTAAGTAGTTACTCTGACCACTGAGTTCAGAGAAAACTTATTTTGCATATCCAAGTACCACTTTGGGGTTTTGTGGGTTGGTTTTGTTGGGGTTTTTTAATTGCTTCTGCAGTTCCTGTAATTCAGTTTGATGTAGCTATAAAGATAGCACAATAAAGTTTACTTTTGTTCCTTCCAAATTCTGTTTCTACATTTTCAGATTAATCCAACAGTTCTGTAATCCCATTTAGGTTTCCCATCAGGGCCTGGGAAAGACAGGGGTGAGAGATGACAGCTAATTGTCACCATGTTGAGAAGAAAAGCTCATACTCTTGTTAAGGCAACCTATTTTTCTGACCGCCCTGAACCTTCTNAACATATCAGCCTCACCCACAACTGTATTTGTTTCAGAATGCTGATTGAAAAAAAAAAAGAGAGAGAGAGAGAGAGAGAGAGTAAAAAATTGAAACTAATGAACCCTGAGCCTCATCCAACTTGTTTCTAATTGAATTTTGCCATTCACTTCACTTCACTGACTGGGAGTTGGCAGAACAGTTCTGGAAGTGCAATGCAAGAACGGTACATCCCGTGAGGAAGCTCAAGGTATGATTTTGTACACACTGAAGCAGCAATTTGGAAAGTTTATAAACAAACTGTCAGGACACTGTCAGCACTGTACAGACTATTAACTATCACAGGGATCATGGCTGAAGAGACACTTCTGGATTTATTTTCCACTCAGGGCAGCCCAAGCCCAACCAGAAAAATAAACAGAATTCGTCATACACTGTCAAATTATCCAGTGCATGTTTTGATGGCAGTTGGAAATGAGAGGGAAAGGTAGCACTGGCTCAATGGAAATTACATTAGACACTGCAAGCCTCCTTTGCTTTTCCATCCAATTCTTTCTTTAGGCTGGCAGTGGCATCAATTTAATGAAGGCTTTTTGAGGCAATGATGGAAGCAGCAGCAAGGTTCAGAGGCTTTCACTCTATTGAACTGGCAGACAAAAAAGTGACGGAGCTTTAAGATCACTGGGGGAGCCATATGTCAAAGGAAGACTAGAAATAGCAACTTTAAACCCCAGAGTAATAGGACATCCTAGGATAAAATAGCTGGTGAAACAGAAATGATGGTATATAACCCAGTAAGAAAGACATCACCATGAGTGTTTTATACTTGACAATTCTCATTAAATAAAATTAAGTGCTTTCCTATAAACAAAAAGGATGCTTATAACGTCCTTCTGGCACAAGTATTTTCCTAACAAAGCCCTGTAAACATGCCACCAAAATTTAGTTTTTACCAGCAGAGTGAGCTCACTAGAAATGCAAGTGAAATCAGAAAAACAAATTAATTTGAAAATTTCTAAGTAAATACATCCTAAAGAATATGGCATTTACATCAGTGTGCAATATATTAATTTTGAAAGTGATAACTTCAGCATGAAAATTACTTACCTGTAGTTAAAGTTTTCCATATTGGCCAATACATAAATCCTGATTTTTGGTACTGCATACTTTATCTCTGAAATATTTGAAATGTCATATTCCAAATCAAAGTCAATACACAAAAATATTTAAGTTATACTCAGTCTAACAAAACCCACCTCAGCCACTGAAATTAAATGCGAAAGTGTAGTGTTTAATAGTATGTAAAGGAGTTTTAGAACAAAAAGAAAATGTAGCTCACAATAGCAGTCTGAGACACTGCTGTAATTAATAAAACGTGAAGTGCACTGAGTCACAAAAGTATAATTGCTTTAATAACTTCATTTTGAGCAAACATTTAAAATAATTTAGTGTTTTAAGGGAGTGCTTTTTTTTTTAATTAATGCTGGATTTGTAGTTCTCAGGCAAAAAAATACTTTTAGGTAACACCTTCCTCCCTTCTCCCATAAAGGGGTTTTCAATTTTAAGTTTTAGATTCAACCGTTAAATATGCATTAAGATGCAGAACAGACACAGATTTTTACACATACGTATGTTGTGACAATTTTGATAATGTCTCAATAAAGCCTACATTATACAAACAATTTTAAGAAAAATTATTAAGTTTTACTTGCAAGTTTTTAGTAATGAAGATATGGTATCTAAAGATATACAGTACCGCTACTTCAAAAGTCAGATTTATGAACCAAATGGTTAAAATCTAACAAGCAACAGATTTTCATTTAAGTTGCTCAACATGACGTTATTCAGGTATTACCAGATCATTTCTTTTACTTCAGGTGATAATCTACATCCCCTTTCAGAAATTTTCACAAAAATAATGGTCCTTTTTCTCAGATCAACTCTGGAAATGTTTTCATAGCTGTATGCCTTGGAACTGTTGCTGGCAAGCAGAGCTATTTAGCACAAGTAATTTTAATGTAAGAATCACCACATTTAGCTTCAGTCAGAATGTAGCTATCCATACATTGGACAGAAGAAAAATAAAATATTATAGGTGTTCAAGTGCATCAACAACAAGAGTGAAAACTAGTAATAGACTAATGTAGGTTCAGCTGATGGAACAGGTGCCATCAAAAACACAAGCTTGTACTGGTTGAACTGCCTCAACAAACCTCACAGGAACAGAACACTGAAACTACTGAGAGAAAGCTTGCAGGATTTTCCCTAACTTAAATACATAAATCAAAACCTGGCTATAATTAGAGTTCCTTGATAATACTGGTTCACAATTTAGGAGCATAAACTACAGTCAGTACAGGGCTCACAAATCTGTGCATAAAATGGCTGATGTTTTAATAAGAAGTGGTTTCACATTAATGGCAGGCCACCACAGAAAAGTATGGAGGAATAAAACACTTTGGTTTTAATTTTTTCAGAGGCTCACGTTTCTCATTAGACTTAGAAGCAGCAGCTTTTCATAAGCTACTCTCATTGGGAGTGCTTATTTTTTAGAAAACATTAGAAGGATTATGATTATTTTAGTGTTTGACAGGTTTTACTTCAATTTTTACATAAATAGCTTTCACCGTATTGTGGTTATGCTTAAGTATAAGAACACTGATCAATAGTTTAGATGCACAGTATTTATTTCTTCTGCTGGAAGGCAACTATATTTAATAATTGTATCCAAGACACTTCAAATCATTCAGAAATATGGCATGCAGTATCCAAAAGTATGGCTCTGAGGATATTTTTTTTACATTAAGCATAAAGAAATTTTATATTCAACATTCATTATATTTCAAGAAAACTATCTATTCAGAGTTCTAGCTCTTTGATGCAGCATTAAGGATTAAAACTTACCACTTTACCAGGCCTTGCCCATGTGCAAATAAATCCCTCCTGACAAGCAGTGACTATACAGTCTTCAAGAAAAATTAACACAGTCAGTCTTTCATGTGCTATCTTTTTACAGATAAGAGGCTCTAACAAGGGAACATCTTCCATTCGGGGACAGAGAGGTGTTCCCAAAGTTTTAGCTGGGTCCGTTTTGGTTTTAGTAACTAGGTTCAGTTTGTCACTGCTCTTGCTAGATATATGTCCCATGCTATGATTTCTCTTGTGATCTTTTTCATGGTGTCTTTCCTTCCGATCGTGTAGCGATAAGGTTGCAAATTTACTAACGCCAGAAGCAATGGCACCATCCATGACACTGCTTTTACTGCCAGCATTTGAGACTGCAGAGTGTGGAAGGCTGTTTGACCGTGGAAGAGGAGGGGGTACAGAGTTTCCAGGTGTTGTGATACTGTTTCCATTACTTCCTGGGTTAGTTCCACCACTTCCTGCAGGTGGACTTGTGGCATTCATGACATTTGTATGTGTCCTTGCTCTTGAGAGAGGTTGGTGGGGGAAGAGGATATCTTCTGTAAGATCCCACAAACAGAGCTGTGTGTCCTGGCCTACTGAACCAAATCTATACGTAACACTTACTGGACGACTGTCTGTAGAGTTCCTTTTGGATAGTCTAGATTGCGTGCTATTTGCTCGATCTCTGCCAAAATGAAGGTCTTGGAAATCCTCATCGCTTCCGCTAAATTCCATGGGGTCACTCTCTTCTACACTAGTGGTATATGGATCAAATGCAACGACACTGACCCATGATTTATGTCCGTGGCCTCTCGCTATAACTCGACAGTCCACGAAAGACCAAACTGTCACCAAGTCATCCTCTCCGCCTGTCACTATGTATTTCCCATCGGGGCTCCAACACACACACAGCAGTCCTCCAAAGTAGCTTTTCATTGTACCATGCAATTCCACTGAATCAAAGTTAAACACGCGAAGAAAACCATCCTGGCTCACACACGCCAAGAACTTCCCATCAGGGGAAAAGGCAAATTCATTCAGGGCACCCTCACCTACTGTCCATTTAAGCAGAGGGTTTCTTGTGGATTTACTCTTGCAAGTATGCACTGCAAAACTCTCTCCTTGTTTAAGTAGCTGGTAGTGCGGGGCTGTGGTACCACAAGTGTGCTCCACGTTATACAAGTACATATTGCCACTGGAATGAGCTACTAGGAAAAGGCTTTCCGAACCTGGTACCCATTTTACACAGGTTACTCGGGACTTGTCTATTAGTCTCTGTGAAAAACAAAGAAGATACACATCAGAAACTCTGAAAATTAAAGTTTTCATGATTAACTGTAAATCTGAGCTTTCTGGGAGATGAGGAGCAATACTTAAATAAAGTGAACTTAACTTTCTAGACAGGGATTATGTTAGTTACTGTATTTGCAAAAACTTATCAGTAAAGAGGAAATGATTTTCAGACAAAGTGCTTTCAAAGGTTATTATTATGATCCAGTCACATTCCACAAAGACCATACTTCAGTTGAGCCAATCTGTTATGAATCTAAAGGCAGTGCTCTTTGGTTTACTTTTCCCTGTGTAGGCTGAAGAGCATGAGAAGGAAAAAAGAAAACATTGAATAAACTAAAGGGAAAAAAGGCAGTTACTCATCTGTATTATACAGCAAACAGGTTACAAATCAACAACAGTAAATTTAGACTCTGATTTTATCTGAAATCACAAACAAAATCCAACCTCTGAAAAAAACTCTATCAGCTTTTAGTGATTCAGGGAGCAAAGGCTGCATACACAGTGACCCTGTTATCATGTGGCTGCAAAGTCAGTAGATAAACACACATGGCTGGGTGAATTCACAGAGCACCACAAACTTTCCACCTTGGAATCCCCAACCTCCAATTATTTTTCTTTTGATAGCCAAGGACCTGTCAAAACCCTGTTACCATTTGATTAAGCACTTTCCTTTAAAACAAAACATTTTAATAGAGTCCATCATTGCAAAAGAATGCACACACATCAAACAAACATTCCTGGCCATAATGTCTTCAATGCTCTAAGAACTGAGAGGTAAAGTTTGACTCCTTAGACTACTGTAGTTCTGGTAGACTTCCACAACTTACCATGTTGTCCATGGTGCCACTCAGCTGTAACTTGCAGACAAGTAATTCTTTACAAGCACATTCAAGATTTGTATTTGGCATATTGATTGTAAGCAGAAAGAAGAGCTGAGCTACACAAAAGGCAAGAGTGCAAATATAAAGAGCCTACGGAATACCAGAACAAGTTGCAAAAGCCCTGAAAACAAAGAAGAAAAAAGAATCCCCCCAAAACCTTGCTATGCTGTTTATCACACAAAAAAAATCAAACTAATGGATAATACATCAACTGTTATCTGTTGTGGAACTGTCATTGGAAAGCAGCACCTGGCCATTTTGGATTACACTTCTGCTGCAGTCAACCTCACTATAAAACCAGAAAGTCTCTCTCCTGTAATTTCTCACTGGTTAAAACAGCCATGGTATATTTTAGAGCTGAGAGATGTAACTAAATATGGCAAAGTTCCTTCAATGGAGTAGCTTTAGAATAATACAGTCCATGATTCTGTTGTAATATAGTCTGTGATTCTGTTGTGATATAGTCTGTGATTCTGTTGTGATACAATCTATGATTCTGTTTTGATATTTTAACTAGTTGTATATTCACTGATCTATATAATGCATGTCTCAATAATGATGGTATCAGAAACCTTATAAAGAAAGCTACCTTGCACACACTAGGAGAACATGGGCAGGGAACACCAGCCCAGCTGGTTTCCTGTAGCCACCAGTCTTCTCATTGCCAATATGACAACAAAAGCAAAATTTCTTGCTCTCTACTAAAGCAGTTCAATCTGACATACAACCTCTAGCACCTGCTCAACTTTTATACCAGAAATGGCACTTTATGTCCATAACCATGTTGGCCCTACATGATCCTAAATACTGCAGAGAAACTCCACAAACCTGCTCTTTACTTCAAGGAGCCTGTGAAAAACGGAAGATTACAATTTGCAGTGAGAACAGATCAGCTCAGGGAGACAAGATGCAGAGAGACTTTAATCTGACATGTACAAGTGACTACAATGCATCCCCTTCTCAAGTTAAAAACCCTGAAGTTATGACTTTCAGGAGTTTTAAAAGCTTTCAACTAGGTTCACAAAGTTCTGCAGCACAACAAAGCCAGCGCTGCAGTCAGTAGGAGCAGCAGATGCATTACAAGAATGGTCTGAATGCAGTATCAGCACGTCAGTGAGGGATGTGAGATAAAGAGCTTATGTTCAGTTGGATGGAAGAATAGTAAGTGAAGAAGCTTCACTCACCAAGCAGAAACACGAGCCAAGATTATCTTGGTCGTGTTTTGAAGAACTTGAAGGGACAAAATTACAGGCACAGGCCACAAATGACTGAAAAATCTGAGGCAATCAAAGAATATGTATTAAGGTCTTACACAGCTTTGGCAACAAAGATACAGGACAAGCTTATTAGGAAAAAAATGCAGCTCAAGGCTTCAGTTTAAATTAAAAAAGGATTAAAAAGTAAGATAAAAAAACACTGGCTAGTTTGATAATAACCAACTACTACCTGGAAACAACTGAATCTGTGAGGTATATCTGACTGGTTTGGGAAGAAAATATCACTGGATTAATTTTGACACAGCTGGAAGGAGTACCACTGTGGATACAGATGGATTTATGTAGGCAGCCACAAGCTGCACAGTATCAATCACTCACCTCAGCCTTTCAAGTCCCTATCACGTTCTATATCAACAGAATTTTAAAAAAATGAGTAACAAGTTAAGACTATGCTAGGGCTATTGCATTTTATGTTCAACATAATCTATCATAATTTATTTATTTCATGTATCGTATATACTCTGATTGCTATTCTGATTGCTCTACCACAACTGACAGTCAAAGCAGAGCTTACGGCTACCTGTAGCACCAAACTACTCACAGGACAGGTGGTGAATTCTATTACCTCTAGCATGAGTGCTGGATCTGTAGAACAGTGTTAACACTCATTCAGACCACCTTATGCCTACGGTTATTCCTAAAGACTATCTAAACTCAAAATATATTCAAAATCCAAAAGGCACCTTCATCTAGAAGCAAATGAACTGGTTCAAACATCAGTGCTCACTAATGTTTCTCTGAAAGGGGCTTTAAATACAAACCAGAACTTACTAACACATCTAGGGCAAAATTCAATACTGTAATTGACAGAATAAAAATATATTTAAGTTTTAGAGTTGGTTGTAACTGCAGATAAGGTCAGCATAGGAAACAAGAATTTGTCATTCAAATGTAGTCTACTGTGTGTAGTTTTGGTAGCACTAAGCAAATCCTTACATTAGCTTGGTAGAAGAGAGATCACCTCATTTAAATTTCCATCCAACTGTCAAAGGGCCTATTTCCATCACATTGAAGTACTCTGCCTATAGCACAGACAGAAAGCAATACTGGCTGATGGAAGTGGCTTCAGTGCTTCCAGCATTTGGGGAATACCACAGGAACTATTCAGCCAGCAACAGAGCTTTACACTGTAGTCACCAGATAGTAAACACCATCAAGGCCTGGAAACGTGCACTGCGCCTTGATGTAAGTATTCCACCAGAAGTTCTCCTCAAAGGAACTACAGCTCAGCTACAGGAGTGAGAACTACTCTGTGATATGAAACCAGCTGTTTAGAGTATGTCTGCTACCCTTCTTAATACTTACAATATTATTGTACAAGAATAAATAAGACACCTTTTTTTTTTTTTGAGGGGGGTGGGGGTGGTAGGACAATGCTAAAATTAACATTTCAACTACTCTACAGAGGTTTTTACCAACAGACAAAAGATTCATTAAAAGATCCTCCAGCACTATTTCCCACTCAACACAAGCAGAGACAGAGCAGCTGGGACAAGGCCAGGTAGGAAGAAGAACGCCCCTCTTCTGATCTACATGTAGCTACTTTTAGAAAGCTGAGGAGGAATTAGATCTAATTATAAACATCCCCAGTGAGAACAATACTTCAATCTTCTTTGCGCAAGGAAGGAGCAAGGCAACACATCTCTCTGAGGCGGGAAAGGTATACTTCGAAAGCTGAGCAAGGCTTAACTTCACCTGTAAAGTTCTAAACCAGATTTGAAATTTCAAAAAAGAAAAGAAAAACAAACAAAACCAACCAAGAGGCCTGCAAACCTCTCTACAGAACTGAATTAAAACAAAAAAGGAGCAAAAGAACAATCCCCCCCAAAAAAATCACCGCCCCCAAACCAGCCAGAGCTTATCCTCTGCAGAAAATGCTGTCACAAGCCACCCCTGTTACCGGATTTCTTTCCTTATTAGCCTCTGGACACTTACTCCTCTAAGCATGTCAGTGCTACCAGATACTCAGAGGCAGTGGTCCTGTGACTTTGCATTAGTGCTCCCCCTAGTACTCCTTCTATCTTTCCTTATTGCATAGCAGCAGAAAAAGCAAATGGAGAGTTTCCTTCCGAACATGACATGGCCAAGACATCATAAACCCTCAGCATTTTGTGCACTCAGCTTTATATCCTACTCTTATCCAAGCAAGCCTTTAGAAATACTTGATACAGGCAGTTTCTGCTGCAATGTCTTGACCATAAAAATGTGCATTTTTAACTTACTTAATATTTTGACTATAAAATATGGGTTAAATTGTGGCTTAAAATTTGCTTCTTCATTGGCAACCCAAAGCCACAGAAACAACTGAATTCAGAGCACAAGCTGCACTACATGTAGATTTGTAGACCTTATTTCCATCTGTAAACTGTCCTCAACTCTAGTTACAGTATTACCCAAACTAGAAAATCCTAATTTTTAATCTTAAACTCCACAAGATGCCTTTATCTTTTCACAATGAATAACATTTTTATGTAAGTACTCTAAGCCAATGGAACAGCTGAAAAACAAAGGCAGTGACTGAACAAGAAGCTACACAGGCAAATGGAGCCACGTCTACTGAACTTTGAAAAACAGATACATTGCATGCAACAATATTAAGATTTCTACTTACTTCCTCATTAAATAATTTGCTAGTTTCTTTTTTAATAGGGTCTATAAGTTGGACCTGGCCTGCAGAGAAGCCCACTAGAAGAGACACACTTTCTGCTGTGGCTGTTAAGTGATTGAAGTCATGGCATGTAGGCTGTGTTCCTTTGTATATCCTTTTGTCTATTGGTTTACTCAAGTCCGCAGCCTGCAAAGAGAGCAAACAGAATTCAGATAGTTTATCACAATATGTGCACAAAACCACATCTATTTGAAAATAATGTTCATACCACACAACAATTTATGCAGTCACAAAACCCTACTTTAAAAAGCAGCTCTACATTTATGAGACATCCAAGATCTTATCAAAATGTTTCCCTGTATTAAACAAGTACACAAATGACACCTGCCCTTGCCTTTGCACCTACAGCACGTGACAAACCAACGCAACCACTCGTAGCATGAAGGCTCCTGTGAGTCCTCAAGATACCAGAAGGCTTCTCCTGCCACAAGAGCCATGACAGAGACAAGGTATCCTCTACTTTTCTAGTAGCACTTTCTCAGTATTGAGTACAACCAATTTGCTTTAAAAATACCGTGTTCTCAATCACACAATTCTTGAACTGTAAGTGTATCCTTTAACAACAGGCAAACAAATGATATTGTTCTCCATAATCACAAAAAATGATCAACCAACTCCAAAGAGAGCATTTTCTAGGAACAGTGACTCAAGACACTGATACTGCAATTATAAAATACATTTTACACCACTGAGATACAAAGTAATTTGCTTCTGAAAACAAAACTCAAATATAGCTCAGACAAAGTAAGTGCTAACAAAACTGAGGAATTTCAATATAAACAAATTAAGATCTAGCACTAAGTGTCAGAAGAATCAAAAGGAACAGAAAAGCAATTTAAAATGCTCCCCCCTCATTTGTGTCACCCGTGTTTATCACCGTATCACTTCTGAACAGACAGCTAAATCTTTCATCATCCAGAGATTAAACCCCACACATTTAATATGCAAGATCATACATCAGGTTCAACCTTGTTTTTTAACCTCCCTATTTACTAGGTTCAGAGTCTGTAATTAGAAAGCTGCAGATACTCAACAATATTACAGGCCTCAGATGTAGCTGTGATTTGGGGCTCAGATTCTAATTTTGATATATACTTTTTCAGTATGTTTAGTCAGAGGAAATCAGGCCAGCAATAAAAGAGAAAGTAAACAAGCTTCACATAAAATAGAATTGCTCCAGAGCATTAAACCTTGGAGGACAAGGTCTGAAGAGCAGTAGATCTTTGGTATTCATAGAGCTACACAGAGAGAAACTAGACCTGTCAGTAGGGAAAAATCCTAACCAGCTACACAGGTGAGCCATTTCCAAGGCAAATTTAACTACAGGACATTCATGACAAGCATTTATACACAATAATATTAAAGCTGCACTTATGTTTTGCAGCATATATTATAAACCAGTTTAATCAGGTGTACAGTCTCCTAGTTAAAAACTCCAAAATGAGATGATGTATTACAATTTCTGAAGTCAGCAGACTAAAAAGTTATTCCCTAGAGTCCAGAGATCCATTTTAAGCTAAAAGAGAATATTACCAATACCTCTTCAAGGAGAAATTAAATAGAATACTAGTTCTACTGGGAGATGGCAGGATAATGTGCACACCTGCCACAGAGCATTCACAGGCTGATGTAAATCTGTGATTTGAAGCTGAAAGATTAAATCCAAAAGGCCTTGCAGTTACATCTTAGACTGCGTAACATTCCCTTGTCCTGGATCACTACAAACAAGTGATGTCAAAAGAGAACTCTCAGAATTGGGGTAGCACTTCCATCTGGAAGAGCAAGCTACACAAACACATAGCCATACCTCAAAGAAATGCAGAATTAAAGCAAACCTATGAGACTCGAAGTTCTCCCCTCTGGACAGAAGCTGCAGCAGGACTCAATGCCTAAGAACAAAGATCCATTCAGAAGTAACTACGACTTGGCCTGAATCATACTGAATGACCAGAGAACCACAGACTCTCCCAGCCAGCAGAGGATACAGGCATTACCACCTTCTTCTGAATCCTCATTGTCCCTTTAAGCAGTAAAGAATCAATAGGTGGCTATGTTCAAACTATACCTTGCTCTTGTGTCTGGGTGAGGTTTTATATCTAGCTTTTGTTTTTGTTGTCCAACAACTTCGGTGTGACAAGTTCCCCATCTCATGAAATTGTGTGGTAACAAGACCTAGCAGCACATGAAATTCTGATAAATTAAATCTAAGCTCAGACTTCACTGTGCTTATTCTAGCTGTTCTCTGGGAACCAGATGGCAGTGAGAATCTGTCTGAACTTACACGAAGTATAAATAAACTAATTCAACCCAGAATTAACCAGGCTTCCACTGACAGGGACGCCTCGCCTTTTATTTACATGCAGCTACTGCCTTCAGTTACAGCACAGTTGTCTCATGGAGGTAAGTCAAATCTACAAGCACTGAAGTACTGCTTTAGTCTAGATCTCTCTTAGCTGAAAGAGAGTAGAATCAATGGGCACAGGAACTAGGAGACATTTTCTTTATTTCTGCATGAAGGTTGCTATTGGATTTTGCTAAGAACAAGAAAAGTGCTTACTCATAAAATTCAATCACGCATGGGACTCAGCATTTCATTAGCTCACCACTAAGCCCATTTGCTATTTTGTGAAAGATGTGATTTTCAGAGAAAAGCTCTGCTTTTCTCTGAGAAGCTCCATAAAAAACTGTCAAATCCTAGGATCTGACACTGACACTTTACTGAACAAGGTGATACAAACTGCTCCTCACTTAGAAGTGGTGATGTACTTTGAAAAAACCCAGAAAAATCTTGGGATTAAGTGTTGCCAGGCATGGAGATTAAAAGCACAGGAGCAGACACCCTCACCATGGCAGCTGGCAGTAAGCTATTTGCACACTTCCTGTCCCAATGCCTTTAGAATTTTCTTCTGAAAAACACTCAGCATTATTCCAGCCTGTCCACTCTGAGAAACCTCCTCAATTGTGGATGATTCATGATGAGAGCAACACTGAGTAATCACAACTGAAAGCAGAATGGGGCAGCTGATGCAAGGCAAGGAATATCAAGACCATCCTTACCTGTGCAAGCCTTGAAGTACATCTCAGCTAATCAAGGCTCTGGGACTGGCACCTTGGCCAGCTGATACCTGTGCTAAAGGTCTGTTCCTTCCAACATACAGAGGTACTGTACCCCCTGGGCAAAGAGACAAGGAGTAACAGTTTTTAGGCAACAACAGGAACCTCACCTTTATACACCTGTATAAAGCCAGAGACACAGCTGAACAAAATTGCTGTACCTTGGGCATCAACAGCTTCCAAGTCCTGTCTCTGAAGAGATTAAAACTCTGCCTTAAGAGAACCTCACACTTGCTCACAGAAGAAAAATTAAACTTTTAGCTTTGTGTGATGAATTCATCCTCTAGAAATAAAATGTGAACCCTGTAACTGTTTGGGGGGGACTTCCTATTCTTATTTAGTTAACTCTTACANAGGGAGGGAGGGAAAAAACTAACAGTCTAACAGTAGCCCATTCACCCTGGATTCATGACTTCCAGTAGAAGGGCAGTCAAATGGAACATATTAATCACAGCTTTAACTACATAAAGAAAAAAATGGCATAAAAAACAGTTGCCTTGGTCTGAAGCAAATATTTAAGTATTCAGATTCTGATGTCTGAAATGTCTGATTAGGATGGCCATCAATAACCTTGGTTCTGTAGCTGTATGTAATTCTAAGGTCAAAGCCAAAGATTAATATCGATCCAAGATTTATTTTATTGATCCTCAAGACTTAGAGCTTTCATAATAAGATTGCCTAAACAGTGAATCACATTATTTTAAGTCAGCATTTAATCATACTCCTTGACAGGTGTTATTTCTTCCTGTATCTTTTCTTTTCCTAACTTACATTTCAGCTTTCTGAAAATTTTACTTGAATGAAATGTGTCATACATGTTACAATTCTTTCCAAGCTGAAAAGATGGCCAAGATATTACATTAATTATTTTATTAATTTATTCCAGGTAATTTCAATTGTATTAATCAAAAGGCTTCCGTTAGATACTTAATAGTATTTAACATTACATTTGCCAGGAGACTGGCTTTCAATGGGTCATAGCTATAAGTGAGATTGAGACAGAATAGTGAAGCATTTCGTAAAAATGTTACTGCCAAAAAATCCTCTTAAGAAAATCTCTCTTGTCCAGAGAATTAATTGATCTTGAACAGTAGATTACAGATTGGCTATGTATGTGCAGCTCTAGTGCACAATAAAAGAGAAGACACACAGAACCAAGACAATGTCCTTCTGGAAACAATTTCCTCAGTATTTCTGGAGCTTGGAATCCGTAACTGATTACCTGTAACTTGCTTTCTCTTCCACACCTTGCTGTCCAGGGATTTAATGGTCCCTGGTCTAGAAATAGAATTACTTGCGAAAGCTGTGCTTGTTATAATGCTGTACAAGTAACAGAAGAAATCAACTCTTAGAATTATTACTAAGGGAGTTTCTTTGAACTTCACAGATGCTCTTTAAAACTCAGCTGAACAAAGAGGCAAGGCAACCCTTGCTGGAGCCCTCTGCTTTACAGAATCTCCTGTGAATAGGACAGAACCCTCCCTGACTTGCTCACTGCATTGGCAAGGACAGGGAAAACTGAACTTGTTTATTCTTCCTCCATGTCTGTGCTGGTCTCCTTCTCCTTCCTGCAGAGCTAGCCAAAGGACAGAGACTGCTGAGGAACACAAGAAAGTGGAGCTACCCCAGGCACTTCTGTAGAATTTTCTGGCCAGCTCTGTTCTTGTTTCTGTACACAAGTTTCTGACAGAAATACCAGTGTCAATACTTCACACTCTACTTTATTACCACAGGAGTAGACTACCAGATTTTTTGGTTTTATAGCCCAAATACAGATCACTTAATATCAGCAACAGAATAATTTGTAGTTACATCGCTGTTTCTCACTGCTGACCCTGCTTGGGGCAGGTTAGACTGGAGACTCTCAGAGGTTCCTTCCCACCCGAATGGCCTTGGAATCCTAAGCTTAGGATCAATCCAAGCAGCAGCAACAGGGGCACTCCCAGCTTACTTAACAGGTCTGGTTTGCATCTTAAAGGAAATTCAGGAAGCAAAAAACCCCCAGGAACAAGTTGGTTGTCCTTCCCTATAAAGACCACTGATGTAGGGCAAAAGTTCTGCTTAGTTTATATAAAATACACAACAGAAAGTCCAGGCAACACTTCCTGCAAGTACAAAGCCCTAACAAAACACTCTTCAGTGCAGCTGACAGTGCCACAGCCTGTCAGTAGCAAACTGGCTGCTACAAATATAACTGCACGTAAGCTGACAGACTGCTGATTTGGCTTTCTCGGTAGAAAGTTTAAAGTCTGGCAAGAACTCACATCATCCCTTCAGATCCAGCATCCTTTCAATACACAAACCTTTCAGGTAGTGAACAGGTCAACACATGTTCACTTCAGAAGCCCCCCCAGAGACTTAGAATAGTTTAAAAGCTTCTCAGCTTTCACTTAAAACTAAAAAGAAAGAAAGAAAGAAAGAAAAAAAGGTAAAAATTCTTGTTAGGATTCAATAAAAAGCCAGTAGACAATCACCATTTGTAAAGCTGCCCTATTTATAGCCACAATAAGATTATAAAATATAAGGATACTTTCTCAAATAAATGAGAGCTGCTTTTTCCATACCTGAGTGATGTGCTTAGTTTCAAGGGTTGCATAATAGGTGTTGTGTGTGTACACAGAGTAGTTTTAAATGTCTCCTGAGCCTTGCAAAGCCATTAATGCTAAAGAAATTTTAGGTCTTTATATTGCATTCAATGCATCTGCTTTATATTAAAGTCACATTTCTAAACTTCAATAAAAATATTATTTTTAGTTTTCCATTTCAAATTTGGCTGATCTTCCAACACCATGAACTGAAGCATCAATAGCTTGCCACTCACAATACTGCTTCTCATAAATGGGTTCCTGTATCTTTGCAGAAGGTTTTTTATAAGTTACAAAGCACTTGATTAAATGCTGAACAGGAACACTTAAGGCATGTGACAGTTTCTAGGATACTCTGTAAGAACAGCTCTGCTAGTAAAACAGGGACACCAAGTAATTTTATTTAACCTAATTTTTTTTCAAGTGTTCCACACAATTCATCCATAACAAAGTCTTAAAGATCAATTTTGTACAAAGCCGCTTGCAATTGTGGGAAGCTACTTGGTATTCTTCTCCCTTCTAGATTTAATTCCCACTTGGGGCCATACAAGACATACACGACTTTTGAAAGGAGAAAAACATTACTTAACAAGATTTAAGCATTTATTCATACAGCAGACAACTGTGACCACCTACATTTAGAGAAAAGCTCTAGACCAGATAACTGGACATAAATCCATATTTAGGCAGAGATCAGTGCAGTTTTCTGAAGGATGCAATAAAATAATCATATTCTGTTTCCAGAAGAATTACTCTAAGCACTCAAACAGAGAAAAGAGCACGCACTGGTTTGAAATAAATCTATGTCATATTAACTGAACCGATGGTTATATAATTGACAAGATCAAGAAGGTAGATGTGAACACCATAAAGAATGCACATAAAGGACTGCTTGATTTACAGCTTATCATAAAAATGTTAATTCCATTTTAGTAAGGCCATAAACCAAAACATTTCTGTGGTTACAGTATAGATCAGCACATTCTTTTGGATGTTGTCTAAGGTGAAAGCACCAGACTACCAATAACCCTAGAAAAAGTAGATATTTTTATTTTTAAAAAGTGTTCAGAACCTCAGAACAGCAGACTCAAAAAAAAAATTGCTTGCAAGTCCCCATTCACTTTGCAGGTGTATACAGCATCAACTTACTCTTTGTTTATAAGACTGAACAAAGGGCACTAAAACAGTACAGGAATATTAACACATTTGAACTACTGCAGGCCAGGGAGGCTAAAGGAAGTTGAAACAAGGTTTTCAATCCCTCCACAGAAAAATCCCTCTGTCTTCTGAGGATAGAATGCTGCTGCTGCCTCCACCTGTCATAACCCAAGAGAGGTCTGAAGTCCCTGAAACTGTTCCTATAGAAACTTAAAGCATCTTCAATTTAAGGTGGTTAAACTTTCACCCATGCTGACACTGCTTCTTCAGAGTGGAAGACCAAAACACACAACTTGTGACAGTGCTGTTCAAAGAGCCAGGTCAGACCCAAATGGTTCTAATGAACTGACCATGACACAGCTCTCCAGAGCACGTCCTGGTCAAGCCTGACAAGGTCTGAGAGCTTAGGATCTCCAAGAGAAACCCAACAGCCTGCCCACTCCACAAAGTTGACCAGAAGCACTTCAAGCAACTCCAGCATCTTCAGCGGCACTACAATCAAACCACTAAAGCTTCAGGCAAGTGACAGGACACTGTAACTTTTCAAAAGGTGTTTGTTTCTCCATATTTAACAAAGTCAATTTTTTATTACACCTGCAGAAGAAAACCTGCTCCCTTTGCTCACTAAAAGCACTTGAATTATACACTTTGCACAACACTGCTTTACTATGAGACTAAAAGAATTTATGAGCTTTAACTTGCTCTCGAGCCTCTAAACAATCCCTCAGAAAGCCATGCTGAAGAAGAGCTAACAAAAGGTATTCTACAGTTCCTTCTGCAAAGTTCCCCTCATTGTGGGTGCCAGTTAATGACATTATCAACTCAGATAAAAATTGAGACCATGACTCCAGCGTTACGCCTTTGGTCACACTGAATCTGTAAACAGGCTAGTTAAACAACTCTGAATAAAGTCACTGTATCACACATTCCCAACAGACATGAACTGAATTAGATGTTCTATTCTAGTTTAAGCAATTACTTGCCTTTTTTTTTTTATTAGGAAGAAGAGAAAAGCAGCTCTGATATTAGCATTATTGTCTCTTCCCAGTGCCTGGTCTGCAGAACTTTGGCTCTACTGTAACTCAGCCTGCTGGATAAAAACCTCTCCAGCAGAACCCTGATTCAGACTCACGTATGTTGTGCACGTGATGCAGACACCTTCCTCCTCTTTTCCCCCTACTCAGCTCTTTTAAAGAACATATCTAAGAAAGAGAGCTCACTGTGCAGTCTTAAGTTAAAAATAATGATCTCTCAGGGTATTTATAAACCACAGGAGACAGGTCACATTTTTACACTGGTCTCCCCCTCCTTGGCTTAACAATTAAGACGCTTATTTAACAAGTCATGGCACATACATACTTCATAATCATGGACTCCAAACTGGACTTTTTTGCCAGGACTTTTTACTCTAGTACCATTTCTTCAACAATGGGCAGATACATGTTCCAGAAGTTAACTCATGAAGTCAGCTACATTCATGGATTAATGTCCATCCTAGATTTCTTTCATGACGCCATTTAAATTGCAAATATGAAAGTTTAATAGCCCTTATAGGATTTTTTTAATCTAAAAAGCTAATTTTTTAGTTAACTACATTAACTACTGTATGGAACTGAAAAAATTGCCAGATTTTAACTCCCACTTCTTGTTCATTATTCACTTACATTACAGAAGCAAGGTACCCTGATGAGTTAATATGTGGAAAAAAGTGTCATTTCTGAATTTTGTTCCCCTCTGATTTTACCAAACACCATCTTGTTCCCAGGAAGAAACAATGATGTCTAATACTCCTCATATACACAGCACTTATATTGATTACTAGAGTAAGCAGGTCTGTCCTCAGCATTTACAAAAAAGTTTTCAGATGTCACAATTTTCACCACTTCTCTGAATATCTCTGTAATAATACATTTTTATAGACCTGTAAAGAGATGGACCTATTGATTTATACAATGCTGTATGATTTATTCAATTCTTGTTTCTAATATTCTTCTCCATTCCATTTCTTAAAGGAAAAAGTATTTATTAGAACTCAAGTACTAATCAGTTAAGGCAATCACCAATATCAATCCACTCTTTTTGTGTAGTAGGTCCAATCTGACTCAAGTATTTTCCTCCACTGTGTGCCACCAAGAGATTAGTGGGGAGCTGCTGCTCCCTCAAGTATCCTAACTGCATCTCCCAAGTTTCTTATAGTTGCCTCTTGCCAGTTAGTCAGTCAAATCACTCTTCAACTTCTGCTGCTCTTCCCCTTTTACTTCTTTTCCTGAAGTTACAGATATACCACATAACTATAAATTACCATATGTTAAACTTAGTGGAATGAAACCTTTTATTTACTGTGGCTAGTCAGAGCCACATTTTTTCTCTTCCTCTGGCCTCAAAATTCTTATTTTCCTTTGAGTTAAGCCCTAGTATAATCTTCCAGATGTTTTCACGTTCCACTTTTGTTTTAATTAAAAAGTGCTCAGTAAGTCCTTTTTAAAGAGGTCAGCAAAAAGGAGACTAACCTGCAATTCAATGTAACAGTTACTGTTCACAGCAAGAACTCCTAAACACCATTTCTTAAACTGTTTGTTCCATCACCTCCAACATTTCATGTTCCAGTAACACTACTTCCCAGTTATAACGACAGCGAGCCTCCCAAGAGACCATGTGCTATAAAGACAGAGGCAAACTCATCATAGTTTCTCAGTAATAACCTAAACTGCTTTCCCTGAGCCTCCAACTGCCTACCATAATCTCCAATCCATGTTATGCAATGCATAAAGTGAGGAGGTAGAGTCACATGTTAGGGTAGGTGCTCGTGATCGCAAGGCCCAACTCCAGCTCTAACCTCCATCTTCAGAAGTCTTCAAAAGCAGCATCTCTCTCAAGCCACAGATTGGCTTTCTGTGTAACAGCTTCCCTTTGGGGGATGAGACTTTGGAGAAGATACATGGAAATATACATACTAATTTACATTCAGAAAGAGAAAAATAACTGCATGGTTTGCATGTGACCACACCTATGGAAAACTGTACAGCAAGTCACATGCAAAAGGATCAGGTTTTGCCACAACACCCTGACAGGACTACAATACCAAATATTGTGTTCACAGTAAGCTGATTACACATGGAACCTATCAAACTGAAAATCACCCCATTAAAATACATAAAGACCTTGGTTACAGGTAGCAAGCCTTAAGACGAACAACTGCGGGAAAGTGAATTAAATATGGGAAGATCTTTAATATACACAAGTAATTAAAGGATATATATGCAATCAGGAACATAGACAAATCATTAAATACACAGAGATCATATATATATATATGTATATATATACACACACATCATACATATGTGATCTAACATACATATAACCACTAACACAGACAAATTTTAGAGACAAGACTGAATCATCTGTGAAACAAGGCACTGCACACTGAAAATATGTCAATCTTGATTACAGTACTTAAGTCATTCAATTCCTCTGCCTCCAAGAGGCTACTCTATTCACTCAATGCCCTTACAGTTAGAGGGCAAGCCAACAAAGAATCTCACTCTTCCCTGCTTGTGAATATTGCCTCCTTTGTGCAAAACTCTGGACTGGCAATTAAGATTTGCTTAATAAAATGAGATTTTAAAATGGTATTCTTCGGGAAACAGACTCTAATAAATTATAAACAAGTATATTTGCTCTCCAAAGTGATTATTTCTGTTTACAAGTTTTCTTTTGTGTATCTTAGTTTCCAAACTTTGGCATGAACTTCCTACTGTGTTTGCCATGGTAACCAAGCAGCCTGAGCCTCTACTTGAAATTCCGTTTAACTGTTTAGCATTGCATATTGACCAAGATACATTAACATCCTTAAGTACTCCAAAGAGTGAAGCAGCCATTCTCACACCGGAGAACCACCTCGTATCACAAACCTCACGGGATTTTTGCTGTTGTTTAAAATGGCAGGGTAGTAGGGAAACTTCTTTGCCAAAGATATACATAAAAAATAAAGGAAATGCACTCAGATGTGAGGAAGGGAATATACTCAATTTATAAGGAGCTACATTAGAACAGCAGTCTCTGTCTGACACTATCTTCTCCCCTGTGAAAGAAGAGTTTGCATACATGTCAGAAAGGAGAATCTGCTCCAGGAGTACATTTAAATGAGAAAGACTGTTTCCTGCATTAAAGCTTGTTTCCTTGGTGGAAAACTCTTCTGTTCCAGTGCAAGAGGGGCCAGGTAACTTGAAGCTAACTTGAAGTTCAAGGATTAACACCAACAGGGCAAAGCCAAATCACAGTTGCTTGCTTCTTTTAGTTTCCCTTTTGAAGAAAGATCTTTCTTCAAACATTTCTCTCAAACACAGGATCATGAGAAAACATCTGTTTTAAGCACACAGAATCTTTTCCAATTCCTACAAAACCTACCAAATACCTCAGCATAGTAAAATTTTATATAAAAGTAAGTACAAAACAGATTAATTAGGAATCCTGGAAAAAACAGGCTTAGTCCTCATATTTTTCAGTCTCACTACACCATATGATTTAAAAGGAAAAAAAAAAAAAGGCTGGCTGGTCACTAATTAAGAAAATCTCTTCCTTTGCTCATGGTTAAGACAGGATGAAATAGTTCTGACCTTCACACCTGCTGTATAACTGGAGACTCAGAATATAGAAAACTTCCTCCAAGAATACACAAACACAAAAATCCCCTCCTAAAGCTTCCCCACAAAACTACTGAGATACTCTAGCATCCATTTAGCTACCATTAAACATCTCCTGCTATTTCTGTGATAGCTGCCAAGTGAGCTGTACATCCATTTTTTCACTGAACATTACTGCCTCCAGCTCCTCAGTCTCCTCCAGTCCTTTCCTCTCCTGATCTGAAAGCCAGTAAGGTGGCCTCACTGGGTACCACACAGAGAGTTGGATTTGTATCACTAAAAATAAATTGCCTTCACTCTGTTCATCTGGCTCAGCCCTAAGAAGCTTCTGGGGCAAACATTCTGCCTCTTGTTAAAACCTATTCTGTACCTCCCTTAGGGTCACAGTATTTTCATTCTGCAGTTCAACTATTAGTAACTGCTTACAGCAGGGCTGGTCAAAAAGCAGGATCCTTCTAAATTAATAGTAAATTTTGCATGATTGGGATTTGTGGAAGATCTGGTAATGTCTCATACATCCAAGGAAGGTTTCATACTATTTATCCTCTCCCTTCTTTCCTCTCTTCTTCCTTTTAGTGTGACAAAAATGATAGTTAGTGACTTATTATTTTGCTCAGAAAATTAAAATCACACACTTCTTTCTCCAGTTTTACATTAGACATCATCCTCTTTTAGAAGCAGGACTTCAAAATCACCTTCAACACAAGCAACTAGAATTTCATGCAATATTAAAGTCATTTTCTCAATGCCTAGTACAATGGCACTAAAGACATTCTTTATTTCTATTGGTAAACCTCATTTGATTCATCTTTGGATTGCATTTATGTCCTCCAGCCTTCAACAGCTGTATCACAAGCTGGCTCAGCTTGTAATCAACACTACAGTCTGTTTATCATCTTTTCAAAGTTTTATTGCTGAAGCAAAAATTTCCTATGGATTTTTTAATGAATTTTCACTTCATCTGTGGTTGTGATATCAGCTTGTTTCTCCTTATAAAGTAACTCTGATTATGAACAGTGATGCGTCCCAAAGTTATTATGAGCACCGTGTATGTGCTCTTGCTTCTCTGTACCAGTGTCACCAATTAAATTATTTCCAAAACCACTCCTAGAAGACCTCAACTTGAAGGTCTCTTCCCAATGGTTGTCTCAGATATAAAGAACTAAGCTTTTAATTCTCTCGACTTTTTGTAACAGAATTTCCAAGTTCTAAAATTCCCTCATTTTAAACATCTAATATATGGATCTGAATTTCCACTTCATTCAAGGACATAACTTAGTAAGTTACAACTCTCCTTTACTACCCAAGTGTTACACTACAAAGGCTGAGTACCTGAACTTCAAATAAATCTGGCTATATATACATTTATATATGTATATATAGCCAGATTTATTTGACATTCAGCCAGATATATATATGTATATATATGTATATATAGGTATACGTATATATATGTATATATATATATGTATATTAATGTATATATATTATACATTAATGTTTTCCCACCACAGGGAGACAACATTTTACTTTCAGCAAAACAAAAAAGAATCCCTAACACAGAAGTCTACAATGTAAGAATTTCAAAAGCTAAAACTGAAAGGGGATTTTTTGTTGTTGTGGTGGGATATGTGTTGAATAGCACTCCTCCATGTTTTTCTCTATCTGAATACAATCCAGGATAAGCCTTGCAAAAATACCTGCCTGTCACTCAGCCAAAGGCAGTCTGAAGGCTTTTAGCAGAAATTTTCACTGTTAGGAATAGAAGAATAGATTTCAGAACAGCACAGAGCATTCCAAATATTCACTATTGGCACTAAATAAAGTTCATGCTGGAATAATACTTATGGACTCTCATAAGCTACATAAAGAACACATCACCTTCTGTAAAGGCTGGAAGGCATTGAAGCACACATTTTAGTCTCTTCACTTCTGAGGAACTGAGAAAATTAAGTGTACTTTAACAATTATCTCTTTCCTTAACCATGCTTCATAATTAAGTTCTACAAGTCTCACTTAATATTTATGTTTAGTTAACTATAACTCATTTCTCAATAGTTACAATTTAGTACCTCATAACAGATTCACAGCTCTAAAGTAAAAAAGTAACCTTTCTGATCTCCTTCTTGCTCCTTATTCTCCAGTGGATGCCTTCATTTCCTCCTACAGTCTAGTCACACTGTTGCCTACACCTGTTTTTAATGCTGAGCGAGGCATAATTCAGATGAGCTTAACAGAGATAAAAATACATGTACTAGATGTAAGTAACAAATTAAAATAAGGAAAATAGGTATGTAAATATCAAATGGATTCCAAGTAAAACCACATATTCTGGCACAATTCAGCAGCTGTTCTCATTCAGTTCACACATTCAGTTGCAATACTTATTAAACACTTAGTAAGTTACTTTCACTGGGAAATTGTTTAAATTGGCCCAGATCTGCAAGAAAAACTGGTTAAAAAAATCCCATGTGTTAAAGGCAACACTTACTTAAATTAGAGCTGGCAGACTGCATTTAGATGGCACCCAAAACATGGAACAAACTGGAAACATTGCATGACTTAATGGTATTGTCATCTCTGAGTTGATCACCTCCTCCCCATGCACACACACAAAAGTTACCTGACCTGTTGGACCAGTGTTCTAGTCAGTCACGCATTCAAAGCCATTACTTTCACTTTACCTTTGAATCCTATTTTTTTCTTTCCTAAAACAAAGGTATGGTTTTGTTACAATATTGGAAAAATGCACTTGTGCAATACCTATCAACAGCAAACACTGAGGCTGACTGACAAAAGCAAAAACTGCATTTTTTCTTTCACGAGATCAGACATCTGAGGTATCCTTAAAATACTTAACACAAAACTAAGTGTCCTGTTAAAAAAAAACAAGACTGCTGTAGCTTCATCACTTAAGTTGTTAAAATTTCACCTCCTCTAACTTCAAAAAGATCAAAATGTAGTAACACTTAAAAGTTGCCTTTATGAGTGTGCTCTATAGCAAAAACCCCCGAACTCCTGCAGCCCCTTGACAAAGCCCTAATGCTTTCTGATTTTAAGAGTGAAGATTAAAGCAGAATATTCCTCTCTTTAAAGGTATTCAGAAGTATTTACACAACAACAACAACCAAAAAAAAATTCAGACACTTTAAACACAAAAAGAACAAAAAAAATCTAGCTGATTCAGGGAATCAGCATTACAATTTATCTAAATTGATTTACTTGAAATCATGCAAGCTATTATATGATCACCATTATTATTAAATTAGACCAGGTTCAGTTTCATGTAGACTTGTCAACAGGCAGAAGTGAAACAGAAATTCATATTGCATAACAATATATTCAATATAACTCCATTTATTATACTAATAACATACAGGCAAATAGTTACAGGTTGAGTTTCCACCAGTCTACCACACTGCTACTTATCTCAGAAAGTTTCTCCTTTTCACCTCATAAGAGGAAAAGTTATTTCTTTATGAAGGGGAAAACGAAATTAAAAGGCAAGAGCAGCAAAAGCTGAGGATTAGCCGTTGCTATAACAAAACAATGTTTTAGTCCAACAGTGTAAACTCAGTGCTTAGAAGAAAAAATTATCTGGTAAGGAAAGCAGTCTGAATAATTGTACCCTGCATTGCCCTGTTGCTATAGAAACTTACTTCACTGTGGCAGTTAATTGCTAATCAATTTATAATTTTTCATTACAAAGCTCAATGGAAGTCAAATGGAACACTGTCAGTCTGTCCAGCAAGTCCAAATTATGTCTCTTCTGGCTACTGTTGGATTTTGCAAGCCCTACAGGAATGCTGGACATATTTGATACAGTGTTTTTATCAAGCCCATAATTCCATCATGTTGCAGCATGTTAAGAAAATATTACTAGAACAAAGCCCTAATTACTTTGGTACTAAAAATAAGATGGAGCTGGCTCTTATCCTAAGAGCACCAGAACAGTCCCACAGAAGTTATGTGAATAAAATACTGCACAAATGTATAAGCTGTGCTCCAAAACCAGGATGAGGCCCACTGGTTTATGTTTTTTGTGGTTATATACAGTAACAGACAGATGAAATAACATATTTGCTCTAACTATTGTCCTGCAGTTGTTAATTTGCAATGCATCTTCCTTCTGGGCCTGAAGACATTTCATTACAAGCCAGCCCAAGAAGATGAAGTGTTACAAAACAAACACAGCTACTAGCGAACAAATATCAAGGACCAAATCTTTAAAACAAATACAGTGAACTCTGATTTCCCACAACCCCATGTGTACAGGTTCTAGGATCACCCAGTCTGAAAAGCAGAAGTCTCCTTCAGAATTTTTAGAACAAAGGGCAATATGTTCCAAATTCACGCACTAGCTTTCTCAATAAAAATATTTCTTTCAAAGCAAGCGAAGTATTAAGATATTTTAAGTAATAATGACTGTTGGCAGTTTCACTGGTATAGATATTATGTAGGAAAAAACCCACAACCTTTTGCCTGCTATTAATAATTTTCTTTTAAAATTACCATCAAAGGGCTAAAAGTATTGCACATAGCAAATGGTCACACAACACTGTCTCTTTCCTCAGGCTGATTTTTGTCTCAAGCATAGGAGGGAGCGATCAGAGTGTCTACTGTCACCGAGAGACCTCACAGACACAGTGCTGCCCACTGAGGGGCCAGTGCCCACATGTCAGGCGTTCAGCTAAAGGTCCTCCCAGGAGACTGTGAGGACACCCAACACAGCCCAGCTATTAAACCATCCCACCCACTGATACAGGCATACTAACACCAGGCACACCAGGGATTTCTGCTGTCAAAAATCATCGTACCTTTAACCACCACTGATGTTCGCACGCTGCCCAAATCTAAACTCTCCTTTACATCAATTTGCACTGCAAGTGCCACAGCTACAAGATACCTACTAACCAGAGGAGATAGAAATGAAGAAAGGGTTCCCAGATGAGTGAAGAGAAAGCACAGCAAAAGCTCTTTCTAGGCTCCTAAGACTGGGCTTCTGCAGGCCCTGATCTTACTAGCATTCCCCTTTGACTCTCTCTTATGTACACACAATGCCTCCATCAGTTTAGGACTAACAAAACACAACACACAGATCAACCAGATCACTGCCAGTCCAACATATTTTTGCAGAAGGTGTATGGTGAGTTGACCCTGGCTGGATGCCAACAGCCACCAAAGATGCCCTATCACTCCCTGCCCCAACTGGACAGAGGAGAAAACAACACAGTGAAAGGTTCATGACCTAAGGACTGGAAAAGATCACTCACCTATTACCGGCATGAGCAAAACAGACTCCACTTGGGGAAATTAATTGAATTTATCACTAAGAAAATCAGAGCAGGATAATGAGAAGTAAAAATAAACCATAAAACTACCTTCTCCCCACTCCTCCCTTCTTCCTAGCTCTACCTCCTCCCCAGCAGCACAGGGAGACAGGGAATGGGGGTTGCAGTCAGCTCATCACACGTTGTTCCTGCCGCTGCTCAGAGAGAGGAGTCCTTCCCCTGCTCCTGGGTGGGGTCTCTCCCACAGGACAGAGTTCTCCATCAATCTTTCCTATCTGAGTCCTTCAGGCACAGCCTACTCCAGCATGAGTCCCAAGTCCTACCTGCCCTACATGGGCTCCTCCCTCCATGGGTTCATAGGTCCCTGCCAAGAATCTGCTCTAGCCTGGGCCTCCTGCAGGTTCAGAGCCTCCTCTCAGGTATCCACCTGCTCTGATGTGGCTCTGCTCCATGGGTTGCAGGTGGATCCCTGCATCCCTGTGGGCCTCCATGGGCTGCAGGAGCACAGCCTGTCTCACCATGGTTCTCACCACAGGCCATAAAGGAATCTCAGCTCTGACACCTGGAGCACCTCCGGCCCCTCCTTCTGCAGTGACCTTGGTGTCTGCAGAGCTGTTCCTCTCACAAGTTCTCACCCTGCTCTTCTCTGGCTGCAAATACACATCTGCACAATAACTTTTCTCTCTGTAATATATTATCACAGAGGTGTTACTACCATTCCTGATTGGCTCAGCCTTGGCCAGCAGCAGGTCCATCCTGGGCTTCTCACAGCAGCTTCCAACCGAAGCTCGCCAGAACCTGGCGATGCAAAGCCAGCACAAGGTGCTACCTACTGCTCACAGGGAACAGAGATGTCAGAGCAGCACGTGGAGCAGCTGAGCGAGCTGCCACCGGACTGCTGCAGTAGCTCATTGGTAACCAGTACTTTGTCACTCTAAAAATGAGAAGTATGGAACACCTTGAGCATCACTAAAGGCATCTTAACCTGTGCATTTGTTTGAGTTCTTTGGAACAGTTGTTTGCCCCATCTTTCTGATTTAGAAGTGCTAACATGTGCCCACGCTTAACTATCCCAGCTCCATCTAGAGAATTTACAGAGGCAGCATTTTGGCTAAAACACAGAACTACACTTGAACAGTCGCTTCATTGGCACAGAAGCTATTCTGCCAACGCTGTTAGGTCAGAAACATCACCTGGAACAGCATCTTAAAACTCCGAAGGTGTTAGCAAACAGCTCATGACACATAAACAGAATTTATTCTGTACAGAGGACCACAGTTCCACTGCTGAAGGCAGGAGAGGCCATCCCATGTGCTAACCTGATGTGAATGTAACTGCACAGTTCCTTTAGAGGGGAGGGAGCATAAGTTCACACTGAAGTAACAGCAATACATTTCTTGAAGTCACCTGTTGAAATACACAGCTCGTGCTATTAAATAGCAATAATTCTCTAGTCAATACAAGCATCTCACTTTTACAAGCTGCACCCTGTAGTTCTGAAATTCTTCCTTGGGCAAAAACCTCCTGGATCAATATATCACACTGAACAGGCACACTTTAAAAAATTATTATTTAGTTATTTATGGACAGTAAAGTAATAATTCGAACTGACACAAAATGATAATGCAAAATGGGCTGCAAAACAGGTAAGAAATACTGCATTTGGCAGTAGATGATATCAAATTTCAAAAGTGGTATTGCCTAATCATGCAACTATTCCTGCCCTCATAAATTGTTTTTTTAAAGACAGACCCTCTTGATACCTTAACTGCAAACAAGTAGCTATTGAAGGTCTCTGGCCCACTCTCTTGTCAAAAAGGCTAAGGAAAAGCAACCTCTAGAAACACTTTTATTTTAAAAATGAAGTCTGAAAATGAAATCCAAACGTTTGCTATTCTGTAGGAAAGGCAAAATCTGAAGAAAAATGCACTCTGAGCCTTCATCTATGGCTTCACAATACAGTATTAAGTTGATGTTAAGAAACAGTATTTTCCATTCAAACAACTAAAATATGCAAATCCAAACATCTACACTATAATTTAAATCTGAGTAACGTGACTTAAAAAACAAATAATTGCAAAATTATTTTTCTATAGTATTGACAGTTACCAACAGAAAACCAGAAAAATCAAGACAACAAAAGTAATCCTTTACAACGTGTGCCAAAATTTCATTTCAACGATAGCTTCAAACATGTATCACACCCATGCTCCAATACCCACCTCAAATATCAAAAAAACCCTCACAAAACCTTTCTAGAAGTCTTAAAAGAACCATACAAAAATACTTTGAAATAAACTGCCACAGTTAAAATAGGATGAGACTACAACTTTTAGGATTCTGTACTTGTTACAGTTAGATTTGTAAGTTAGGAAAAGAAGACATTTATGTTACTCAGATTCACAGAGTTACCTCAGTGACTGTAGCCCTGGGCAGGCTAAAGTGTCCTTGAGGCATTGCTCAAATCGTTTCTCTCACCAGACCCGTGGGTTTTTAACACACAGTTCAGTGTATATTGGTATCCCTTCTCTCTCCTGTTGCCATTGCTCCCCCTTTCTTTAGCTGAAAGGGAGAACTAAAACCACAAACCTGAGTCCTCTCCAACTTTCACAGGATATCACTTCCCTGAAAAAATATATCTAAAACTCCTGCTATATAATATTTTTTTAATTACTAGGAAACTGGGGATAATGAAGTCTGTTCATAACATGCAATGTTTTCTCCCTACACCAGCATACTCCTAAGCTAAATTTCTTGCTTAGACTAGTCTGACAGAGCACTTCACAATCTCTAGTTGTACAAAAATTACACACTATTAAACCAACAACTTCTTAATACAGTCAACCTTCCAATCCCACATGGAGTTAAAAAAGTAGTAATAAAAAATTATAAATATAGGTTTTTTACCATTACAGCACATGTAAACATTATGATTAACTCATGAAATAAAAGAACTAATATATCTGGTAAACCAAAACTGATATAAATTTGCAGAAAGTATCTATTAGAGATCTATCATTCCATTATGAACAGCTGGACTGAATAATCACGAGAAATCCCAGTGCAAGTTACAACACTGCCACTGGAAAGGTTTCAATTGCAGCAGCTGGTGGTCCTGCCCACAAAGACCAGGGGGCTGCATCCACTGCACCAACAGCTGCTCAGCAGGAGCCAAACAGGCAACAGCAGCTGCTGTAAGTCATAAGGGGCAAGAAATGGGTGGGATGCAGATACTAAAAAATGGGCTGTCTATTCACTTGGGCCTAAAAGTGGAGTGAGGTAAGGAAGGAAAAACATTCTTATTTCCCAGAAGGACACAACCAAATATTATTACTTAAAGTATAGCACATTTAATATTACTTTTCCTTAAGCCTTCTAAGAGGACAGATAATGGAAATATTAGGCATTATTTTGCACTAAATGGCACCACTTTCAAATAATAATTTGTCCAAGTGTGTCAACTCATAGTCATGATGGCATGACTGGATGGCAAGTGGCCTTTCAGTACACGTCCTTCACAGGAAAGTACTTCAGATGGGTCCCTTTAGCCAGAAAACGACAATAATACTCCAAACTAGGGCATTAAATTTGATTCTAGAATGTCAAACAAGACAATTATGGCTGGCAATCCTCTCAGAGGTGGGTCTAGGCAGCCTTTAATTAGAGTTTGAGGCACCTTCAATGTACATTTTAACTATTAACAGTTAACTATTTAACTGTTTTGCAGACTCCCAGATGTTAATGTATAATGCAAACTCCTTGTACTTTAAGCACATAGCACAACATTTTATAAATATTCTGACAAAGCTGCCCCATAAAACTTTCCACAAGCACAGAAGTGTTTGTTACAAATGACCCCTCTTTGCATCTGTGAACCATTATGACTAAAATTTTGTCATAATGCAAAGAAAAAGTACCACAATTACTGGCTTTACACTAAATTAATTTCCCCAACTGAATTCATGTAAGTCCAATATTACCACAAATGCACTTCAATAAAAAACAAAGACCTCCAAAATTATAACTGCTGTGGCAAAAAAAAAACCTAACCAAAGACACACACAAAAACTCACTGCCTATAAAATACTGCATCCCAACGTGGGGGTTTGGGATATGCATAGCCCAGCATTCACTGTCAAACACAGCAGCCAAACAAATGAACTGTTACCTCAGAGAGCAATCCTTCAGCCAACACAGTGCAAGAGCTCACTCAAGTCAAACAGTTGTGATATGGGCTTGAAGCACAGACTAGGACAAGAAAAAGCACTACAAACTAATACCACTTCCTACATAAAAATCATCTTGCAAGCTCTGTCAACCATAGATATTTCATCTTCCTCCAGAGCAAGAAGCATTTAACAGTGTAACTGTCATTTTAAAGCAGCTTTTTAGTATTTTTATCTTACTCTAGCCAGTCCTAGTTGCTCCATATAAGCCTCATAACAAAATTAAACACTGACAGCTACTTACATCTGTAATCTACATTAACTCTTCACTGTTTCCTTCAGCAGTGTTGTTGAAAAAAAAAGGCATTACTAAAAATTCTACCCTTCAGGAAAGACTACAGGAGTATTTTGTAACATGTCTGTCAGTCCCTAGTACAGCCCAGCTAGAATTAGGAAAGATAGTACCAATCTACATCACAAAACTTGAAGTGGTAAATATATCCACCCATTAAACACCTGAAACAAATTTCCAAGAGGTTCTCAAATACCTTCACAATTACAGATCAAGAGGTAAAGTATTACTGATCTAGCCACAATACCTCCATGAGACTGGCTAGTCCAGTCCCAATATAACTATTATCCAACACAAAGAGAAGAAAAAAAACTCAGCAAGAAATAAAGGGATTTCTTGAAAAAAGGAAATCTACAACAACCTTTTAAAGAGGGACAGAATAGAGTCACATCCAACACACCTGAGAAATGTGAAACATCAGCAGCAAATCCAACACATAGTTTTTAAGTTCTATGAGAGATTTTCATTAAAAGATAACAGTACACGTCAAATTTGTGAATAACATCAAGACTGGAAGGATTTTTTTGCATTATGAAGCATAGAATTGGAAATAAAACCACTCTAATAATCTTAATAGAACAAAATTCTATGAAAATGCTACATGGCATTTATAAACATCAACAAAAATCAAGGCATGGATAAAAATGGAGAAAAGCAGCAATATGATAAGAAATAATCCAAGTGAGTCATCACTATAAGCAGGATTCAAAAATGTCAACACTATTCAATATGTTAGCAAGAATATCAGAAGACAGACACAGCAAGCAACAACTCTCCCTTGCTCTGTACTGAAGTCACAGTGCAAGCACTGGGTCTAGGTCTAGTTTAAGCACCACTAATAAAAGCCAACAGAAGCCAACAGAGGAGAACAATGAAACATTTGGAACTCATGATCTGAGAAGAATGGTTTAAAGAGCTGGATTTATTTACCTTAGGAAAATTGAGTGGACATATTAACAAGTTTTTAAATATGCAAAAGCCAAATGCAATAGTCAACTGTCCTTTATGTCCACACTAAATGACAGCAAAGCAAGTTGAATGCATTCTCTTTTTTCCCTGAACAAAAAGTTTAGTCAGATATTGGAGAAAGAAGAAAGAGAACATCAAAAACGTTATTGAAGGAAACTGTGGAATTCTTGTTACTGCAAGTGTAAGAACAAGTCACTAAGATGCAGGGATACTTCTCTCTGCTTCAGACCTACTGTATCTTCCAAGATCCTTACAGATCTCAGCATTTTTATAGCTCATATATGCTTTCAAAATGTACATCGTTTTCAGAGGCCTGACACAGCTTAGTGATCAGTATAAATATACAGTAATGTAAATTCACATTCCCAGCACATCTTGAGGAAATGTGATGGTTTTCTCCACACATCCCAGCTTCCAACCTAGAACTGCCTCGCACTGCTCTTCTCAGAGCAATATATTAAGCACAGTGACAAATGTCACCCATTACCATTCTGTCACTGCAACAAGTTCCCAGGTGAACAGACTATAGAATGAAAGTCACCACCAAGGATAACACTCCTCAACTGCACAACAAATCAAGCCAGACATAAAAAAAAGTAATTTTGAGAACTGCAAAGGAAGGAATCCTATACATCAGTCTTTTTACTGATAAGCAGGGACTACAAGTATGCCGACTCTCAATAAAAGAAGTTGAGATATGAGGTGATTTTCATCCTAGTACAAATATAATTTCCAAGACACTTGCTCAACGAAAGCTTAAAAAGACAGTCAACAAATTCTGCCCTCCGTGCCTCCAGCACCCTGTGCTTATCATCTATGTATGTTTCTAATCCAACACTACTGCAACATCCTGTAATATTCCAAAGTTATTAACAGACTGCTGCTTTAGGTGCTGCAAGAAAAAAATCAAACTAAAGGCAAAGCCTCTTCTTGCAACAAAGTGATTTCAAAAAATGAAACAACCAATGTTAAGAAAGTCTGCCACATATTACCAAAGAGTCTATAGCCAGAATTTAACTACAATGCAAAAGGTTTTCCGCCATGCAATAAGCTAAATGATACATTCAAATTTCATAACTTGCTGATATATTACATAAAAATTAGGACTGTGCACCATGCAACACTATTGCTAATATGTACTTGTATTGCAATGACAGGTGCAGATTAATTTGCCCAGAAACTTTTATAACATATAGAGAATAACACATGATTACACACACAACTTCTATAAGGAAAATGCACAAGCTTTCTAGTAGGAAGGGAAAAGGACTTAATGTCAGCAGGAGTCTGGAAAGCCTTGCCTTGTCAGTCATTCCTAAGGCAAGGAAAATGATATAGCCCTCTCTTTTTCCAGCCTAATCAACTAATAAATCATTTTGCAAAGCTAGCCACAAACCATATTTAAGTCCTTCAAGACTGTCTTATAAACAAAAATCAAGTAACAGCCCTCACTCCTGATTAGGGACTGTAGGAAAAAGCAACCCACCAAGAGCATCAGAGCATCATAATTTGAACAATTTTTGAATTATTACATTATAATCTCACTCCATGAAGAGGGAAATGCCTAAAGTAACAGGAAAACCTTCCTTTAACACCTATAACTCTCTTAATCAAAATCAAGTCAACAATCCCTCAGGAACAGATCATTCCAAAACTGACTTAAGGCTGAAGCAGAGGCTTTATTCAGGAGACACCTCCAAGGCAGTGGATCCAAGCAGACAGTCCAGGCCACTGAAGGGGGTAGTGCCCCTCCAACCCTTTCCTTGCTGTCACTGTACTCCAAGCACAGTGTACTGATCGACCCCAAGATGACACCACTCAACTCACCGAATCAGGAGGAAATCTGCCCAGAAAAACTGCAAGTACTTTTTGCTGCTGGTTTAGCAAGCTGAACTAGCTCAACCAGAGGCTAAGCACTGCCAAAGACAAGGAGATAGGAACACACTGCCAAGAGGATCCTATGCTGCCAGTCTGTCATTTACAGCTGTCACTAGATCAGTTGAGTTCATGAAAATTTACCCTTGCTGCTTAATAAGAGATCACTGCACACATCTAACCTTAAAGCCAAAGTAAAGGAGGACTGAAAGGGAAAGTCCATTGACAGTGCAGTTAGGAACAATTACATACTTCCTAAGTAAACCAACCACATCTCATTGCATCACAGTTTAACTTCTTACTAAACTACAGGTCCATGTCTTTTTTTTTTTTCAGTGGATCCAAATCAGAAAACAGGAGTTTTCTGGAAGTCTGCGTTGCTTTATAAACACAAAGAGAGCTGCAACGTTTCATTATTAAAAAATGCACTGGATCATAATTGATGTGCTTTGTATGACACAGAAAACATGAAACACGGTAAAATGTTTCATGACAATAGTAAAATTTAGTAGCAACATCGGAACATTAAATAGTAAAAACTCAGCTTCCTTCTTAAAGAGGTGAAGAACAAAGTTGGGAGAAAGTACCTTTTTGCTTTGAAAAGTTTCTAGAAACAGCTTCAAATGCTGTCCAAAACTCTTGTCTCTCTACCAAACCATTAGCACTGGAACACAAATAGACAATCTCCACACCACTGTTCTGGATGCCAGATCTAACTTCTCCACCAAGTGCCTTGGGAGAAGCATCAAGGTTACCTGGAAACATTTTTCTTTATGTAAGTTAAATCTCCTAAGACAACACACACATCAGCAGTTCACTTAAAAAGGTGACTTACAAATCAGATATAGCAGACACAAAGCATTTAGGATTTAAGGGAAACGAAAAGAAGAAAGAGTAGCATTATTTATATCAAGAAATATTCTTCCAAGTGGTATCTTTGAGTCAATATTACGTTATTTATTCTTAAGTGTCATTGATGGCTTAAGTGTTACTCTTACTTAATGTGGACTGATTTGCAACGGATTACTGATGCAAGAATTATCTCAGTACCTAACAAACACAGTCACTTAAAATACAGTCCTGGTGGGTCTTCCACTCATTTTAGGAAAAATATAGCATTTTCCCATCACGAAAAGAAGTCTTAAAAAAATTTAAAAAAAAGGGAAAAAAAAGAAAAAATAAAAAGACAAAATCACAGTTAGCTGATACATTCACACAGCACAGCTTCATTAAATTCAACTCAATACTCTAATATGACTTAGCCAAAATGAAAATGATGATCTTAAAGTAATCAGGGGAATTTTTTAAGGGATACATAAATAATTATGAACTACCAGCTAAAACTGAAGTTATCAGCTGTATTATGCCAAGGAGCACAAATAGGTTGGTCTTAAACAGATCAAATCCCTCTCCCCATCCTGCTCCCAGGAACGGGAAGGAACATAGAATGTGACAGTCTGCCCAGTTTAAAGCAGAATTACATCCTGCCCATTTAGGTAACAATAGCTCTCTCCCCTTTATGATAGGCACAAGATAGAACTTTCAATTCTGAAAAGTTCACATGATCAGTTGACAGGCTGTCAGTCTGTTCCTGTTTCCCTTTCGTACACAGACAAAACAGTTACTTCCAACTGAAGTTCCAAAGTAAATTCCAAAGCAGCAAGTACTGCGGATTTAAGCCAGACCACATTCCCATCCTCATTTAAAGTATTTTCCTTAGAGTGAGGCAATCTATTTCAGCTCTTTCTTTAGGTTCACTTTACTAAAGTATTATAAATATAGAATATACAGTATTATTTTAGATAGTTAATACTGTAAAAGGTCATTGAGATTAATTCTGGCCTAACAATGTGTATGTTTCACTCTATTCAGAGAAAAAAGTATTTCACACTGTCACAAGTATAAATGCCTTAGAGCTCACGAGTTCACAAACTCAAATTTCTCAGTTACTGTATACCATATCAGTAGCTTTTAGCATCTAAAAAGATATCCAGAGATATCTTTTATCTTTGCTATATCTATTTGATATCTTTTATCTTTGATATCTTCTATCCAAAGATATCAAAGATATAAAAGATACCCAGCTCAAGAAGACTCTTGTAATTTTACGTAATTATTCCATTCTTTATTGTCAAGGAAGTTCCAGGCTTTAGACTTCTATTTTTCAGAAGTGTAGCAAGAGATGACTAAGAGAACTTGCAAGAATCACATGTACCATTACTAAACTACATAAAGGCCTGCTCTGTGAGCTAAGTAAGAGAACTCTGCAGGTACTTTGCATGGAAAAAACAAACATAGCAGGACTCAAACACAGCAACAATTTAGAATATAGATTTTCAAAGATACTGCTCTTCAGGATACCTTGTAAAGATAGCAACCACTTGTAAGCAGGGAATACTGTTTGATACTAAATACTCTTTGTATGCTTAAAGAAGCCATTGTCCAAGCATTATTTGAAACATACCTAGATTATTAAAATTCATTAAAGGGTGAAACTAAAATCCACACAGACACACTTTTGCATGTAATTATACAAGACACATCAGTTCTGTTAGGACACAGTCAACAAACAACCATGTAGACTTTAAACTCTTGCTGGTGCCGACATTTTATATAAAGTAGGAGTGCTAGGAGCACTACCCTAGGACACAGCAGATTCAGGTATAATCCCCTGCTCATCCACGAGCTTCCTGCACAGCCTCGTGTGAGTCTCCAGCTCTCTGTGCCCTCATCCCATGTGGAATGATGAGCTAAAAGCAGGAAGATTTCAAGGTGCTCACATGATGGCAGCTGAGACTCAAGCATGTAAAATAACGAACGCCCACTATTTGAAACAAAACAGAAAGCTGATATTCATTATACCTGTGTTTATACCTATTAGGAGTGACACGTGTTCACCTAGCATGGCAAATTCCAAATTGCTCTCTGAATCCCATAAAATCAAAGGTTTGTTCATAAATATGGTGACCTGAGAGATCAAATGCATGCACTGTCCTGCATCCAATAATGACAAGCAAGGACTCTCTCTCTCTCAAGTACATCAATCTTTCTTTCCTGCAAAAGCAACTTTTTCTCTGTCAATTATCTGATATTTAACACTCATCTCATTGCATCGCTCCCATTTAGAAACAATTCTAAAACCAACCCACACTTCTAAGTCATAACAAAGGCCTAGAACTGCATTGAATGCTTTATCCATGCAGCCAAAGCTAGGAAGATCCCGGAAGCAGGGATTTGACACCACCATAATCACAACAGGCATTAGTGTGTCCAGCAAATTCTGACCTGAAGCAGCAGGTGAAGGAGGCCCAGGGAGGGAAAGCCAACCCTCCTTCCCGCACAAGGAGGGCCCAAGCGACCGCATCCCTGCACAGGGCCCACACACACAACTCCCGTCGGTGACACGGGATCCGGAGCAGCCCCGAGCACCGACCCAGCGCCGATGCCCTCACACCGCCCTCGGCCCAGGCCTGCTCGCCCCCTCCCCAGCCGCTACCTGGTTAATGGGGAGNTCCCGGCGGGGGAGCCCCGGTACCTTGCGGACCCCCTTGTAGATGTAGAAGTAGAGCTCCCGGCCCACATTGAAGCAGAGCCGGTCCCCGTTGCCGCTCTGGTCGTTGACGTTGACGAAGGAGACGCGGACGGGGTTGGAGCCCTNCGGGGCCTGTTTACCGCGCGACTGCGCGCGCGCCGGGCCCGCGCGCCGGGGGGGCGTGGAAAGGGGCGTGGTTTAGTGCCTGGGGGCGGGGCCTGGGCCGGAGTCGCGGCGTGCCTGAGGGGGTCAGGCCGGGGGGAGCCGCGGGGTCACCGCGCTCAGGCTCCCTGCCCGGCACGGTCATCCCGGGGCGCTCCTGGGTGTCTCCAGGGAGCGGGACTCCCACCCTCTCTGCGCAACCTGTTCCACAGTGTGCTCACTGCACGGTAAAGAAATTCTTCCTCGTTTTCGTGTGGAACTTCTGTGCATCGGTTTCTGCCCGTGGCACCGCCGAGAAGAGCCTGGCTCCATCCTCTGACACCTCTCCTTTAGATATTTATACACATTGATGAGGTCCCCTGTCAGTCAGCTTTTCTCAAGGCGGGACAGGCCTAGCTCCTCAGCCTTTCCTCATGAGAGAGATGCTCCAGTCCTTTAATGATTTTTGTAGCTCTCCACTGGACCCAGCCCAGGAGCTCCAGGTCTCTCTCGTGCTGCAGAGCCCAGAACTGGACACAGCACTGCCCATGTGGCCTCAGCAGGGTCACCCAACGTGGCGGCTCCACGGGGCAGCTGCTCTGGGGGATGGGAGAGAGGGGGAGGAGCGGGTCACGAGCAGGGGCTTTGTGTGCCCACAGGGACCTGCCACCTAAGGATGAGGACATCTGTGCCAGCACAGGGTGGGGTGAGGTGGTCCCCACTGCTGGAAGTGCCACATCAGAGCCAGGGGGTGTCCATGTGCAGTGCTGGTTTTGGGGCAATGGCTCCCAGGTGAGAGCCCCCGATCACATCACAGTGAGGCATCATAGCCCTTGGCATCTCCATTGGCTCGTTTGCCATGGCCCTGGCCAGCTTTGCCCACAGGGTACTTGCCAGTGCCTGGAAGCCTGGTGAGGTTCCTGCTGTGAGAGTCTGTCAGTTTAGGGACAGCAAATCCAGGTGTGNGGGGCGTGGAAAGGGGCGTGGTTTAGTGCCTGGGGGCGGGGCCTGGGCCGGAGTCGCGGCGTGCCTGAGGGGGTCAGGCCGGGGGGAGCCGCGGGGTCACCGCGCTCAGGCTCCCTGCCCGGCACGGTCATCCCGGGGCGCTCCTGGGTGTCTCCAGGGAGCGGGACTCCGCACCCTCTCTGCGCAACCTGTTCCACAGTGTGCTCACTGCACGGTAAAGAAATTCTTCCTCGTTTTCGTGTGGAACTTCTGTGCATCGGTTTCTGCCCGTGGCACCGCCGAGAAGAGCCTGGCTCCATCCTCTGACACCTCTCCTTTAGATATTTATACACATTGATGAGGTCCCCTGTCAGTCAGCTTTTCTCAAGGCGGGACAGGCCTAGCTCCTCAGCCTTTCCTCATGAGAGAGATGCTCCAGTCCTTTAATGATTTTTGTAGCTCTCCACTGGACCCAGCCCAGGAGCTCCAGGTCTCTCTCGTGCTGCAGAGCCCAGAACTGGACACAGCACTGCCCATGTGGCCTCAGCAGGGTCACCCAACGTGGCGGCTCCACGGGGCAGCTGCTCTGGGGGATGGGAGAGAGGGGGAGGAGCGGGTCACGAGCAGGGGCTTTGTGTGCCCACAGGGACCTGCCACCTAAGGATGAGGACATCTGTGCCAGCACAGGGTGGGGTGAGGTGGTCCCCACTGCTGGAAGTGCCACATCAGAGCCAGGGGGTGTCCATGTGCAGTGCTGGTTTTGGGGCAATGGCTCCCAGGTGAGAGCCCCCGATCACATCACAGTGAGGCATCATAGCCCTTGGCATCTCCATTGGCTCGTTTGCCATGGCCCTGGCCAGCTTTGCCCACAGGGTACTTGCCAGTGCCTGGAAGCCTGGTGAGGTTCCTGCTGTGAGAGTCTGTCAGTTTAGGGACAGCAAATCCAGGTGTGCAGCTGTAGTTTGACACTTCATGCCAAGCTCAGGGTGCCCCTGATGGAGACAGTGCCTCCATCCCTCCAGCTCTGCACCAGCCTCCAACCTGCTGCAGGCAGAGCCAGGCCTGGGAGTTGATCTGAGGTGTGAACCTGAAAAACTGGTTATCGGATCACTCACCTCGTTGTTCTGATCATCCTGCAGCCACACAGCCAGCTGTGTTGCATGGTGAACCAGACAATATCAGATGGAGGTGGCACGGGGTTGGGAAGGATTGTACTCACTGGGCAGGGAGGCAGGACTGTTTCTTCTGACAGCAGTTTCAACTTTAAGGGTTTGTCTGACTACAGCCTCATGACTGACTCAAACTGATCTAAGACTGATCTCCAGCTGTAAAAAAAGGTTTTGGCCCCTCCTCTACAGGTATTTCCTTTACCTGCCTTGCATAAGTTCTAGTAATCATGCAACCAAAAGGTGAGTGAGATCCACCTGAAAATTAACACACACACAGAAATTATGAGTTCTCGAGTAAGCAAAGTGTTGATCAGCAACCAGGTGGATTCAACTCACCACAGAACTGCTGGAGCGGAAATAAGGAAGGAGTTGGGAGTGTGCAACTAGGGGAAGACAAGCAGCACAGAATTAGAACATCTTATGTTAACAATAAAAAAACACACTTTCAAGGTATAGTTTCCTGCTGTAGCTGTGTGGCTCTAATGACCAAAGGCATTGTCCTGCTCTCTTCTTTCTGGATTATGACTATCTGCTGCTACTCCTTCCTGTAGCAGCCACAGTGCTCTCCTGACCTCATGAGGAGCCATTTCTGAAAGGTAAATGGATAGACAATTAAACTCCTTACAAATGTGAAATTAATATGGTTAAACAAAAAACAGAGTCTCCTTAAGGGAATGGACAGCAGGACCTTCCTTCTTTCCATTACATCAGCTCAGCTGAAAAAGTCCACTCAGTCTTCCAGACTGCAGGGGGTTAAAGGGATTTAGTTTCAAGTCAATTTAGTTCAAAGAGATTTTGTTTGTAGCTGAATACTGTCTTGCTGTGGACCATCAAAATATTAGTAAAAGATAACTAAGAGACATGAAACAGCCAAAGATCTCCAGAACAGAGTATGTATCTGAGTGAATATCTGAACAAGTACAGATAATTAGACTTCTAAAAGGCCAGGTATTGAAGACTTGCTTGAAATTCTTAAGATAAAGCCAATCAATAATGACCAATAAATCTTGTCAGCTTATCAGCCAGTCCTGCCAGATGGTATTGATGACCTCCCAAAAGCACATAAAGTCGGTAAGCAGCCCTGCATTTTTTTTAAATCATGTTAAGAGTGATTGTTTCATAAAGAAATTTCATTAATGGACTTCCAGAAAGAAAGAATATTTTCTTTCACCAAAGAATCACCAAAGAAGAGCAGGAACAGCAAGGATCTCTAAATAGTAATATTCAAAACAGATAAGAATGTAACAACAACAACAAAATTTTAAAAAAAAAAGTGTTGCTCCAAGCAGGCATACTCAGTATGTCTTATTCATTACCCACTGACAACACTGGATAGATCACTCTTAAGAAGAAAGCAGGCAACTTTGGTAGAGGGACTGTGTGGAATGCAAATCATACTGAAACCACAGCAGGCCATCTGTCACTGATGGAATGAGTGTGATCCAAAGAATAAACAAAGTTAACAAGTACCTGGTTATCAGCAGTACACGATGGTGCAGAAAGTCAAAGAATTGATGTAGTGTTTAACATTTACAAGAAACATCAATAAAAGCTGCTGAGAGATTCCACGGAGAATCCAAGACAAATATTCTTTTGAAAAACACAGCTGCAAGTCACAAGAACACTATTGTACAACCCCATCAACAATGCTCATCAAATACTAGGAGAAAAAGAGATTACAGAGATAAGTCTTAGGAAAAAAATCCCTGTACCACTTGAAAATTCTTCTGTTTCAATCTAACCAAGGATGATAGTTCTGAAATGATCCCATGAGGACACCCCAAATGAGTTGTTTTGTATGCACCACACAAGCAATAAACTGAAGTCAGTCACAATCACTGCTGTATTGTGCCTTTATGTTTTGCAAATTGTTTTGGCAAATTGGAAAACAGACATGAGCAAAATTCACTAACAGCAATAAAATAGCATGGTCCTTTGAGATTGCTTTATGCAGGGCATAAATTGGTCCTGCAACTTTTCAGAATGTAATATTAATAGTGCTTTTACTGGACATGAAGTAAATGCAAGTACAGTTATGAACAAAACTTTCCTGTGCTTGAATTTGAATGCTGTCTGTTACTTCCCAAAAAGTGCAATAACTGGTATTAGCTTTTACCAGCTGTCCTAAGACAAAAAAAAAAAAAAAAAGAGGAGGGTGATTACACCCAAACTCCATCAGGCAAATTATCTATTCCAGCATGCACTGCCTGCAGATTGTGCTGCAGAAATCAGGAGACCATCTCTGCACTGTCTGTCAACTACAGCAGGTCTGTCACGTTTTTCTGGGACTTCTGATGACACTTTAGGCATTTAGTGTGACTGGCTTAAGAGTCAAGAGACTCAAAAGCTCTGCAATGTGTCAAATTTTAACAACTTCTGACTGTGTGTGAGTTACTAGCAGAGGTACACAGACTTGTAAGGAACACATCTGAACTAGGCAAAAGCTTGGTGAGAGGATGGCATGAAAGTTCCATTTAATATGGGGAGAAGGAAAAGGATGGCAGTGTTGGAAATACATTTCCAAGTACTTACATGGTCTTTAAAGTACATTTCACTTCCTTTCATCATGAGAAATTATTGTTTCTGGCATAGTTTCATAGCTCCCTATTTGCATTAGGAATCTCTTCTTAACCACTGCATACATTTGACATTAAATTTGTGAGGTAATGCATTATATATTATGAAGTGAAAGGGTGTTACCAAGGAAGTTTCTGCTCTCCTAGAACACATTACATGTTGTTTATACTTGCATCCCTCCACAAGAGGAGCAAGAGTATGTGAAACATTTTGTTTTCATAGTGTGGGGGTTAATTACTGAGAAACAAATGGGTACTCTTAGAAACAGACATTTGGATTAAAGAAGGCCAGGTAAAATCAGTCTGCTTTGTAGTTGGGATAGGATGATGGGTGAACTCTGTTGTGTCTTTGGAAAACTTCATTCTGCTGTTTGCAATCAGTTTTCTATAAGTTGTCTCCTGAAAAGGGTACCTTGCCTCCTTAGGCAGGAGTGCTGTTCTTGTCAACAACAGTTATTACCTTGGCACTACAGTTGTCCTGGAAATTATGTTCTCTGAAGATAAGACTGAGATACTGAATTTAATTTAAATTCTATGGAAAGCTGGAGAGATTGGTTTGATATACCTACAAGTAACTTGTGTTTCTAAGATGTGCTGCAGCATTATGTACTTCTCAAAACTCCCTAAATAGGGAAGACATATTATCCATATATGCAGTACTGCTGTAATCAGCTGAGCAATGACAACCTGTGAATAAGTAAGGTCTGATTGTTGGCCAGCAGCAGCAACTCAGTTTCTCACAAAACTGGAATTTCTAGACAGTGTTGCAGTGTGAGAATGCAGTGCCATTGAGAAAGCCAAGAACACTCCTAAAGTGCAGTCTGCAATAGACCCTTGCATGTTTGCAATTCAAGAAACAATAGATTCAGCAAAATGTATGTATTTCAAAATTACTTTCTCTTTCATCAGAACTGGCTGTTTCACTCAGCTGGTTTTCATTGGAAGCTTGTGGTTATTGACTTACAGTAATGCATGGTTGGTTATTGATGAGTCTTGCAGGTCAGCCCAGCAACCTGCATTTGGTGTGAGCAGCAGTGAGTTAACAGTCATCCATGCAACAAAAGTGGCTGTCACTGTGTGATTTAGGAGTCCCTTAGCAGAACAAGAAATAAGGAAAGCTGAGAAAGGTGTTGTTGGAAAGAACAACAGACTTTAAGAATCAAGGAAAGGGAAGCATTACCAGCATAAAAAAAAAAGTGAAAAAAAGTGACTGAGTTTTAAAGGTAACCAGATTCAGGAGCCTCTGAACATTTTGCACATGAGACACGTATGTGCATGTATATCTTAAGTTTATTCCAGGTTCTTCAGTCTTCCCCAGGTCATCTACCTAGCTGACAGTGAGATCCTTCTCTCTTGCTTTGGTGTATTACTCAAAGAGGAACTGAAAACTTGTTAGCATATTCTTCATTCCTTTATCACCTTTCTCACATCTCAAAGGTTGCAGAGAGCTTCAGAAAAAGCATGGCTATCTGCTTTCTGTCCAGTCATAGGAGGAGATTCTCCATCAGTGTCACAAGCATAATTTCATTTCCATGGCTGGAATGACTGTCTCCAAATTGTTTTAGATTGAAGCTTTAGATAAATGATCATCTAATGGGAATTTTTATGAGTTTTTCCATAAGCTCACTGAAGCATGGGAGCTCTGGATACTGCACAGCACTGGCTGTTCATACAGTGCTGGTTGAATCATCACACATTTAAAGAAAGGAGAGCTTATTTCCCTGAATTATGTGCTGGGTCCATTCTGGTCATCATTATGTGCTGCCTTCATTATGGTCATGTGGTCACTGATTTTCATTTGCAAGTCAAGAAGGGCATAAGTTAACTTCACGAGGCTTTGCCATCTATCTGGTGTCCAGAACTTACTCATATATAGGAAGATTATGTGCAACCTTTTAGATAAAACTTACCAGTACAGTATTTTTCATCAAAGTGGGATAGCTTTTTTATGATTGGAGTTTTGTCATCTACAAGACAGGCTCGCTGAGGAGAAAGGGTATTTATTATTATGACACATGTACTCTTACATCATCACCATGTGCCTTATAATTTGATCACACAAAATTTGATTCATCATAAAAAATTACCACCACTCAGGCTTTCAGCAGTCTAAATGCCTGTCTAAATGGAAGTCTGGCTTTCTCCATGCCTAATGAGACTTGTTCGGTTTCTCTCTCCTCACTTTCTCTTGCTGCATCCATTAAGCAAGGGGTGGTCTTACTAAAGAAAAAGTGTGATTTAGAAGATTACCTGTGTAGAGTAGGCTCTTGGGTCCCTGCTTTTCTGGTTTATCTGAAACCATAATCGTTATGCAGCTCATACAGTATTGTTCTTATGTAACAAGCACTTCTCAGTAATCAGGTAATCAAGTGTGCACATTCCTGTGACATTCCTTGTCTTTAGTCTCCTTCTTTCTAAGGCTGAGTGCTAGGTATAACAAGATTGATGTCATTTTCCAATAGCTGCTCTGTTGGTTGAGCTAAATCCCATCTGAAGTCTGTTTGTTCACTGTCATCTTTCTTTTCATGAGTAGGTATAACAAGCTAAAATCAAATATAGAGTAGATGCGTGTTAAATCTTCATGTATTTTCCCCATTTTTGATAGTAAAAATGATAGAATTGCTTCTTATAGACACAGTAAAATACAGAGAGCACCAGTCTGACATCTTTCACAGGCAATTACTTTCAATTCTCAAATACTAACTTCCTGATTCAGTGATTTGACACAGATGAGGACGTTTGATATATGCACTGGCATACAGGTATTTCCTTTTTGTTTTTAATCAGTTAACTAAAACTCTACTGTGATGTCTAACTATGTTGAATCTCTACAGGAAAATAAATATGGGGGATGGACTTCTGTGACAGGATCAGTCTCTGCATCAGTGTACCAAAGGAGAAGAGAAAGCTGTGCACAGTTACAAACAAACTGATTTTTACAACTTTCGTTTATTTAAACATAGATAAAAGTATAATAATTAGGAATTGATCTCAACATAAACCTTCATTTTTTATATATGTGTTTTTATAGTTGTTTAGAGTTTTTAAAAAGTTAAAAATAAGCAAGCCTGATCCAACCAACAGATTTCCTGAGACAGCTATTGGTTTGTCGGGTGGGAGAGAATGGCTGAATAGTTAAACATATGATTCACGGAAAATTAATGTAACAAAGTATCTATTAAAAATAATGGACTCATTGAAGGGGTTAACTTAAAAAAAAGGAACCAAACAACTTTTGGTTGTTTGGTTAAAACTCCTGTGCCATACACAAATATATACTGCTCTCTCTCCCTATCTCTATATATTTGTTCAATATGACTCATATAGAGAATATTTGTATTTGCTGTATTAGCCCCATCTGGTGAGCTCGAAGAGCATTGCAAACTGGACAGACCGGGTGCTGCACTCTCATGTCCCAGCTCCTTGGTGGGTGGCAGGGCTTGCAAACAACAACCCGTATTCCTCCCTTTGCCCACTGCAGCAACAGCACAGACACCCAGGAGGTGTAGGAGGAATCCTCATTAGCATGGCACCACCATGGTTCATAAGCTTCTCTTTTGCTTTAACAGATTAATCTCACAAGCCAGGGTGGTACTCCCTTCATTTGCATGCAGAAACATGCACAGCCCATCAGTGTGCTTGAGTCACCCCCATCACAAGAAATCTGCCATTTCTGATCCTCGCTGCTGTTCCAGCCTGGGCAACGTGTGCTAGGGCTGAACCAGCTGCTCCTACAGAGACTTCACCTTTCAGTGTTCTTCTGGGAGAGCTGTGGTCCACTTTCTGTAATTACAAAGGGATGTCACCCATCAATTAGTTCATTTCAGAGCAGCTGTTAGTGGACACAGCAATGGCAACCTGCTCCAGGTGGCCCTGCTTGAGCAGAGAGAGATGAGGTGACCTCCAGAGGTTCCTCCCAACCTCAAACACTCCATCATTCTGTAAGTTTACCCTTAACATTATCATTTATTTTTGTGCAATATCAATATGAATCAACAGTGTTTGGAGTAGGAAGCATTTTACTTACGTTCTGTAAAAATAAATTTTTATAAAACTCTTTTGAAGTGCAGGATCATGATTTTAGTTTCTAAACAAGAAATGAGGAGGCTGCTTGCCTCTAGTACATGGGTTAGCAAACCCTGTCAGCCTTTGATTTACGGTAGGTCAGAATAAGGCACTCTCCATGGCTGCCTTGACTTGCTCCATGCCTAAGGAGTCTTGTTCAGTTTCCAGTTTCTCTACTCTCCTTCTGCTGCATGTCTTAACCAAGGGATNTTATCACTCTCTTCTTTTGCCTGCTTTTTTTTTTTTTTTTTTTTTTTGGTGGCTTGAAGGTTACCTACACTAATTCTGTAGAAAGATGAGTAATGACAATGATTCTTTTACTGCCAGACTTAGCTGATGAAGATTAGTTGCTCTTCTAATGTAAGCTGAAATGTGGCTACAGGCTGTTTCTTTCCATCACTTCCCTTTGGAAAATTCAAACATAATCTCATCACAATATTTCTAGTCAGTTTAAATTATAATTTATTCTGTCTACTTTCCTTCCCACAGTTGTGACAGGAGAGAATTGGGGCAAAATAAAAACAGCTAGTAGCCAGACACAAGGGCCTTGTGGTCTTTTTTCATGAGAGGTGAATAAAGGGGGTTGTTTAAGAAGAACTTAAATAGGAACAGGAAATAATAGCCTATCTTAGGGAGGAAATTTACATCTTTAGGTGGTTTCAGACTTGGTTTCTGTTAAATGACCAAGAGAAGGGACTTTACACTATAACACGTCCCTTCGACAAAATGTGTTTCCTTGCAGTGTTATTCTGACTTGAAAGGACTATAAGCAAACCTGTGTTAGTCTCATCATTACACCAAGTAAGCCAATATCTCTCATTCCCCAGAGAACTTTCAAGCTTATTTTTAAAATTAAAGAGTTACCTTGGAGTATTCCTATTGAGGTAGTGTTTCAGTTAAAGGAGAGCGAAAATCTTGTGTTTGTTATTTTGTCATAACTGCAAAATTTTATCTCTGGGATGTTCCAGAATGTACAAGCGAAATTAATTTGTGAAAATAAATCCTGTGATGACTTTTCTTACTTTATAATACAATCTGACTATATTAAAAAGCCTATGTATTTCCTCTTGATTAAACAATTATTCACCATATGTTATCTTAATCTTAAGTAAGAAATCAGGGAAAAGTGAAAAATCTAAAATACCAGATTATTAATGATACATCTGAAACAATAATTAAATTTCTCTGCACTATGCTCTCAAGACAAATTATTTGTATTTTCTTCATTCTAGAAACACGTGCTGCTGTCAAGTGTATGTGTGGGTGTATATGCAGTGAGGTTTCAACTCTGTGTATCCTTAACACTGAGTCTGTGCAAACTGAAGATCAACAGTCTGATGGAACAGGATCTCTACCTTTAGCAGAAAATTTGCCTGGCTGGGTAATAATCATTGACTGAACTTTGTGCAGCAGAGAATGAATGTGCATCACACAATACTGCACCACTGCTGCGTTTCATTTCTAGTATGGGCAACATTTAAAGAGAAAGGTCAAACTTAATTAATTTCTGCATTATAGACTCCCTCTTGCAATTCATATGTTGTATTGCTGTGCTTCATGAGGGCTTTGAAAGCTGGGGGAAATACACATTGAAATGGTATAATTGCTTTAGTTCTTGCATTTGTTGGAGCACAGAACAGGTATAGAACACCAGCTCAGCATTGTCAGGTAGTCAGTGATGATTAAGAATTTATTACAATTGTATTAACTCTTAATTTCAGAAGAAGGTTGTTCTTTGTCCATTTGTGCTGTCACCAAAACACACATATTTCCTTCATGGGGAACCACATGACTGTAAAACAAAGATTATCCTATATCTGAAGGAAGACCAAAGAGAATACTTGGGAAAAAGGCAAATCAAAGAAATTGTGAAGAAGCATTCTCAATTCATCAGCTATCCAATTACACTCTTTGTAAGTGCCTTGTTTGAGATGCTAATTGTACATGCTTTGAAACACTAGTTGCATACCTAATGTCCTTGCATCATTCCCAGATGCTACTAGTACAGCATTAACTGAGATATCTCTGTACTGCCAGAATTAACATTTGCAAGAAGGACTCTTTATTGTGTGATAATTTTTTGGTTTGCTTTCCTAATGAGCTCTGAAAGAGTACTGCCTGTGTAGGATGGGGTTTTATCATGTATCAGTCTAGATGTTGAGCTTCTCATTCAGCAACCCAGAGAAAATCTTAAAAAGATAACATTTATCTGAGTGAATTTAGTCAGACACAGTTCATGCTTTTGTTAAAATCTGGACTACTTGGCAAGGAAAATACATGCTTCTAACTGAAGATCATAATTATGCAGGTGAAGCAATAAACTCTGATTATGCATTTTATATTGATATATACTGAAGCTGTGCTTTTGGGGCCAGAGAAATCTCCTGACGTATTTAGATATGCTTCTGAAAGAGGTCTGGTTGGCAGTGACTAACTAGTAATTCTGGATTTTAAGCCAGACTTATTATGGCTCTAGTTCCATAAGCAAGAACAGATGAGCAGAAGGCAATTTAGAAAGGTACTTTGAATGCCAGTTGCATCAGTATTATTTAATTAATTAATTCTACAAAACTGCAAAGCAGAGTTGGAAATACGTCTCATATGACCTGTAATTATGTTTATTCATACAAACCCAAGGACATGCAGGGAAGTTCATCAAGATGGAAATAACATGCAAATTAAATAATATAATAGGAATGTGACTCGCAGAGGTTTCTAGAAAAAGAATACCTCCCTCCCCCCTGTAACTTTCTGTCTTGAACTATGAAAAAGGAAGCCAAGTTATTTTTAGTATAAATTTAGAGCTGTATTTCTGTCAGATGAAACAAACTTGAACAGTTCTATAGAACCACAACCAAGAGAGATATTTCATTTTAAACAAATGGTCTGAGGAAACACAATTTTAGGTAAGTCATTAGAAAGAGCAGCTATGCCCTGAGGAAGAAAAGCTGAAAAATCACTTCTTTTACTGTCCCAATCCTTTGATGCCCATTCCTGCAACTTAGCTTTGTAGATCTACTGTGGAGGACAGCCAAAACAAGAAACAGAAAATGCATTCTGTCATAATTTTTTTTATAGTTTTGCTTTATAATAAAGAACTCGACTGGTTAGAATGAACTTGCTGATTTTATTTTAAACACTAGACATCTAAATGATAACTTGAATTTCACAAAATTCAAAAAAGTACTTTCACTCTTCCAGATGTATCTAATCCAAATAAAGCAGAGATGAAGAAAGCCTGGGCTGTCAGCATCTGAAACAGTTTTGTCAATCACAAGAGTCATTGCAACTCCCACAGTGCTGGAAGACCCATTCTGGAGGGGTTTTCTTCCTTGTTTTGTTTTGTCAGTGATGTGGGGGGAAAACACAGAGGTACCTCCTGGCAAGTGTTAACCAGCACCCCTCTGGTTAGGAAATAACCTGGTGATTTCTAGTAACTGTGGTCTGTCCTACTTTCACAGAGCAGAGCAGCTGCATTATACTGACCTGCATATTAACTGGCTAAGAATACCCTCGGCTCAGCTGACTGCAAAGCAGGATTTCAGCATAAAGAGCCAAGTTACATCAGAGGATTTGCCTCAGTATGGCAGGAAGCATCTCCTTGAAAGAGATGAAACCTGATTTTTCCCCTTAATTCACTATGCCTGGTTCCTGTAGCCCACAGATAAATTTGTAATGATTAATCAAGTACTTACACAGCTCTTGACAAAATTTCTCAAAGTACCTACTCACAGTCAGCTTTAATCAGAATATTTTACTGCTACTATTCTTTTTTTCCAGCATTCTTTTGTGGAGAGGAAGCTGGGACTCAGAGTTTTCCTGTTTTTTCAAAAGAAATAAATATTTTGATCTGTCTGACACAGCAAGAAAATAACATTAAAATGTGCCTAAGCAGAGTGTTCATCACAGATAGCTGTTAAGCCTTAATCTGTGATTACCTGAGAGCACTCCATAATTTTAGTACCTTGGTTTTTGTCCAATCAATATCTTGGTAATAAAATGGAAATACTGTCTGGAATATGAAAAAGAAGGGTCTACCCAGAAAACATGGACAAATTTTAATTAATTTTTTGCCTTTTTTTTTTTTTTTTACAAGTATAGAGTGTCAAATTAAGGAGCATATCCCGTTTGAAATACTAGAAAAATCAACTTCATTGACATCTATTTTAAACACTCACAATCTCTGGACCTGAAAAATGTGGATCCTGAGCTTGTAGATTTTTAAAATTTCTATGACCTCTAGGACCTTTATTGAAACATGCTTCATGATGAAATTTGAAATCTCTAGGTGTGTAGCAGACTTATAGTACAGCACACAGCATATACTGAATTCTGAATAGCTGACTTCAAATATTTTTTCAGGTATTTGCAGCACAGCACAATTATGAAGGTGACAATAATAAAATTTTTCCAAATTTTCCTTGAGCTTCAGAAGGAAAGAAGACAGCAAGTTTGTATGCAGCTCTCTGGACTGTGAGGTGTTCTGTCAGGACACCTCTTTGAAGGAGTGACAAGAGCCAGCCTTGGCCAAGGCTTCTTACACATCTTTTTCACAGATTTCTTTTCATATTGGTCAGATCCAAAGTAATTTGGCTATGTAATACCAGAGCTACTTTTGAGCTGTAACTCATACAATAAATAACTAAAAGTCTGCCATGCAAATTCTGTCCAGAATGGGGTTTATCAAATTAGCACCAATTTAAGCAGTTGTTCTGCAACATTCTTCAGTTCTTTCAATTTCTGTGCCCTCTTTAAAGTAGAATAATTGAGGTTATTGCATACTCAGTATCCTCAATAAAAATATGTAATTGATTTTCTTTAACCTAGTTCACCTTGATTCCAGCTATCACTGGAATAAGTAAACCTACTTTCTCAGCTCTTCACACAACTAAAATTCCATTCACAACTAAATCTGAAAGTGTGATCTCCATCCCAGATTGTTCTCTCTTTCCCTCATTTCTAAGGTAAACCTGTCTATGAAGGTTTTTTTCTCTTTGTTTCTAGGAAATGTGCTTATAAAGAAGTAGATACTTTGGAACTGTTCCGGAACAATGAAGGCCTCTCCAGCAATTTTTCTTCTTCCTTTTGCTGAAGTTACCAGAGCAATTTGATCCCAAAGATATCTTCTTTATATAAAATTTACCTAATGCCAAAATTTGTGATCTTTCTTATCTGCTTAAAAGCCAGGACTAGAACTTACCTTCTGTGCCTCTATTTAAAATGAATTGAAAATTTTTTTCCTACTATCAACTTTCCTTTCATGTCATAACCACCTAATTCAACTTTGAAAAGTCATCAGTAATTTGCAAAATCAATACTATTGCATCAAGAATTTTAGTGAATTACAGAACACTTGATTTGTGACATAATTACCAATAGTATCCAACATTTAGAAGACGGCTTGAAAGAGAGTTTTGTCTCCAAATTTACCACGCACACAAAATAAGATATGTAAGTGCTCCATACACACCTACACTTGATAGTAAATATGCAACAATTCAGCTGTTATAGACACTAAACCCCAACCCCTAATGTTATACTGAATTCAACTCCTAGAACTTGAGTATGTACAGGGACAAAAGTGTCAGGTTTATTTCCACGCTTGCTGATACTGGGGATCTATTAAGTTATTTTTCTAACCATGTAACTTTATCATCACTATTGTTTTTAATATCTTCAGTCTAGGGTTTTGTTTGTCTAGGGACTTTTTAGTCAAATCTTCTGCTGTCTGGAAGGGCTTTTTCTCCAAGCTTCTTGTCCTTCTGAATTAGGATCTATTGAAACTAATGCCCATGAATAGAACAAAGCTCTTAACTATGGATAATAAAAGTTACAGCTGCCACCATACCTCTTGTTCTCCCTCCAAAGTTAACAGTTTTATGTAACTGTTCCCGACTTAAGGGAGCTCTGATGGGCATGACGTCCTCCTGTCACTCTCCAAGCCATGTAACTGTGTGTCCTGGTTTTTTGGTCCCATCCTAGACAGAGACTGCACACATTTCCACAAATAGGTGGAAATACCACAGTAATCTTAAAATGCTCTTAAAGAGCAGATCCAGAGAGTGAAAGAAACACTTTTAACTTGGTGGAAGACAAAGTGTCTTGTACAGCTCAGTTGGCATAAGTATGATGCTTGATTTGTACATATAATTTCAGCTAAGAAGTACAAAATAATGCATTTATTCTGGGAAAGAGTAAAACATTATATAAGGTCTAAAACTATAAAGAAAATATGTTTTGTTCCAGTCATAAGGGAATATAAAGATGAGGAAAAACTTAAAATATCAAATTTGAGTTGTTATAAGGATAACCTATTAATTTAGTAACAAACACCACATAAAGTAATTTATTGTAAGACTGAACAATTATTCTGGGACCTTATTAATGTCCCATGAATCCCATGCTCATTCTCTTGCTTTCCTATGCAGCTGAGCTTTACATATCGATATAAATATATTATATATGCTTATATATATATAATATAAATTATAATTGGCATTTGTTAGTAGTGGAATTGTTGACTTTTGCTATAACAAATATATTCTTGTTCAACAGTAAGTCCCTTTAGAACTCCTTCTGAGAGAAATGACTGACAGTTTGCACAGTCCCTGACACATAGCTCGAGAAATCACAAACTTTTAGGAAAAAACAATGTGTACACACAGCCCATGATCCACGCAATTATTGCTGCCACCTGCAGTTCTACAGTACAACTACATTGTATGAGATCGATTTTTTTCTTTGCCTCTTAAGTAGCTTCTTTACCAGAAAAATATTTCTTCTATGTGACTATCGGTCCTATTTCTGGAATGAATTGCCTTTTTTTGTGACCTACAGATCTTATGATCACTTTAGCTTCCAGCAAGCAATGAGAAAGCACAAAAGAACACAGCCTGGGAAATAGTTTTGGAAAACATGAAGCTTTGCTCAGACAGATATCCATTCCCAGCTTTACATTTCATTATGATAACACTGATTTTACATGCATAATTCCATGTGTTAAAGCTAACTAGACATATATTACCACATCTTTCTACTTACATAATTCTTCTGAAATCTACTGTTAAGCAGTTTCAGTCGGTGCTGTTTTGCTTTCCTTCAGTAAACCCTGAAGCACTGAGATAACATGGCAAAACTATCTCAGAACTCAAACAAAATTCATTTTAAAGCAATGCTATAAAAGCATTAAGGCTACAACACCAAACACTCAGAATTCGAATTATCTATTTTCTTTATGCAAACATTTTTTAATTTCCTTGTGGCTTATAAAAAACAGAAACATTTTCTTCAGCAACACAGAATAAACCCCAGTTTTCCTGGGTGTTATTTCAACACTTTGAACATTAAATACCTTCCTTTCAGCTTTTACTTTGTTCTCTTTAAATATTTTAACTTTCACATAGCAAGGAGCTCTACGAAATTGTGTAATTAAAGATTCTATTAGGATGCAAATGTATACAGAGACCAAATATGGGACTAACCCTTATGAAACCAGGAAATGCACAATGGAGACTTTCTGGTAAGGAGTGTCCTGTTGGTGAGCCAGGCTCAGCTGTCCCAGCTGTGTCCCCCCCCAGCCTCCTTGCTGGTGTTCAGTGTGAGAAGCAGAAAAGGCCTTGATGATGTCCAAACACTGCTCAGCAATAACATAAACATCTCTGGGTTATCAACACTGTTTGCAGCACAAATTCAAAATATAACTCCATGCTGGCTGCTGTGAAGAAAATTAACTCTACCCCAACGAAAACCAGCACAATCTCTTGGTTGAAAAATGGATCTATCTTGCTCAGAATTTCCTCTAAAATTAACTCTGACATGAACCAAGTGCGGAACCAGCCTTGTTTTTGATTTTTTTTTCTTGCCTAAAAGTGAAGCAATACAAAACTGGATCAGTTAAAATAGAGTAACCATAGGAACAAAGTGTCTATATTTGCTAGCCCTCACTGCATAAGAGAACAAAAAGAATACAGGTTATTCACAAGCCATGAAGAAAATACATGTTTTACACAGGCACAGAGGAACTTGGATTAAGCAGTGCTGGGAAAACTTAGATGTTTGATATGAGATTACATTCTCCCAGTGCACTTGTCAAACAACTTTGACAAAAGAAATCAGTCTGCTTTTGAAAGCTGAATAACACAACCACAAAAGAGAAAACAGAATGATGTGACTGGAGATTAGACAGTATAAAGGCATGTGATCCTGCAGACATATGCAAAACCTTCCATAGGTCTTCACATGCTTGAAATGACATATATCCCTAAGTCTGAATCACTGGACACACATTAATCGAGAGATTAGAAAGGAAAATCCTTTCTTAAACATCTTGAATGTTTTTATAAAAGTGGCACCCTTCAAATTCTGGGCACCTCAAAAGGAGAGCACACAAGCAAATTTAGCAGGATATTGCTGGATAAAATGCTTGGACAGATTTCCAAATATTGCAATACTTTAGCAGTTCTCTGAAGTACAGAAGTTACTTTGATGCAAATACATATTAGAAAGCATTTCCATCAATGGAATCTGAATGTATGAGGGTTTCAGCCTAAAAGGCACATCCTATAGTATTTATACTATACCACAACTATTTTTTAATCTAAGAAAAACCATGAAAGCTACATCATTATGCCTGAGTGTAACTGCCACACTTTATTAGGACAGCGGTAAAGAGCCATTAGGCTGCTTTATGGAAGCAGACAACCAAAGCAGCTGTCAGATCACTGAAATCAGTCACTGTGCAAAGAAAGAAACTTGTCATACTCCAGAAAGCATTTTGGTGCACATGATTTCGTACAGGCATACATGTTTGAGAGAAAGGAAGAGAAATGCATTGAGAAGCACCTCAAAATTGAACTTGAAGAGAGTACAGAAAACAACTGGCCAAAGTAAGTACCAAGAAGGTGACCCAGACATAAGTGCAGAACTTTCAAGGCTGAGCGTTGGCTGAAATGCAGCTTTTTTCAGTGGCTTAGATCAGTGAGCAAATAACCTCACCCTTACAGTCTGATTTCTCCCCTGGGCTGAGCAGCAGCTCATCTATACACCCTTTTATGTTGTTGACACCACAATTAATTTTCCCACCTAATTAAAGTAACTTGCAGGATCCTGTATTTTGGCCAACTGCTTGGGTCAGAGCTGGAGCACCAGGATTGAAGGGCAGAGTCCTTTAAGACATTGCACCAATGCATGTACTGATCCAGATACTGCAGAAACTGCACCAAGACAAGCTGTAATTTTAATTCCTTGGTGTTCCTACATGTTTTACACGTGTACTTAATGTACCTTCTTGTCAGAATACTGAAAACTCTCTGAAAACATAATGCTACAACAAATCAAGCCAGTGGACCCCAATTCAATCAGATTTGCTTGCCTGGGTTCAAACTGTAGGATAACCAATGCAAAGGACATGAAGTTCAGCATGAGGATTTTTGATTAAATGTGTTAATGGATCTTAAGTATTGGAATATCTAATTCATGCTAGCCGGTCTATTTCAGATGCTCAACTTGGAGAAGGGCAGGTTAGGCAACTTAAACTTCAGTTCCCCAAAGTCAGACAGATGTTGAACTAGATACAAGTCTGGGGCATATCTAAGAGCCAGAAGAAAATTGAAAGAAGTTGTACCCGAGATGAACATTTCCAAGAGAAATAACATTCTTTTTATTCCTCAAATAAACAGCAATTCTTTAGAGCAAGCAGATTTATCTAGATTCATGCTTACATCAGTGCACAATTTTAACATGTAGTTTCTCTTGGTATTTATATCCTTGAAAGTGGATCAGCTCCAAGAAGAAAGTTTTAGAAGTCTGGTCTGGAACACATGGGATGCAGATCATTCTCCCAAGATGTGGAAGATCTGCATTTAACTCCCTGCTCCCAATCAGGTCATTCAGGATATAAAAATACCCGCCCTGCTAAATGCTGCAATCACAGAGCTGCTGGGTATAATGAGATGTGTACATATCAAAGCCTTTATGCAGGATATGTAAATGTATGTATAAAGGTGTCTCTTGCAGTGCCCTTTGAACATCAACTGAGATTTCCCAGATGAACTGGCGAAGGCCATGTTCAGGCTGAAATTCCCAGCGGCTTTCAGGCTTTGGGCTGTTACAAACCCAACAGCACTGGCGTACGCCTCATGTCTACTATTAGCACTTAAATCCTTAAGTAACTGCATAGCTATGTAGGTCTGCTGAGCCGCTTGGAGTCGGTCCCAGGGCTCTTTTTACCCTGTGCAAGTGCACAGACCGAGAGGCAGAATTTTTTTAACTCGTAGAGTTATACCTGCTGCGTGAGAACCGATGTTGTTTTCCCTGAGCAGGCGAAACGCGTTACCGCAGCATCCCTAAGCTGTGATTCACCCGGCTACGCCCGGCAGCGCGGCCGGATCCTGCCCGGCGAGCAGGGCAAGGGGAGCGGCGCCGCCCTCCCGCAGCCCCGCGTCCCAGCCGAGGGGATGGCAGCAGCCGCACACCTGCACCTGCACACACACACACGGAGCCACAACACCTGCACACACACACACAGAGCCACAACACCTGCACACACACACACACACACAGCCACAACACCTGNACACACAGAGCCACAACAGCTGCACTTGCACACACACACGGAGCCGCACACCTGCTCCCGTACGCCTGCACCCCCGCGCTGCTGCGCCTCTGCACACCCGCACTCCCACACAGCCACGCACCTTAAATCCTTAAGTAACTTAAATCCTTGAGCTCGCGCAACTACACCTGCATACCTAAGCACCCGCACACCTTCACCTCCGCA
>VXAX01005619.1:559307-620322 GCA_013399835.1 Leptocoma aspasia | reverse complement strand
GGCTGCGCTCGGTGCCCCGCGTTCTGCAGCGGTTAGAGCGGGGCTGTGCTTGGACAAGTTCCCCTCCGGCGAGGTTCTGCTCGTCTGAGGTTGGGCTTCCGCAAGCGGGACAAGCGGTCAGGAGGTAGCCGGTGAAGGACAAGTATTTATTAACGTACGTGTTTGTCCAGAAAAATGAGTCCGGCTGAGCAGTGTTGGTACATAAGTAAAGAAGTGTGGATAGTGTTTATTGCTGGAGCTGATAGCTGTGTATGCAGAGTAATAGGGGGATGCGAATAATTGAGAAGTAATTCAAATAAATATTTTAGGTACTTTGGTGAAAAAGGAAAATAAAGGTGCTATATTAGTCCATAAATTAAGGGAGGAGAGAGGACAAGTCCTGTCTTGCCCTAAGTGCAGCAGGGTAAAGTGAGTCTAAAGCAAGCTTGTAGTAAAAGTCTCGTAATGTCTTTTCTGCATTCCTTAGAATTTCTGAATGGTTACTCGATGGAAATAAGATCTGGGAAGGGCTTCTTTTGTGTGTGTTCCTCTGGTGCTGAAACCACGTGGTTAAAAAACTTGATCTCAGAATGCCCTTGTCACTGCCTGCAAGAGGATATGTTAAGTAAGCTGTTCCAGATGGAATTTCAACTCATCCCTCTCCTTTCACAGATGCCGGAAGCTGTGCAAACTCAGGACCAACCAATGGAGGAGGAGGTGGAGACCTTTGCCTTTCAGGCTGAGATTGCTCAGTTGATGTCTCTGATCATCAACACTTTCTACTCCAATAAGGAAATCTTCCTCCGTGAGCTGATCTCCAACTCCTCAGATGTAAGTACCGAAACGAGTCTGGTTAATTCTGACAATTTTTCGAAGAATAGTCAAGGAGCATTAAACCTTGTCTGTTCTTCTACAGGCTCTGGATAAGATAAGATATGAAAGCTTGACTGACCCAAGCAAGCTGGATTCTGGAAAAGAGCTGAAAATTAACCTGATTCCAAACAAGCATGATCGCACTCTAACCATTGTGGATACTGGCATTGGGATGACCAAAGCTGACCTGGTCAACAACCTCGGTACCATTGCCAAGTCTGGCACCAAGGCTTTCATGGAAGCCCTGCAGGCCGGGGCCGATATCTCCATGATTGGTCAGTTTGGTGTTGGCTTCTACTCTGCCTACCTGGTTGCTGAAAAGGTGACAGTGATCACCAAGCACAATGATGATGAGCAGTATGCTTGGGAGTCCTCAGCTGGAGGGTCCTTCACTGTCAGGCTGGATAATGGTGAGTGTTGAGTGTTCCTGCTCAATGGCACCTTTTAAAGATGCTTGGCAATGGTACATAGTCTGCCTTGGAAAAGACACAAGATAAAAGGAGTTCATATAAGTAATGTGTCACATCAGGCATAGGTCCACGTCACACCTTGCTCGTATAATTCAATATATAGGGAATGCCCAGGTGAATGGTGGGTGCATTAAGTTTCCAAAGCTTACGCATACAAAAATAATTGTATGACCTCAACAACTTTTCATGCAGAGTCTTTAGAGACTCTAAACAGAGTAGTAAACATTTTCTGAAGATTCTTCAAAGTGCATGCAGACAAAGTGTAACCTAGGCTGTTTTTATACACAGAAGCTTCATTTTGCTAGTGGTGAAAAAATGGGTGATAAAGCAGTGTGGTTTTAAAAGAGCTAATCATCAAGTCTGTTCTGCTGCAGCAAAGTAAAACTACATCTAAATCCATTCTAGGTGAACCTCTGGGCCGTGGAACAAAAGTCATCCTGCATCTTAAAGAAGATCAAACAGAATACCTGGAAGAGCGGCGAATCAAGGAAATTGTGAAGAAGCACTCTCAGTTCATTGGCTACCCCATTACACTCTTTGTACGTATTTTACTTCAAATGCTAAATAAGTATTACTAGTTTGACTCATGTAAGGAGCAGTCAATCTTTATTTGGTTAGTTTCAGTTCTTTCTGGTGTTACTTGAAGGAAGCTCTGGGAAAGTGTAGTTCTGTTACTTAAAAGAGTATTTCACAGGAGTATGTTAAAAAAAAATGTTTTCCAAGCCAATAGTGTCTGTTCCCAAACCATTAATTAATCTGGATGTACTGTTAGGAGTCATTCAGTGTAATGAAACTGAACAGTAAGAACTTGGCTTGTAGCATGTGGAAGCACCACCACTTGTGTCAGCACCCAGAATGAGTCCTTGGAGTGTAGGAGGGAGAGCTTGACACCCATGTTAGTGAAGTTTTCTGTCTCCGTGAGGCTGCAAAGGGATACCTTAGACTTGCTACTTAATAAATTCACAGCTTTTACAATTCAAATACTGCTGCTCTTTTGTAGGTGGAGAAGGAGCGTGATAAGGAGGTGAGTGATGATGAGGCTGAGGAAAAGGAAGAGGAAAAAGAAGACAAGGAGGAAAAGACAGAAGATAAACCAGAGATTGAGGATGTTGGTTCTGATGAAGAAGAGGAGAAGAAGGATGGAGATAAGAAGAAGAAAAAGAAGATTAAGGAGAAGTACATTGATCAGGAAGAGCTCAACAAGACCAAGCCCATTTGGACCAGGAACCCCGATGACATAACCAATGAGGAATATGGAGAATTCTACAAGAGTCTGACTAATGACTGGGAAGACCACCTGGCTGTCAAAGTAAGTTTTTCTCTTCAGACACAGATACAGTCACTGTGTCTGTAGATATATAAGCTATAACATAGAGCACTGAAGCTAGAAGGTTGCTTAACATACTGCTTAACTGTGATCCATTGTGCATTGGTGTTCATAATGGGAACAAACCTGCAGTCAGGAAGTGCAGTTGCCTTCCCACTTAATAGTTTAATTACCATGTCCAATTAAATTTAAAGCTAGTTTATATCTATAAACTAAAAAACTGATTAGGTTTGTAATTTGTCATTAAAAAGGTTTTGTGCCTTGTTTGATGGTGGGAAGTGCTATAAGAACACATTCGCTTCCTAAATCTGTGTGCTGTGTAAGGAGCTGAATGTGTTCTGAACTGGTCTGCTGACCTCATAACACTAATTCAGTGTGTCTGCCTGAGGAAAGTGCTCGTTCCTGACCAGTGTCAGCTGCTCTGTAATCTGATCTCTGATGGGTTGCAGTTGGTGTTCTGCATTTGAAGGGCTGGTTATCACAGTGGAACCATGCAAATGGACTAAAACAATCATCTTGCTTTCTCACAGCACTTCTCTGTGGAAGGGCAGCTGGAATTCAGGGCTCTCCTGTTTGTCCCACGGCGTGCTCCCTTTGACCTTTTTGAAAACAGGAAGAAGAAGAACAATATCAAACTGTATGTGCGCAGAGTTTTCATCATGGACAACTGTGAGGAACTGATTCCTGAATACCTGAGTGAGTATAAATTTGGGGAAAGTGTTCCCTGAAAAGTTAGAAGACCTGCTTTAGCTATTCTGTAGTTTCCATTTGTACGTGAAACAATTAGAAAGGGGGAAGATTTCAGTTCCATACAGCTGTTGAGCAGTTAGAAGTATTGCTTAGTTAATGTTTACTGGGGTTCTATAGAAACAAATTCTGTATGTAGAGTGACTGGTGGTAGTTGTTTGAGACTAGCAAAGGTGATTCTCTTGTTTTGCAGATTTCATGAGAGGTGTGGTAGACTCTGAGGATTTACCTCTGAATATTTCTCGTGAGATGCTGCAGCAAAGCAAGATCCTGAAAGTGATCAGGAAGAACTTGGTGAAGAAGTGCTTGGAACTTTTCACTGAGCTGGCTGAAGACAAGGAGAACTATAAGAAGTTCTATGAGCAGTTCTCCAAGAACATCAAGGTTTGTAGTCTTTGTGCGGAACAGTGCTGATGTTTGCAGTTGCAGATTGTTGTTGTGCCTGAGCTATTAAACAATCAAAGTTTGGTATTTACCTGATGGAATCCCTTAGTGATTTTTTTTTCTTCTATTTTTTGTAGCTTGGTATCCATGAGGACTCGCAGAACCGCAAGAAGCTCTCAGAGCTACTGAGGTACTACACATCTGCATCTGGTGATGAAATGGTTTCTCTGAAGGATTACTGCACTCGGATGAAGGAAAACCAGAAACACGTCTACTACATCACTGGTGAGTTGGGACCTAAAATGGTTAGAAGGGCCAATACTGTATGTAGGTTTATCTTTCTGGGGGGATTTATAAATGCTGTTAGAGGGTTCCCAGTTCCTTTGCTTGGTAGGAACAGGAAGCATTCTTTACCTGGGATTCTGGGATACGAAAATTTGCTTACAAATCAGTTGTGAGTATTAAATGCTGGAGTGCCAGTTTAAACAGCTGGAAAGTCTTTGGGCTGTTGGTGCCCCTTTTTTTCCTGTGGTGGGGATATGAACCACCACAGCTGTTACGGACTCTGCAGAAGCTGAACAAGCTGCTGTTAGTGCTGGGGCTCACCTGTAGTGGTGTCTGTCGCAGGTGAAACAAAGGATCAGGTGGCCAACTCTGCTTTTGTGGAGCGTCTTCGCAAACATGGGCTGGAAGTGATCTACATGATTGAGCCTATTGATGAGTACTGTGTGCAGCAGCTGAAAGAGTTCGAAGGCAAGACCCTGGTTTCTGTAACAAAAGAGGGTTTGGAGCTTCCAGAAGATGAGGAAGAGAAAAAGAAACAGGAGGAGAAGAAAGCAAAGTTTGAAAATCTTTGCAAGATAATGAAAGATATCCTTGAAAAGAAAGTAGAAAAGGTAAAAGTAGTATTTGGTTTACCTGTGTGTAAAAGTGCAATCTGAAATGAATTTAGGGTAAATCAGTTGTACTTGCTGAAATGCTTAAATTACAAACCTGTGCTTTGTATTCCCTCTGTAGGTTGTTGTGTCCAATCGTTTAGTTACTTCTCCCTGCTGCATTGTAACAAGCACGTATGGCTGGACTGCCAACATGGAGAGGATCATGAAGGCGCAGGCATTAAGGGACAACTCCACAATGGGATACATGGCAGCAAAGAAACACCTGGAGATTAATCCTGATCATTCCATCATTGAAACACTGAGGCAGAAGGCAGAGGCTGATAAGAATGACAAGTCTGTGAAGGATCTTGTCATCTTGCTGTACGAGACAGCACTCCTGTCCTCTGGCTTCAGCTTAGAAGACCCTCAGACACATGCCAACCGCATTTATAGAATGATCAAACTTGGGCTGGGTAAGTTGCCTGATCTGTCCTGCTCCAGCAAATGGGGGTGTATTGTATTGTCTTGGTCCTGCTTGGTAGTGTGGAAAATGAACCCTCAGGTGGCTGAAGTACTGTGGAGGTGAAAGGGTTGGGTTGTGGTGTCAGCATTAATGGGGGTGTGTGTTTCCTGCACAGGCATTGATGAAGATGACACTGCTGCAGAAGAAGCCAGTCCAGCAGTCACCGAGGAGATGCCACCTCTTGAAGGAGATGATGACACATCACGCATGGAGGAGGTGGATTAAACCAGTTTACAGGAACTCATGAATGTTTCCTTGGCTAATATGAATAAGTTATATTTTGTATATTATGAATGTTACCTGCCAAAAAAAATCTTTGACACTTTGTCTGCATTCCCTCTTTATATTTATTTTCGAAGATGTTATACCTTTATTTTTGTTACATTGCTTTTTCAGCTGATGTGAGATAAAAATGCCATTGAGGGAATATTTTCTTTAACACTGTACAACCCTAAACAGGCAAGTAAGGAGTAGTTATTTTTGTCTGTATTAGCTGGTTGCAGGTGGCAGGGTTTTTGACTTATTCTTAATTGCCAGAAATGTGGAAAGAAGTAATGAGAAGATGGGAAGACATCAGGGTGTTCAAGTTTGTTTAGTGTTACACAGCTCTTCAACTCTTCAGTGTCTAACGTACAGTACCTAGTAACTAGGTATCTAGGAGAGCTGAATCTCTTGGGGAAGCTTTAATCTTTCTGCTCCTAACAAGGTCTTGATGTTTAAAGTTGTTTTTTATACTGTTCAAGGATTCTGGATTGCACTCTACCATAGAATAGAATCCACTGTAAATCTCTATTGTGACTTATGCAACTCTGCATGTACAGTTCAAACCTAGAACTGTAAGAATAAAAGTGTTAAGAATTGAGCTGTGTCACTGACTTGTCTGTTCACACTGAAACAAAACCACTCTGCCCCTGCCCACGGAGTTGCTGCTCTGGATCCTGAGCTGCAGCTGCTGCTGTGCTCGATGTACAATGAACAGGGTCTGCTTGGTGATCCCACAGCAAAACCAGTGCCACACCAGAGCAGAAAGGACCTCGGGAAAAGTGATCTGCTCCAGATTGGGGTATGATTAATGTGGATGGCTCAGCAATTGCTCTGAATCCGGGTGAATGGAGCTGCACCCCTGTTCCATGGTGCTGCTGGGAGGTGATTGGAGCTTTACCTGAGAAGTTGCTGGTTACACATCACACAGCCTGCCAGAGAATAGTTGGTTGTGCTGCATTCTGTATTCCTTGGCGTTTGTCCTGGAGTAGCAAAGAGAAACTAAATTCTGTGTAAGCAGCTCCATCCAGCAACTTGCCCTTGGTGCCTGTTGGGTGCCTTTTTGTTGACTTTAGACAGATCATATTTGGTATTCACAATGGCTTAAATTCAGTGAAGTGATTTGAGGAGGGGTTTAAGGGCAAATTCTGACCAACTTCTGCTGGTTCCCATTTGTTCCATGATACAGGAGCTCCCAGTGTAAAATAATTCACATATATATGACAGTGGTGTGTTGGTGTTTTCTGTAGTAAGGGGAAAGGATGGGGTTTCTGGTCCTCACTGTATGTCACAGGTACTAAACCCAGTTTCATGCTAACTGATTCAAAATAACTTGAACAAGTGGTTTGTGAGGAGATCTTCAATGTCAAAGCAGCACCCAGGGTGAGGAGAGGCCAATCCCTGTTTTGTGGATACACTGTGCGAGCTAAGGAATTCAAGCTGGTGTTCCTATGTCAGTTCACTGGGCTGAGGTGATCACATGGTTCCAAATCTGAATTGCTTCTCAAAGATGAGAAACAGATGGATATGAAAATCAGCTGCTTCAATGCTGCTTACACAATTGCTGAGGGCTGAATGCGTAACAGGTGGGGCATTTGTCTTCCACACTTCACATTCTGTATCGTGACATGAACTGTTCAGAAGCATTTCAAATTACGGTTAGCTCGGAAGTCTGCAGAAGACACTGGTGCCTGCACGTCACTGAAAGCAGCACTGTCAAAGCAAGGAGGTAATTTCCTTGGCCAGCGAGGCAGGAGCTGTGGTTCCCCACAGCCCTGCCAGGGGCCTGTGTGAGATGGGCATTGAGCTCCAGTGTCCCTGTGCCTCGGCAGGAGCTGTTCCTTCAGCCTGGGTGGGATGTCCGTGTGTTCCATCACCACTCCTCACAGGGATGGAGGTACTGCTGCTGTAATAACAAACATGGCATCAAGCCAGATGCAGAAAGGGAGTTACAGCTTCTAATGTGTGCACCAGTATTGACTTTCGGTTTGGTGTGTGGGTGACAGAAGCAATGATCAGGAGAAAAAGGCTTCCTTCTGTGATGTTCAGTCTTGGAAGTTATCAGGAGAGCAGACTTCAGCAAGCTTTAGGTTATTGCTTCAAGACCTCAGTGTAAGAAAATCTGATTCAATAGTATCGTATCAAAACTAAGATTCTAAGGTATGGGTGACTAAAATCTATTTTACAAGATCTTCCATAATGTGTAAAAAATGCTAACACTGGGATTTAAAATTTACAGTGACAACGCTAAAGACTTCCACGTGGCCAGTGATGGCATGAGTCTTAACCTCTCTTGAAGACTAATTTATCTCTAAGAGAATAATTCAGATGAAACTTGCAGGTTGCCTCCAGTATTCTTTTCCCTGAGAACGTGTTGGGTGTTTTTGAGTCATTCCCTGCATTACACTGAGCAGCCAGACCATAAGAAAGGCTGGACTCGAGGGAAATCAGAGCTTGCTGGGGCTGGCACAAGTTCTGTGCCGGGCCAAGAGTGAGGAGGAGAGGCAGAGCACTGGGAAACGATGGGAATGAACCCAGGAGCGAGCGTTGCTGCATCTCTGTGACCTCGGGCCACCTCCTCGTTCACACGGCAGCCACAGGGCTCAGCGACGGCGTCACCGGTGTGCTCGGGATGTGCACACCCGAGATCTCCCTCGGGATGCTGCTGTGTGACTGTGACTGCTGCCTGGCCCGGGCCAGCAGGGCACGGGTGTGCTGCGGGAGCCTTGGGCTGTGCCCACCCTTGCAGCCCGACCAGCCCATGGAGCCCGGGTCCGTGCTGCTAGCAGCTGCTGCCTGTAAAGAATCCGTAGCTAATGTGGGGCAGGCTTTGGCGGGAGTAACGACTCCCAGCCCTGTCCCTTAGTGAAGCATGATGGTCTGAGCAGATGAGCATCTGTGCTCATTCAGCTCAGCTGGTGCTGCAGGCACAAACACAGCCTCCTTAGCGCCCACTTCAGCGGTGGGAGGTGCTGTGGGGTGGTGAGTGAGATTCTTGTTGCTGTGTTTCGAAAAGGGTTGGAGATTCTGAAGAGAAGGAGTAATCATCAGATGCTTTTAATCTGGGTAGGGAAGGTAAGGAGATGAAAAGGCATGTGTCTGGGAAGAAAAGAGTTGTAAGCAACAGGGTATAGTTCAGCTGGAGGCAGAGGTGGGGTGAAGGCTTGTGGGGCTTGTGAGCTCTTCCTGGTACAGCTGCTGTCACTGTCACCCCCACTGGGATTTGTTCCTGGTGCCTTTTCAGAGCAACAACCCACTGCTGGCTTTAGAGTGAGATGTTTGTTTTGCTGAGGTTTTCATACAGCAGTACCTTCTGCACTGTGCAGAAAGATGCAAGAAAGCCAACTAGGAAAGAGATAATGGGAAGAAAAGGAATTTGATTTGGAAAAAAAAGTAAAGATAGTTCCTCATTTCCTATAAAAAAGAACAAGAAGAAATGGAATGGAAATGTGGCTTTTAAATGGTCAAATCAGATCTGCTTCTTTGCAGAAAACAGACCCAATCCATAATTCTCGAGTAACTCTGAAAAAATACTGTTCCTGATATTTAAAAACAGTAAAATTGCTGTGCTGGATTCTAAGTGATTAAGAAGATGCTCAGAAAGCTTTGTGTGTCCAGCTACAACTGTCCCTCTGCTACAGGGGAGATGATCTGCTCCAGCAAATCACAGGAAGAAACATCTCTGATCGCCCTGGCTGCCTCTGGAGGGACCAGCGGGGCTCCCCCGACTGCTGACTTGGCCTGAGGGTTGTGTGAAGGAAATGAGGCTCCAGAGAATAAATTGGTGAGAGCAGAGGGGAAGTGGCACATCCCTGGCCACCAGGCCTTGCAAACCGGATGTGTGTGCATACATGTGCTTTTAAATATATATATAATATATGTGTGTGTGTGTGTGCATTTTACATGCACAGGTGGGAAATGTGGTGACTAAAGGAGCGCAGGCCCCACAGAGCCAGCGCTGCTGCAGAGCAGCATGGAGCCTTGCAGTGGCACAAAGGACTTTCCTTCACGGGAGGGTTTCACTCTCGAGTTTTCTTGCTTAATTCCCTCTCTTTGGAAGGAGCAGCTCTCCAGGTGGAGGAGGTTGAGCAGGGCCCGTGTGAGGGTGGAGGTGCGGGCGGCCGGGCCCAGCCCATAAAGCCGGAGAGGCGGGAGGTGCCCGGGCCCGGGATGGCCTCGGCTGGGAAGAGGCAGCGGCGGAGGAAGAGGAGGGAGGCTGGGCAGGCCATGGAGGGTATGGAAGGGAGGGAGCCCCTGTGACAGAGCCCTGAACGGGGGGAGGGGGATGTGTGTGTGTACAGGGACTGAATTTTGGGACTGGGGAACTGGAACAGGGGGCTGGCTTATGGCACAGCTTTGCATTTATCCCTTTCTAGTCTGGCTGGGTATCTTCAGCACAAATACCTGTTTAAGGATTCAGAAAACTTGTAGTGCCTAAAAAAAAAGGGGAAAAACTCTCTATGGCCTGGTATAAACTTCTTTAAAAAAAGTTATATTTTCCTTATGCTGCATGAAGGACCAATGAATGAAGTCTTGTTGTGGTAGAAGACAGCGGCTGCTTCTTATTTATTTTTAAACCGAAGCTGCCTTTGGTAGTTTAACACAGACTGTGTGAAGGACTGATCAACTTTTCTAGCATAAAGGGAGTAGCCATGTCTGGGCATTTTATCTCAGAGAAGGTTTTCTCTAATGTGCTTTCCTACCCTCCGTCTGTTTCAGTAGATGCTCAGGAAAAGGAGGATTCTGTTAAAAGCCCAGACTGTGTGGAAAGACTGGCACGAAAATACATGGTAACTTTTTACATTGCTGTTTTTCTACCTCCCTATTAAAATACAATTCAGAAAGTGTTTCTTGGTTTGCCCTTGGCCTGATAGTGTAGCTGCCTGGGCTGGAAAAGAGTGCATGAAGAACAGGTGTGGATGAATTAATTTAAATGGGAGGGATGGAGGCAACTCTTCCACTTCTGTGCTACCCTCTGGGGACTAGGGGAGCTGTTTGTTTGTAAGGTCTCTTTCTAAGCAAGAGCTTTAGAAAAAAATGAGGGTGTTTTGAGTCATTCATCTGCAGTTACATTTCTGAGCTGTTACCAAATGCAAAGAAACAAACAAACAGAACCACAGGGCAAACTAAAAAATGTTTTGTAAAGTTACTCACAAGCCTGGAGTAACCCTTCTTAGCAAGTGCGAGACATGTTCTGGACTGCTTCCCTTTGTGGTTTTGGGGGTGAGGAGTGATGAGAGAGGCTTCTATTTTCCCCTTATGCCTCACTTGCACAACCCAACCAGCACAACTGCAGGATATTTGGAAAGACAAGCTGGCTTCAGGTGGGGAAGCTTTGGAGAAACTCAGCACCTACAGTTAGTACTAGAACTTAAGCTTCCGTCTGAAGCTGCAGTAACTTTTGCTTTGAGTGTAATTTCTTTCTCTTCCTCCTCTGCAGCAGAAGTGCACAGTGGAGTCAAGCACAGAGTCTGAGTCTGAATCCAGGGCAGAGGTAAGGACTGACTCTGAAGTGTTCTGATGGTGATGTGATTCCCTGATGTGTATCCAACTCTTCCTTCAGCCTCAATAGGGAGCATCCAAGGCATGTTGTGGGGTTGTTGATTTTGTGACTCAAAAAAACCCCAAACCAACCCCAAACCCAATGCTACCCTTTACATCAGGCTCTTTCTTACAACTGTTACTAACTTTAGAAAAGTTGATTCTAGGGGGTGAGGCAGGAAAGAGAGAGTGTTTTAGACAGAAAAATGCTAAGAAAGTGCTGACCTGAGCTGTTCCTGGTGGTTAACTTCCAGCAGCTCTGGTCCAGTGGGATTTCTACAGCTCTGGGTGGAGAACCTGTACCTTCTGACTGCCCCTTTTGGAGGAGATTAAGAGCAGCTCTGTTGATGTGGCAGTTAGTTATGGATATTGGTAACTTCTTGAACATCGTTGTGTCAAACCAGTGTGTTTAGTGCTGATGAAAAAAGACCTGATGCTGGAGTGGAGAACAAAATACTTAATTTGTGGGTGAAACTCTTTGGAATTGATGCTCACTGTTGGTCCATGTGAATCAGTGTGCTTTGTGACTTGGAGAAGCTGCCTGCCAGGAATCTGCCACCACTTCACCTTCCAGAAAGGTCAGGCAAGGCTGGAGTTGTCTGTGTTCTCCTGGGAGGAACCAGGCTGGAAGTGCAGCTGTGTGATGGCTGGGCAGGGTGGAAGGGGGGCTTGCACAGGTCCCAGCCTGAGCAGAGAGCTGGCTGCTCTCCCCAAGGGTGCTGTTTGGGCAGTTTCTGTGTAGCTGAGGCAGGTGCCAGGCCAGGACTGGGGGATTTCTGTGCTCTTTGGAGAAGCAGAAGGGCTTTGTGGGGGTGCCTCTGTCCTTGAAGCAGCAGAAGAAATACACGGTCACAAATGGCCTTGGACTCCTCTGATAAAGCCTTTGGTTTTCTGTTGAGCCCAGATTCCTGGGCCCTGCTTTGTCTTAGCTGTGCTCAGTTCTCCCCCTTCCCACTGGAAGCAGCATGGCACTGACTGGCAGTGTGCTCTTAGCACCTGTGGTTCTTCTTTTCAAGGACTTTCCCACTTTCCTTGTTGTTAACTTCTTTTCCTTTGTGAGACTTGGTACCTGGGGTTCGCTTTTCTAAAGGGAGTCTTCTTACATGTTGTTTTTTTTTTTTTTAATTAATAGGCCTAGACTCTAAGTGCTATTTCAGGATTTCAAATCATCCACATGTGAAAGAACAAAAAGGGACCTGAGTGGGAGGGAAAGTCTCTAAACTCTAAGTTGTATCCTGACTACTATTATTTAAGTGCTAGGTTGGTTTATTTTTCTGGTGGTATGTAATTACTCATTGTTCTCTTTAGTGCAATGCTTTAAGAGCACTAAGACTTACCATAGCTCTATTTTAGAAAAACTTTACCAAGCCTTTAAAAAAACTGAGACACACTTTTTATTGTCTTTTAGCAAAGTGACAATCTGGCTTCCTCTTCTCTAGGATTTCCATCTGCTCTGTTTTTCATTTGGTAACTTATGGGAAAGTGCCTTATAAACCTATATTAACTTCTCTTAAACAGGTTGTGCCTAGCCCACTTGCTGGAGGACCCAAGAAAGCAAAGGAACCCAGGGGACTACACGTAGGTTTTGGGTATTACACAGTTCTTGGTGTAGCATCCAAGAAATAAAATAGAGGTAGGAGTGTGTCAATAAACAGAAAAGCTTCCACAGTAAGTCTGTGACTTAAGTTGAAAGGGATTTAAAGTCCATTGCACGTTGCATCTTGTTTGGTTTAGTTTTTCTAAAGGACAAATAATCATCCACCATGTTTAGAGATGTTTATTTTAGTTTTTAGATCCTTATGATGGTGATTCAGAAGATGCATCTGTTCACACTGACTGTGGTATAAAAGATGCACCATGGACAAACAGTGCCTCAGAAGCAGTGCCTTTGGAGGATGCTGATACTTCAGAAGATGAAGAATCCTTCCCTAATCCTCCAAATGTCCGTGAAATTCAGGCAGTAAATGACTGTAGAGCAGCCCTGGAGCTTCCCGGCCTGGAGAAGGGTCTGTTGCAATCCCTTGAGCCGCCTCCAGCCACAGAAGCATTTACCCCCACGGGGCTGACACCTGACCGCGCCTTACCGACGGCTGTTAACCCTTCAGTGCCCGCGGATCTCCCTGCAATCCCGGCTGACACTGCGCCACAGCCCCTGCTCGCTGCTCACTGTGATGGCACAATGGCCGAGCAGCCCGTAATGAAAAGGAAACACGGGATTCCTGCTCCAGAGGGTGCTAGCGAAAAACTAAAGAGAAAGAAATTCCGTGCAACGTAATCTAAGGGAATAAATAATTGGACAAACTTTTCGGAAGGATCATTCGGGTAGAGATTTCTTTTGCAGAGTGTACCTGAACTAAACAGGCTGCCTCAAGCCTGTTATAAATGCACTGCACTGTACAGTAAGCTCTGAAATCCACCTGAAAAATGAAATCAAACAAGTTGTGTGGCAATTCCAGTGACAATTAGCAAAGGTATATCCACAGCATGACAGACAAGCTTGGTGCCCAGGTCCTCTGGAAGCACCAGCCGCAGCTCCTGTGTGCAGTACCTGGAGACAGCTGCTCAGTTTCAGTGTAATTTCACTGACACTGTCAAGGGTTTGTTGAGGAGGGAAAGAAGAATGGACCCCTTGGCTGCAATTAGCTTCCAATAGCTGTGGCTTGTCTGGCACCTAATTGATGTCACGTTTGGCTCCTGCTGTGTCTGACCTCCCTCCGAGTGGTGAAGGATACAGGTTTGACTACCAACAGCTGAATTGCATCACGCTGAACTGACTGCAGCTACGGGCAATCCAGCATTTCTTTTCTCCTTCAAAGGGGGAGAAATTGTCTAGTTGCTGTTAACACGGCTGCTCCTCTCTTGTTTGACCGGTGTTTTGGGCAGTCTCTGTGTACCTGCCAGAACAGTGTTTACAATGTGATGTGGAACACATTAGCTCAGAGCTTCTTAGTGAAAGCAATCATTCAGGAGCTGCAGGAGTGGTGCCCACAGATGGGAGGCCAGTAAGGGAGCAAAAACTGTCTCTCTGATCTCCCTTTCCTGTATGGTAATTTCTTTAATCAGGTTTAAAATCTGGGTAGTCCATTTGTGTGGGAGGGGAAGTACTAACTATGAAAGTATAATGATGGCTTGAAAGATGTTAGTACCAGCAACTTGTGAAAGGATTTGTTTTGTTCAACTGGCAGAGATTTTTAGTTTCTGGTTTCTTTCATAGGATGGAAAACCACTCAAAATATGATTTAACTGCTAGCATTGCACCCTTCCACCTGTGTATTTATTTTATTAAAGCAACTTTTCTTTCATCCTTATTCACCCAGCTGGAAATGGTTTTTAATCAGCTTGGAACATATGTGGTTAAACAGTAAGTTTCAGAGGCCCTTGCCCCAAGACAGAAGCTACTGTGGTTGCCCCTTGACTTGTCCAGAGGCAAAGATTGCTGCAGTGTAAACTGTGAAGTTAGTTAATTGAAAAAACCACAAACAAACCAACAACCAACCACTTGCAGCTATAGATTTGTGTGTACTGCAACTAGGCTACAGCTCTCTCTGGAATGAAGATATGTAAAAAGCTTAAGAATACAACGTTGGGAGGCAGCCAAGCCCTTCATTTTAAGTCCTAGCTATTAGACAACCCAGCTCTCAGCCCCATCAGCTGAGGCTAAATAAAACTGAACTCTCTGACTTTTAAACTGCAGCCAAAAACCCTGAACTCACCTAAAGAGGATTTCACTTAAAGGAGCTGTTTCACACAGCATGGAAAAAACACCAGGAGAGGAGGGAAGTGGAAAGGTAAGCCACATGGACCAGTGTCTACTCATTGGAATATGTTTATTCAGTATGAGAATCCAGCTGTGGATTAACTTGTGAACTGAAACTGCACCTTTTGTTAATTCAGGCCTAATGCAGAAGTTAACATAAAAGAGCTGAAGAGTTTGGGAAGCTTAAGGTCTAGGATACTTGAGACTCTTGATCTCCTCATCAGCATTTGCTGAGAGGTGGAACTGGTTTAGACAGAGTTTTAATAGTAGCTGTACGTGGTACCACAGCCCAGACCTATGAGCTGGGCACAAACAGCAGTTGCTGAAAGGAAGGTGCATGTTCAGTGGAGCTGCCAAAAGCCAGCTCTTGATTTAAGCTAATACTTCATACTGCAGCTGGTACCCAGAGCATGCTGATAGCAGGAGGTGCTTTTTTCTGTACAAAATAATTGAAACTATGCTGGAGGCAGTGATACCAGTTCCAGACATACTCTGGTGCTGGAAAGCAAAGTCTCTCATAGAGGCTGAAACAAAACAAAGGTGTTGTAGTTACAACTCATCTTGGACCATGGTGCATGTAGGTCTCATCTCTGTTCCTCATAACTGGGTAAGAACTGCACAAAGATTACATGATTCACTGGTCTGGGATTCACACTTTGTAAGGTAACAAAACCAGCCAGGACAGTTCAATCTCAGGGATGAACTTTGCAAAACATAGGGAGAGGGAGACAGAAGAATTCTGTTTTAGTAAACAGCAAGCATTGATCAAAACAAGTATGTGAGGCAGGCTGAGATAGCAATTTTTCCTCCCAGCACAGGCTTGTACTATAGAACCCCTTATCACAGAAAAATACCAGAGCTGACAAAAGTGACTGTGTTCATAGGAGCAATCACTGAAGGAAGGGGCTCCCAAGATTTCAGTTTTGAGATTTGAAAGCTGTGTACCCACATTCTTCATTCAGGTCTTTGAACACTTGACTTTAGCCACTGTCAGAGAGGACAGCTGTTCTGAGAGGATGGTCAGAAATGTAGAAAAGTTTAGCCAGTGAATTCAGGATCAGAAAAAGCAAGCAAATGCCCAAACCATTACAGCAACCCAAGCAATTAGCAGGAACTCTCAGCTTCCCTGATTTAGTAACAGTTGGTCACATGTGAGAGTTGCAAATAATACAGTAACTCCTTGTGTAAGCATTTAATAGCCTCCTCTTGGGTTACTGAGACATGAATCTGGAGACATATTTCACCATAAAAGCAGTTTGAGAAAGAGGAAGCTCAGTGGCCAATAGGACAAGAAAGTTTAGTTCAGGATGCTCCAGCTTCTCAATGCATTGTAGCAGGTTACTTCAAGTAAGACCCAGTCCACTGTAAGTAATTAATGCAATGGCCTGAATTATCACAGCAGATGTCAGGTTTTGTGTTTTATTGCACTACAGACTTACATTCCAAGGTTCCTGTTACTGGAGGTTACTTTGAAGAGCAATTCATAGTTATTATCTGAAAAGATCATGGGTATAGGTTTTCCAGACCAAAATCATCACTAAGAATTAGAGTAACAGAAACAGATGGCCAAAATTTTTTGCTATATGTTTTATTTAATATAACATAATCCATCAAATATCACATCTACCAATAACCCTCTAAAAATCTCATTCAATCTTCCTTCAAAGAAACCTCTCTGGCCAATCAGCTTCCCATTGCACCATCACCTTTCCAGCCAACTTGACACAAATCCATCTGCTAACCTACCCTGATTACAAAAGTACAGGTGAGCACTACATAGAAGACTGACACTTACTATAGCATTAACCAGTGAAAATAAATTTGTTCACTCAGTGCAGAGAACTGCAACACCACGTTCATAGAAGCTGCGGGGATCTTCCTTGGTGGCTATTTCAAAGTCAACAGTGAAAATGAGATCAGCACGAGTGAAGTTCAGATAAACTGGTAAAGTAACCTGGGGAAAAACATGAATATAGAAGCATTCTGTAAGACAGCTGAAGAGTGTCACAGGTTTCTGTAACACTATATGGTACCAATGAGATGGGAATTTAGTCTCAGATAACTCAATTCTCAAAATATGAGGAAAAATCCCAAGACTTAATAAAGTCACAGATGCTGCTATAGGTATAAATTTGAGTTTTGACTTGAACAGCACTGAACAGCATTTTTGGATGTCTCTCTTTTTTATCTATCTACAAAGGACAGATATGGTCAGCACTAGGTCTGTTTCCTGCTAGCCCTGAAATCAGATGCCAGCTGACACCAAGAGTAATTAGAGAACACCAATTTGATTTGTTGTGCCCGGTACAAGTATCCATAAAGCCTTAGGAAAAGAATTGCTAGGTGTGTCTAAATATTTTCATCAATACTTACAACATTTGCTTTTTTATCAGCATTTGTCTGCTTGATCCAGCGAAGCTGTGTAATGGGCAGGACAGTTGAAATAGCATTGGAAAGCGACAGCTTGTTGTTACTGCATGTAGCTCCCTGAAGCTTCAGGCCTGCAAATGGCAATACAGTTTAGAGTTCTAAGAGCTTTCATACATCCAAAGGCTGTCTCCCTCTGTATCATTTAAGGGCTAAGTCCACTAAATGAGAAATATTTCATACTGCAAAATGAAGAGGTTGTAGGTGATACACTATGCAACATCATTTCAATATATACTGACCCCAGTCTTGAGATTAATTAGCATTATAAGTACTTCCCTAATATCAAACTAATCTGAAAATACTTTCAGAAAGCATGTATTAACTTTTGCAACAATGGCATCTTTTTCATTTGTCATAGCCCATTTAATACCAGAAGCTTCTGAAAACATTTTAGAGGAAAGTCCCTTCCTTCAGATAAGTTTACCTGTGACTCCAAAGCTGCAGGCATCCAGGACTGCATTCTGGGTAGTTGTAACATTGACCTCAAGACAGAGTTCTTCAAGGGACCAACTGTTTGCCTGGGCAACATATTGTCTTGTAGCAGTAATATATGCCTCTGGTACAAACAGGCCACCCAGGCATACATGGATGTTCTATTTAAGGGGGGAAAATACAGGGGAAAAAAAGTATTTCAGCTGCAATATTAATTACTGACTATTATAAATACTTCAGCAATCTATTTATATTAAAATGTCCTTGCTACTACTGGAACACAGTGTAACTGCTAAGATGCTTTTTGCTCTAAGGCTTTGTCTCCTATTGTTCCCCTAATGCTCACTCTGATCTCTGTGCAGTTACCCTGCTAAGCCTCATCACACTGTCATCAGGAGACACCCAGCAGTATTTGCAGACATTTCAGAGAACATTCACTCAAGTTCACTGACTGAGGAGCTATTTAGAAGTCCTGATGTGAAAACTCCAGAAAGCAGTTACACAGCTTTACCAATAACCCCGAGAAGTCAGCACAAGGTACCTTCAGTTCTTTTGCTCCACCAGATGCAGCTGCCTGGGAAATATTCTGGAGCTGTTTAATGCGCTCACTGAAGTCAGACACCCACTGGATAACAGTCATACCAGCTGGCACTGTGTAATGAGACCAGCTACGAGGCAGAATACCTACAAAGATGTGATTAGAATTAAGTTTAGTTCATATATAGGTTGAAATTACACACTACATTGAAACTTTGAAGACTTGGACTGGAATATCAACCTCCATTTTAAAAGGTTCTTCAGTAAGTGAAAGCACTTTCAAAGATTGCAGAGCAAATGGCCTCCAGGTCTACTCTGTATTTAAAATGCCACCCAGTTACAGACACCCTTCAAGAGCAGCTGCAGTTACACACAGCTATTTACTTCAAGACTTAATCTTCAGCTCTGCATGAAGATTAGAGTTCTTAAGAAAAAACCAAAGACATCAAGTATCTGTGCTTCAGAAAATGCTTTTGTTCAAATCACCACATATTACAACATGCAGCATGCCTGTGAAAATTCGACATGTATGTACAATCTTTAAACAGAAATTCAGATAACTTGAATATTTTCTAGATTTTATAAGACCAATACTGCTCATTTGGTGGTATAAATAACTTCATTTTGTCCAAGTCAGAAATTGAGAGAATTTAATACAATTTCAGCCTAGAAATTAAGCTGCTAATACATATTGTACACAAAAGCCTAATAATATTACTATTAAAGCCTAACTATTGTATTATTTTTATAGCCTAATTATTAGGCTATTATCAACCTCAACTTGAAATCTCCTATCAAGCCAGTAGGAATTTTATGCTCAAATTTAAGTATTACTTGTGTCAAATGATAAAGTCTATCCACATTTTTCTACCATTTTTTTTTTTTTTAAAGCTGCTGACCACAGCAGCCTCTTACAGAGTGCAAGAAGCAAAGAGAGCCCTGGGAGGTGCTAGTTGGATTCCCATACCTTTCACCAGCTCATTTATCAGTGTCCGCAAATAGTTGGTTTGTTTCTTTTTCCCTTCACACACTTGAACCACATCTGCCAGGTCCTGACGGACATCCTGGAGCAGCTTAGCTCCCATTTTCACCTCTCTCTCAAAGAACCGGAACAAAGGATCCTGATGGTCAAAAACAGTCAAAGTAAGCTGCAAATCAAAGTTCTTGCTGGGAAACTGCTATGAAAAACAACCCCCAAATTCTGTGTGGATGGAGCAGTGACACTGTGACTACAAGCACTGAACATGAAGATGCAGCCTGTGGTGCAGAAAGTGATTGCAGAAACTGTTTTACAACCAACAATCTCCTCTCCCTTGGAGAAGCAATAAAGTAGAAGTCACAGTTGAACAATTAATGCAGATTGCCTGGCTAGACTGATTGCCATTACATTTCTTCAAATAACACCCAAAAGACATAAACCAGGTTCTAGGAGCATTTCAAGAAACCTAGCAGGTCATTATATGGCACTAAAAATCAGCATCAATACAGGTTCTATTGACCCCTCAGCAGTGTAATCGGTACTTTCAAATCACAATGCACCTGAACTTGTGGCGTTTCCTATGCCCACATTAAATAAAAACATAGTTCTTACTTTAATATTTTCCACAGTCCGCTTCAGATGGTTTAGAGTTTGTGGGATAAGGTGAAGCCAGTTAGAGGCTGTGGTATGCAGTGTTCTCATCCAGGCTGGGCGTCCATCTGATGTAGAATCAGTTCTTGTCTTTTTCTCAGTTTCTGCATAAGCCAGATCATCCTCATCCTCCAGCATCTGCATTTTCAGCATTTTACTGATCATATCTATGCCTAAAACAGAAGATTTGCTGTTAGAGAAGCAGTGGCATCAAGGTTAAAACATCCCACTACATGCAAGAACCAAGACTTTCCATTATTCCTAGACCATATTTCCTAGTCTAGACCTAAGATTCAGAACTGCCCAGGTGTAAGGCGGCTCCAGAAGCTTACAATAAAGCTTTCCAGAATCCAGATAGGAGCCTGCCATCTGGAAGACTAAACGTAATTGGCTTGTTTCATTCACAGGCTCCTGGTCAGTTTTTGGACTACTCAAAAACCAATTATGTTGAGGGAGAAAGAGAAAGCTATCAACTCTTTAGCAAAACTTGCATTTCTCTTCTGCTTTTTAGTTAAAATGGTGGCCTGGTACTATGGAAGACATTGCTAAGTTCTGGAGTTACCTTGTGTGGTGAGAAGAACTTTCTCTGCATTATTTGGCAGTCCCAGCCATGATGGTGTTTGTGTATCTGGGAGCATCTCAACCCACTGGACAAACTCTTCACGCCTGCAAGGCAGAGTTTTAATATTCATTAAAGGGTTTCTTCTGCTAGAATGCCAAGGTAATGCTTTGTCTGAGACAGATGTTTACACAGCACAGAAACACAGGTTATGTGCTTGTTTTTTTTTCTTTGTGTGCAGTTTTCTAATTAAAAGTTGTACATAAGAGATCAGGATAAGGAAAAAATGATACCTGATTCCATCTGGCATCTGAATATCTTTGTGTCCATCAACCTTGCAAGCCAGTTTGAATTCACTGTCAAAACTTAAGGTAGTGAACAGACGTTCCAAGAAAGTGTTTAACAAACGTTGATCAAATTCATTATCGATACGACCTCCATAGATAGACTGGGCCATCAATGTCTTCAGTGCAGACCAGGGGATCTTATCAGGGGAAATGTTTTGGCGACCCTATAATTAGCAGGAAACAATTGTTGAATTGCCAACAGGTTTTTTGTGCCTACTCATTTAACTTCCTTAATTTATCCAGAACAGACTGTTTCAGTGAAGATCCAAAGTGATCTGTTACCTGTGCCTAAGTACACAACACTACTTGCCTTTGCTGTATCATCCAGCCAGGTATCCACTGTGTCACAGGCAGATCTCAGGTCAGATTCTCCAAACTCGTACTTCTTGGACCAACCCAACGGAGCATAGCGCAGGCGCTCTTGGATAACGGCATGGAACCAGGCAAGGAGGAAATATAAACGGGCACGCTCATTTGGAGACTAGAAGTGGAGAGAGAAAAACCAATACAAAACCAAACAACTGTTACTCAAGTGAACTGGTAAAACCAAAGCCTGTTAAAAGACTAGAAAAGTATCAGATTTAATGCTAGATTGCTACTGAAACTGAATACATTCTCCCAACAGAAAAAGCAACTACTACTTGGGTGAGGGGAGAAAAAACACTTCAGGTACATCTTAGTATCTGAGGTTTTATCATCTAAGGTAAGATTTCAACAAACATGTTCTTCCATTTAGTTTCATCAAGACAAAGCACAGCCTCACCTTGCACATCCTAGAAACTGGAATGCTACTGAAGGTCCTCAGCATATTTGCCTTTACACCAGGAGGAGGCTCAAACACGAAGATTCGGCCGGCACGTAACAAATTCACTGGCACCTAGAGAAGATCAGTAAGCTCAAATCCAGCTGCTTTAGCCTTCACTAACTTAAATCCCAGCACAGTCTGCATTATCTTCAAAACCTCATGGTAAGCACACGAAGTACTGCCTTTCTTTTGGAGGTTAGGGGAATCAGCAAAAGGAACAGTATGAAGTTTATAGCTACAATTCAGTTATCAGAAAGCAAGGATAGTAGCTGCTCTGACAGGTGTGTATTTTCCTTCTTCTTTACTGCAGAAAGGCAGTCACGAGAGAACCATCCCTGGGGAGCACTCTTAGCTCTGCAAGCCAGTTACTCTGCCAGATAATCAAATTTTAAATCACTGTTACCTTTGGATTAATCTCCATCGTAAGGAAGAGTCTGAAGCAAGCATGGGGTTGCAGGGAATGTAGTTTCTTTTCTAGTTGCATGAGCCAGCCAGGAGCCAGGTGAACGTTCTTCAGCATTACCCATCTGTGAATTTTTGAAACAGAACAAATACTTTTTAGAGAACAGCTTATGGATCCTGGCTGTGATCATCACAAAGAGCAACAGAACGTATCAATGCTACAGATTTTCCTCCCTCTTTTAAACTTGCCTTCTACTTAAAATCAGTTACTATGTACTGTAAATGGGTTAACTTTCTTGTTTTGCAGGTACAACCTACTTCTCCTGAAAATGTCTCAACTGAAGATGTAAACAGATGTGCTTGCTATTACAAACTTAAATTCAAAAGATAGGCCTACTGTTTTGTTTTACTCTCAGTTTTATCTCTTTAACCAATAGGTAAGCTCCCCCTTTTACCTTTCCACCAGGCAGTATTCTAGCTGAAAATGAAACAGAACTTACCTTCCAGATTTCACTGCTGTGTTTATTGCTTTATCTGCTTGGTTAAACCCTTCCGCAGAACCTAAAAGACAGAAGGGTTGCTGAATCTCTTACTGCTGACAATTTCATTTATGCTTAGACCTTGAAATAAGGTACAGTCTTACCAATAGCAATAGAAGTAATCTGTGTATTCTGCTCAGCTGCAAGGTCTTCAACATGACCACTGGCATCATAACCAGGCACTGAACACATCAGCACAGGGGTATTTGGTTTCACCTGTGCTCCAAGAAGTTGAAAAGGATACAAATCAATCACTAGATAAATATGAGAATGTAGTCAACTTAGTGTTTCTTCCCTCTGCACAACTAAAACCATTATGTTACTTTTAGTTTTACTTAAAAAAAAAAAATTCACTCCTCATACCAGAGAAGTGTAAGTAGAAGAAATACTCATTGGATAGCTTAACTGATTGTGGAACTCAGAACTCATGCAAGGTGGCCCTAAGCATTTCAAAACTAAGTAGTTTACCTCTGTATCCACAATGTGTGTCAGATCTAAAGGCTGCTCCATAATGGACATGAAAGACTCTCCAAGGTTTGTTGAAACAAAGGTGTGTGCCATGGCCAACAAACGATCCGGACGGAAGGCCTGGATCAGAAGCAAGCGGTGAATGGCCTGTCCAATGGGAGCTGGAAAGAGGAGACAGGATTAGATGGACAGGTAAGAAAACCATTTTTGACACTCTCCTCTCTTCAATTCTCCATTCAATTTCTCCCCATCTTGTTCTGAAGACTACATATTTGAAAGTTAATTATCCTTTTGGAAGATCTGATGCAACTTTTTAATGAAATGCTTATATTCTGTTTTAAATTTGACAACTGAAAGAAAAGTAGTAGCTTCAGCTGGTTTACAAAGTCTACAGGCTAGAATTACTGACATGAGTGATTTTAATTTCCAGGGACAACAGATCTTTTCACATCTTCTCACTCACAAAATAATCTGCTCTTCTGCTACACTTTCAAGTCATATACACTTGACTAGCATGGATAGGGTAGATAACCTAGAGCTGCTTCAGTTAATGTTCCAGCAGCTTTAATAAGCAGCTAGTAAATACAAGCTTAGAATCCTTAATTTAGAAACATACAGCCCCGAATGATCAAAGACAGCAAACACTTCCTAAAGTTACCTTTCACATGGGGGAGGAACTGAAGGGCAACAGTTACCCTCAGGTTCTCACTCTTGAAAAATTAGCACTGACAACTAATGTAGCAAGAGGTAAGACTTCATGCTTAGGTACAACTGCAGGTCTAAAACTCTACTAGACCAGCCCTGTTCTCAGAAGATCTGTGTCTTGGAGCTTTTTAGAGTATTGAGATATCTCCAGATTGGCAATGACCAAGGTTAATCCAAACTATTATGCAATCTAATGAGATTGCAGAATTACATTTCATCCTCAGTGGAAGACCAGATCACAGGTTAAGGTGCAGCAACCAAGTGTGGTAACTACTGCTTAGAACAGTTTAGTTTAAAAAAATCCAGTGAAAACAAACAAACCTCCCAAAAAACCCCAAAACAACCCAGAGCCAAACCCACTAGACTTGAGGTTCTTATACAATCCCAACTTTATGATTTTCTCAACCATTAAGGTCCAAAATTAAACTTTATTTTAGAATTGCTTTAAAATCATAGTAACTACTTAGATCAGTACAGTAAGACTGATATAGACAGCAGTGCACCTTTACTTACTTGCAGGTTTTTCTTCAGTCCAAAGGTATGGCACAGTCTGTTCTGGGGAACTGCTATCCAGCCAGATACAGAATTGCTGTATTGAAAAAAAAAATGCAAAAAACCTGAAGTTGAATTTCAAGATACCAGAAACATACAGTAAGGACATGTGAAACTCAAATCACACTTTGTCTATTGCCCTATCTTTAGATGTGCCAAATAATTTCACTGATATGCCTCATTTCACTGATAGCCTCCAGCACACCTGATTCTACAGATCTCTATCAAGTCCTAGGCCAAGCTGTATGTTATTTTACCCCAGGCTGAACAGTTTGAGAAAAATTAGATGTAGTAAAGAGAATTCAACTTCTAATATAAAAATTAGGCAGGACAAACCAAACAGGTACTATTTAAGAAATGGACATAACTTGTGACATACAGTTTCAGAGTCAAGACAAAGATGTATTACTCTTTGAACACGTCATTCATGAGAACGTGCAGTGTTCAGCAACTGAGTACTACCCAAATTGATTCCACATAGGCATGTCCCAGAGCCCACCACAATGAAGTTATATATGGCTGGGGCTGCTCCTCTCTACTGTATAATTATCACACAACAGTGATGCAGCAAATTATATGCAGTGTCACACTTTCTGTTACCATGGGAACCAAAGCTGCTCAACCACAAAGCTGGAGGCATGGTGAAACTGTTTCTGAATGATGAACAGTGCTGGTATTTACAAGTTTCACAGCTGGGTTATGACAGAAATAAGAGCATTCATTTCCACAACTACAACTAGTTAATCTTTAGGACTTCCCTTTCCACAGCAGGAAAGCTTGCTTGTAAGCATGAAGCTTTTCAAGCAGACACCTTGAAAAGCTGAACAAGATAGTTCAGTGGAGAGACAGACCCTAGCCAACACTTACCTCATCAGCTTGAACTTTTGAAACTAGGTCCTTAAATGCAGGAAGGCAGCTCAACCTCATCATTGCCTCAGTTTGCTCTACAGTCAAACCATTGATTTTGGGGAGAGACGCAGTGTTTAGTACAATCTCCTTCCCTCTCAAGAAGTGCTGGAATTCTGCATCATATGTAGGCTCCCTAATGTTAAGGGAAAAGAAGACTTTAGCTAGATGCCTTCAAGACAGCCCTCCCTTTTTCAACTGAAGTGAAGCAAGAAAACAAACATTTACCCAATAGTGCCTTTCAGTTTGATCCGGGCCAACAACATAGCAAACGTTATGTGATCCTGGTGCAGCATGCCACGTGCCACTCGGTTGAAGGCCACCTAAACAAAACAGAGTAGTAGCATAAAAAACATTGAACTCTGATCCTTCAAAAATTATTAAAGAATTACATTTATTAATTAAAAAACAGAACCTGAAAGAGATCCTTTGTGATGATTGAGAGACGATGAGTATGGTCTGTAATTCCCTTCAGATTTGGGTTCTCATACAAGACATTGTGATAGATGTCCAAGAAAAACTGGAGGGAGTATTGGTACAGGAAATGTATCTGAAAGAGAAGAGAGTTTATTTTTCCTCTCCACAATCCTGCTGTTTGATAACCAACAGAGTATGCCTACCAAACTACAATATTGGGCAGTGCCTATTTAGCTTTAACCAGTAAACACTCAAAACTCCTGAGAGGAAGAACTCAACCTACCTGTTTCAGTGACTCCATAGTAAAGTAGATACTGCTGCAAGCTGTAGAAAGGGGCAAGTACTGCTGGGAAACAGTCTCCACTTCTTGCATGACAATATCAGTCTCTTCTACTTTTCTGGTGACCTCTGCTGCTTCCTTCTTCAGGTTCTCAAGTGTAGTAATGATGGTGTCATCATCCAGGATACGTCCCTTCACTTCATTAAGTGCTTGTAGTAGGGATTTTTCCAACTGACGTAAGCGCAGCTGAAATTCACCTTAATTAGAAGGAAAAAAAAGGTCATATATACATATTGTATGTTAAAGAATTATGTGAATTGTGTCTTCTTTGCCACTGGGCATCCTGAAAAAAGAGTATGAAGACATTTTACTGTGTACTCTTTAGAGTAAACCCACTGTATTCTTTTAGAACAGGAGGAAGTTAATTTTGGTAAACATACCCTGAAGCTTGAGGAGGTCAGAGCGTTTTTCATCAACATCTGGTCTTTCAGCTTTCAGGACTTCATTCAGACACTGGCTCTGCAAGCTGCTGCGAGTTACTGTGAAGTTGACAAATGTAACGCGAGAGCAGAGGTCTGGTGGGAATTCAACCTGTCACAGGAAACATGAAAATACTTTCTCAGCTCTCTTCATATGCCCTTTCTACAAACAGGACTGCTTTTGATTTTACTTACTGTTGGATCTCTGGTGGAAAGGAAGATAACGAAGGATGGTGACAAATCAATATCTTGGTCTCCCAGAGTAATCAGAACTCTGCCTCCAGTTCTTCGGACTTCACGATTCAGAACAGGATTCAGAACTGGATCATAGCTTTCCACATCCTGAAAGACGTGTTAAAGACTGTTGTTTGCAAATGTCTCAAGCTAAAACTCCTAATCCAACAGGGGCTTAAAATTCTGGTAAGCAAGCAATTGGCAGTTGGTTTGAATAGGAATCACATTCAGAAGGTATTTGCACTTTAGATGTGTATTTGAGCTACAGAGGTACAGAAGAGAAGCATTATTAGTGGCTGTAATTTTGTTAGCTCTACTGCAGGTAAGACCTATTCTAAACAGCACAAGAACAGTTACTTATCTTTTCCATTTCCATACTAAGAAGTGGAAAACATACCCATTTCAAGTGAAAGTCACTTCTTCCTATAGCTGCCTATTTCTTCCTATTACTGAAATTTCTCCCTGATACTCAGAGCAGATTTAATTCTAGATAACTAACCATATTAGTTGCCATTATCTATGACTGGAGAAAGCACATGAAAACAAAGGAACAGATAGACAGGTTGCAAGTGATTTTATAGTATGGTAAGATCATTTCAAAATAAAATAATTTCATCTTGAAATGGTGGAAAAGGAAATACCTTCTTTTGATTTTGTAGCTCACTAATTCTTCTCAGGACTAGCACCACATGTATCACTAGTTTACTTGTTAAATTGTAAATTGAAAATAAAGTTGCTTGCATGATACTAAGAAAACAATTGCAAGCTGTTTTAATACAGAGGACAGAATTCAAGAATTTAAATAGCTTCTACACAATCATGCCACTGACCTGAACTAGAAGCGGGTTACCAAATCTCAAGGCACTTTCCAAGTTCTTCCTGAAAGCGTCATCCAAGAAGCTTGTACGAGTTATCTTACGGTCTTTATATTCATTCATGATAAACTCTGTAGCCTGCCCAGAGGGATCGATGATCAACGGATACCTTAAGTTAATAATAAACACCTTCATTGTTTAGGTCTTGACTGCAGACAGTGTCTAAGCAGTTTTATGAATTTACATTGCATTATTAGTTTCAACTCTAAAACCTTGTTTATTCCTTCACTAAGCTGACGCAGGTTCAATGACTCACTTCAGTTTTGAAAGGTAAGTTTGTATTTGGGCAACAAAATAGCTCAAATAACAGAACAGTTCAAGCCAACTTATTTTAACAGCTAAGCATAACAAAAAAATGCAAGCAAAGGTGAATGAGAGTTTTTATGTTTACACATGGTTGAGAAGCTTTTACGAACATTAGAGGTTCACACCCCAGTGAAACAGTGCGTTGAAGGAGCTACTGTGATTCAGTAGGTGCAAACCCTGCCTGCTGAGTGAATGTTGCTTAAGAACTTCCCATCTTAGAATGAAGTACCTGTTAAAGCGCTTGAGCATGATGGCATTCTCTGTGCACAGGTCATCTGCAGGCAGAGAACTTGCCTGCCAGCGCAGCCGCTCGTCGGCGTTGGAAAGGTACTCGGTCCTTGCAATGTCTGTGCGGAACTGCAGGAAGCAAACAAAGCTCATATTTAACTTCACAGTCTCCAACCAGCTGGTGAAGACATTTTAAGTAAATGCAGCTCTACAAAGCTGCAACAGCTTTCCAACTGCTCCATTCTTTACCTAGCAATCCTAAAGCTTAACTCCTGCAGTAAATCAATTTATGGGTAACTTATCATGACTGTATCTTTACCTGGATATTTGCTTGCTGCAAATGGTGAGACCATGTAGTAAACAGATTCTGGCGCATCTGCTGATCAAAGTAGCCAGCATAGGCAATAAAAGCTCCTGAAAGCAAACAGTCTCCTGCAATAGTGGACATCTGGTTTTTGAAAGTTTCACTTGTCTTCTCCCATCTTTCACGTTCAGCAGAAAGACTCTTCAGAAGAGCTGTGCTACGGTTTACCTAGAAATAAGTAGATTCTTTAGATGATGAAATATTCTTGTATTGTAAGTCTCTCAGAACACTTAAATTCTGACTCAAGGCCCAAGTTAAATTTAAGAGCTCAGAATGAGATTAAATTTGGGGTTCTTCAGTGCTAATTTATTAAGCTGATTCTCTTATCTCGAGGAACTTAAAAGTGCTAAGTACTAGTACAGTAGCAACATACTAATGAGATCAAGTACATAGAGAAATCCACACTCCCCTCCTTGAAGTCCATTTAAGACATTACAATCCCACTACATCCCTGCCTGTTTTCAAAGGCCTTCTACAAATTTTAAGCCTTATGAGAACTCTCTTGTTAATCAAGTAGCAATACGAGTTGGTATTTCTCTAACTCCAGATAGGTTTCTTGAGAAGCCTCGTGGCACCCAGAGATGAAACAGTTCACTGCACAGGGGAAGCAACCAAGTCCACAGTCAAATTTGAAGAACAGATTCGATTTTGGACTGTCAAAGATCAAAGAATGAAAAATTATTGGTATATGAAGTCTTACTTTTGCTTCGACAGCAGCCAAGTCTGCCTTGATAGCCTGAGCCTCCGAAATCAGCACTGCATATTCTTCTTTGTAACGGGCAATACTGGCCTCGAGATCACGGATCATCTGCTCCACTTCATTTGCTTTCTGTTGGTTGTCTTTGGCATCATCCTCCAGCTTCTGCAGTTCATTGCGTAGAGGTTCCACTCTTTTCAACATGTCAGCATAGTTCAGCTGCAAAAGGTAAATAGAACCTTTACATTTTGTAAAATGACATGTTAACCACAGCATTCAGGTATATATTATCAACTGCATCTTTTCAAATTTATGTACTTCTGACCTGTGTAAGAATGAATAACTACTTAAGAGAAACTCACTATTGTTTATCAGTCCCTAGGACTCTAGTTTAAACTAAGTACAGAAACATTAGTAACTGCTTTTTGCAAGATTCTTGTACTGCTCTGTAGATTTACACAAAGTCATTCAAAAGCTTCAGACCCCATTAAGAAGTGCACAGCATTGTTCTAAATAAATATTCAATGGGGTGTCCATACTGTGCTAATCTGCCCTTTTTAGCAGTGAAATGAGTAAAGCTAAGCCACAGAACAATTGGGACAGGGCCTGTTGGCAAGATTCAAGTTAAACAGAGTCTCTCCAGATCATGCCATCCCAAGGCAGGCACAGTTCTAATGAGCTAAGAATTTTGTTGTATTGGAACACCAATAGGCAAGTAAAACCATTCTTGGGTATCTCACTCTGGGGGCAAGATTCCCAAAGCCTATTCCTTTAGGAAACTTAAAAGTTTGCCTTGAGTGTGTCCTACTCTGAGGCAAGACAAATGCAGTCTCATTAAGAGGACTGCAATGCATTTTCCAGTGGACAACTGTCTTGTCCTGTAGAATGACATCACATACAGAAAGTATCCACCAGTGCTCACTATAAACCTGAAGTTTTTCAGTGCAGAGGCTGTATCACAACCGGCCAATAATTCTCTGGCATGGCATTATATAACCCATAAGCATTCATCTAAATCATCTACCCTATTTCTTTGAAGCAAAATAACTTGCAATATTTAGCTGAATAAAGGCAAATTCAGAGCCTTTAGACATTGCTAGGTGCGTTCTGGCTCACTCTTTTCACCTTGCCTTTGCTTCCTCAAGCTGACTTTACCTGTGCAATTGCCCATTTCACCATAGGTCCACAGGCCAGCGATGCTCTGTTTACAATTTCATAGTTGTAACTTGGATTTGACAGGTAGTTTTTCTTCATCTTCTCCCGGATGGCATCACTGCAATAGAAAAATTTTTACAGATAGCATGAGTACACTGTATGTCAGCACACAGGGGCTCAGTATCCCTTTATCTCAGTATCCCTTTATCTAGCCTGCCTTCCACAGCTGACAAGAAACATTTCCTGTCAGTTTTGCTGAGTAGTAGCTAGCATGTTCAACATGCTGTTTCAGAAATTACAGCTTACAGATGATAAAGAAATTTTATTAATATTTTAAGATTAGTCATTCACAAACTGCTCAACTCTGCTCTAAAAAAACTGGAGTTGGAAAGGAATTCAGATGTCTCTAGTCTGATCTTCTGCCCACATTCAGAGCCAGCAAGGAAGCTGACCTCTTAAGCTGAATAAAGCCCTCAGCAGCCTGGTCTGTTATTGCTGCAAAACCACCTTCAACTGACAATGTGGCTTTAGACACCAACACACTTAACCATACCATTAAGTCACACAACAAGCAGCTGCTTTGCCCCAGTTTTCAAAATACACCTTGGCTTCAGCAGTCTATTTCCTGTACCATCTGCACGTTCCCCATGTGCAATAAGCTGGTGTCAAAAGAAGTCGTATGCTATCAAAGCAATTACACAGAGAAAGTCCAGTTAAGACCCTCTGGTTTGTTCACATAAATATCTCACACTTGCACTTCACCTGATTTCCTCAGCAGAGAAGTTAACAATGGTTGGAATGAAGTTCTCTCTCATGATGATGGAACGTATTTGTTTCCAGTCAGTGGTGCTTTCACCTAACAGCAGGCAGATGGACTCCAGGGCCAACTTAACTGCTGCAGGTGGATTAGCCATGGAACGGACCTCTACCAGGTGCTGCTTCTTTATTGACTTCACAGCTAACCAGTGCCAGAAAAATTGTCAAATGGGAAGAAAACAAACAGTTAGCAAAGCCCAGCAGGGTACCCTGGATTTGTAAAAATGCTTCAATATTCTGAAAAGGAATACAGGGTTATTAGAGAAGCAGATACTACTGAGTAACTACTATATTACAAGACATCCATGAATGTCAACTTGCCAAATGGGCACAGGCATCTTATTCTGCTGCCTAAAAATGCTTCACTCAAACCAGTGATTTGTCTACCCAGTTTAAGGAACGGACAGCTTGACTGTATGCTGTCTGTTCAGCAGCAAGGCAATCACTGGTCTTTCTACAGCTGGTCTGCCAATAACTAAGCCACAAGCCATAGAAGGAGTATCAAGAATCAGCTTGGTACTATTACACACAGAAAGAAAAGGAAAAAAAAGGCACAAAAATCACAGCTCAAAGACTGTGAATTTAAAAGGGATTTCTTCAACTCTGTTCAGCCCCATGCTAAGAACCTACACTTTTATTACACAGGACCAACCCAGATCACAAGAAAACACATTCCCATAGACCAGTTTTAGATGGAAGACCACAGTGTGGTATCTTGATGTGCTAACATACCATTCTGAGCTTCAATGACAGCAGGCTCCACCTTGTCAAGATCTTCTTTCACACTCATCTGCTTGTCTGCAATGACCTCCTGCTGCTTGTGCAGCTGTTCCTGAATCTCCTGGCTCATAACCTGTAAGGAAATTTCACAGACAAAATACTGCTTTTTAGAAGCTGAAATTCTTCCAGTACTTGCTCTGTAGGCTCTGTTTTGTAAATAAAATAGTTGCTACGCATAAAGATTTAACAAAAATTTTTACCTTTTTCTTCTCAGCTTCCTGTTGATCTTTCACCATCTTTTTCAACTTGTCATTGGCTGCTGCATTTTTCACTTCCAGCTCCTGACTCTTTATTCTTAGGTCACGCCGCAATTCCTCCACCTAAGATCGATTGCAAGGTGGAAGAGAGAATTCATATTGAGCATTGAGATCTATTTACTCACTTCAGCTTTATAGAGGGCAAAGTTTTAAAGATATATACCTGATCAACTGTTTCCTTGATTTTTCTAAGACCAACATTCAAATGCATTTGCTGTTCCTCCAGCTCACTTCGCTTCTCATTGAACAAGTTGGCATAATGGTTGATGAAGTCCAAATAGTGGCGTGGTGTGATTGCCATGGTTCTGCCTCCTCGTTTTGCCAGTCGAGCATTAGCCTTTAGGGAACAAAGTGTTGTAGAGTATGCACTGTTTCAAGATTTATTTGGATGCCAAGGATTATAGTTTTTAGGAAACTGGTGAATGATGCCATGGCCTAGAGGTAAGTGTAAATTAAGCAGTGCAATAACATACCTGGTGAAGAGTCTGATGAACAAACACACAGCTATTAACAATAGCCTCCCTGTGGGATGGTGGCTGTGGCAGCTTATCATACACAACTGGCATGTAATCAGGCACAATGTAATTTGGTTTCTCAAGATCCATTTTGCTTGTGAACTCTTTGCCAACTTGGTACAGTGCCTCAGTTGACCAGTCTCCAAACCAGTTCAAGACACATCTGCAATACAAAGCATTCGTGAAGACTTTCCCAAAAGTAGTGTTTTAATGGTATCTGTAAAATATGTTGGAATATGCAGCAATTACCTGTTGAACAGTGCAGGAGAAGTAGCTGCCCTGTCCTTCAAGCCCTCAGAAGATGGATTCATAGTGAACACTACATGGAGATTGCGAATAACTTGGCTGGTGAACCATTTGTAGAGTTCCTCATGTGAATCTAACATTAAACCTTCTTTCTGCGCTCCTTCTTTACACTGAGTCATGAGGGTAGCATATTCATCTCCTTCAAAAAGGCCAGGAACCTAATTCAAAAGATAGATTTGTTGCAGTTCATGGTTGAAATAAGGTGCAAAAATTACTTACTTAAACTCTTCTTACCTCTCCATTGGCTAGGAGGGTGTTCATTCTTTCCAGGAATCCAGAATCCAAGACGTTTGACTCATCCATAATAAAAGCTATTTTTTCATTTTTACAGCCAGAGCGTCTCAATACTGTCCTAAGGTCTTCATCAAAATCTTCACCTGTGTATTTTCTGTGAACCTGGTAAGAGTTAACATTGGCAACTGGTCATTAACATTTTGGTTTAGCTTTTAATGGGATTTTAGGGGGTCAATATATAAGTGGGTGTTTTGACTTAGAGGTTTTTAGAAGTTAAACTTAGCACACCAACCTTGATTTGGTAGACACTCAAACCGTTCATCCAGGCAACAAATCTTGACAAGGTTGTTTTCCCTGCTCCACTGACTCCAATTAGCAGCAAGTGGCCCTGTGGCTGACGGAAGATTCTGAAAAAGAGCACAACCAAGTGTGATTGATAAGTGTTAGCAACTTACTGAAGCTTTTCCTGGAATACCTAAGCTTCAAGTTAGTATCAAAACTGACACACCTTTCCAGATAGGATCCCACTATCTAGAGGCTGGCAGTATATTTTCTACAGACAACAATGAGACCATGCTCCATTCTTACTCTGTACTGAGGCTATTCTGGTTTAGAGTAACTCTAAATACTGCTTATATGAGCAGCAATGGAAGTCTGAACTTACCGGTCAATTCTTAACACATGATCCAAGACTTCATTGAACAGGACAAGTGGTACATCAAGTTCTTCTTCATAAAAGACTTTAAGCCTAGCTTTCACATAGTCTCTCAATTCTTCTTGATCCACTGGAATATAATCCTAAAAGAACCAGTCAATACAGTATGGAATTTAAGATTAAGGGAATTCGCTTAGGGATAAATTTATGACTACACCAAAGCAGAACTATTAGAATACATAAAGTAGCAATCCTCTACAAAAGCTTAAGAACATTGTACTCATTTAACTTGCAGAGGAACATGTCCACTGCCTAGAGTGCCACAGGTAGCAGCACGGGGTTTAAACACTGTATCTACTGAACCTACCATAGGCTGAGCCTGTGCTGCCAGCTATCAAAGAGACTGGGAAGGAGCCCTACAGACTTACTCCCTTCCCCACTTTATTTTAAATAGCTTTTCCTAGTCACTTACTATTGGTCAGAGATGGGTAGCAAGCTAGGTGGACTTTTGCCTAAACTCATCAGGATTTGTACAGGTTACCCAGATGGATCACTTCAGATTATAAGAAACAGGTCACCAGAAAATGGGTAATATCAGTATTGCTCAAGGGTCACTGTTTTATCCGAGAGATTCCATAAGGAATAACTGTCACCTGGTAGTGTCACACTATTCTTGAGAAATATTATTTTATACTGCCTTTACATTCCATGGTAGCTCTTACAATAGCATCTCTGGCATAGCAGCTATTAAATTTGTGGCAGAGTTTGCGTCACATAATCACAGTAAGAATTTCTTGGAGATCAATTTTAGAGCGTGATGGGCACCGATTATCACTTTAATACAGTCATAGGAGCTGCATCACTCAGTTGCATCTAACCTATTTAATTTTGTTGTTTTTTTATAATTTTAACTTGCCTTTGACAGCCAGTTGCTGTACAAGATAGGTCTGCTCATAGCCTTTTCTTTGTCAATGTTGGGGAAGTGTTTCAGAGCAACCATGTCAATGTTCTCATCAGTCCAGCGTCTCTCCTCATCTTCCACAAGTCTGGATAAAGAAGTGAATCAGTGAGTACAGTTGTCTATAATGGGAGGATATAATCACACATGGCAGCACTATGACTGAAGTGTATTTCTGCTTTGTACAGATACAACTTCCAAGAGAGTCCAGCCTGGAGTGAAATAAAATATTCTCACTGGTATTCCAACTATTTAACATAAAGCACACTTTAGTTTGATGTTCTAATGAAAGTTGGCAAGGAGTAGGCAACTTTTTATGGTTTTGCTTCCCCAGCTCATTAATTTTTTACCTGTCCTGGAAGAGACGTAAGGCTTCGTGGGCCCAAATCCTGATAAGGCCTTCAACTGGTAAGGTTTCTAGAGGTCTTAATGCTTCGAATATCCCTCTCACCCACCGAGTCATTTCACGAGGTGAGTAGATGTAGTGTGGCTGTGTGTCTTGAGTGAATCTCTCCTAAAAATTTAAACTTAATTAGTTACTTTATCTCAAAGATGCACCATATTTCTTTAGAGGCCTTGGCATTGCAAGGTATTACTCTGACAGCATAATTCGTTATTTTTGCCAGAACTTAAGTAATTAGTTGAGTTCTTGTACACATATTATCCACGTGAAAGGCTAACAACGCAGGTTAAATGAAGCATAGAAGGAAGCCTTCTAACTGGAGTTTGGAGTTGCACTTAACAGGTTACCTGAGACATTGTGTAGAATTCTACCATAGCAGCAGTGAGAGGTTCTGCATATGTGCGAAGTGATGGGATCAGCCTCAGCATTGCACGATTGAATGTTCCATATATCTGAGTAAGTGAAGCTGGTCCAGGATAGTCCACATAAACCACAGGAACATGTCGTAAAAATCTGAAAGATTAGCATATTACACAGTATAGAAAGTCTAATTACTATCTGTATTTTCTTTGTTATCATTTGCCAAAATGAAATAATTTTAATTATTTAAATTATTGCTTGATTCAAAATCATCAGCAGCAACTGCAGTTGGTTTGATGGCTCCCATTCTCCTGTGTTTCAGACAGCTGATTCAACAGGCTGAGGCCACTGCTGGGCTGTCATGGTAAGAACCAAGCAGCAGATAGTGCAAAAGCAAGGAACAAAATTTCAGCACAGATGTTGTTAAACAAGTGAATGAAGAACAGATTATGTAATCAATGCTTCAGTTTTGACTCCTATTCCACTGTTACCCACAATTTACTGGACACATTACCTATGTGACAGAGGCTTTCTTCCAGGATCAGTAGGTGGATTACATGCACCAACAAACTGAATTCTCTCCAGTTTCACCCATGTCTGGTCCGATGTACGGTAGAATCCTCCATGTTCCACCATCTGGAACAAAAACACAGAAATAAAATCAAATCAGTGGAACACTTCATTTTGCTATAAGTAGCTGTTCTGATACAGTTGATTAAAAAGAAAAACAAACCTGTCTAATGAAGGATATGACTCTCTGTGTGCCATACTTATCCATATCTGGCAAGTTGATTTCATCACAGAACAGCACCAGCCACTTTCCTAACTGCACAGGAGCCAGCACCACTCCATTAGGGGTACGCCTGTATTCACAGTAGTGATCAAAAGTTTTCAACAGCAGTTCTGGAGTGGTAGCACTTGAAAAGTTGAGTCCAACCACCTTAAAAAGAGTACAGTGAAAAAAAATTAAAATACACTAAGGACTGAAAGAGAGTGTATCAGGAGTCCTGAAAACAGGTATGTTTGGCTGTTCACAATGGAAGTACATATACCATCCACATTACAAGTATATTACCACATATATGCAGCCTAGATACTCTTTGCTTCCCATTGCAGGTTCTCCATTTACCATGCAGCAATGCTTCTTGCCCAACCCTGTATTTTGAACATGAGAGCCTCATGTAACTGTCACTCCACCTAAATACACAGAAGGATGACAGCTACTCTTGAACATCTGCACAGGTTTTAAAATATTGAATGCAGGACTGCTCCTCTGTTACTGAAGTGGCAAAGGAAGAAAGCAGCTTTAGGCTAAGGAACTTGAGAAATGAATTAGTATTCTCCTCAACACCACTTTAATTTTTTGCTATATATACACGTGACTGACTGAGGTGAAGCTATCACTGAGTTCTGGCTAGGAAATAAATTCCATGCTATCTTTAATCTTAAGAAGATTAAAGACTTGCTGCTACTCTGTAATTCACACACCCATGTGCACACACACACACACAACTCTCTTGTGTACCTCCATGTCAGGCAGAGCTCTGAGAGCACTGAAGAGGGTCATGGTCTTTCCAGAACCTGGTGGGCCACAGAGCACCAGAGGCTTGTGTTCTGCCAGCCAAGTGTACAGCAGTGCTTCATGGCGAACTGTATCTAGGGTTGGCACTACAACATCAGGAGCTGCAACTTTGTGTGTTTCAACTTCAATTTGAGGAACTTTGGATTGCCATGGCACCCATTCACCTGTAATGGACACCTAGAAGCACAAAAATGTGATTAGACAATTTAGAACAGGAATCCAGCTCAACATTAGTTAAATTTATTAAGTGCCATCAAATTTAATGTGTTAGTTTAAACAAGCAGCTTGTTTGTTGAAGTGTGAAACTAAAATTTAAGATAGTCTAGCAGTTTATTCTCCAGGTTTGCCTCCAAAATCTAAAGCAAGCTTTTAAGAAAATGAAAGAGCAATATTTCTAGCACAAGAAAGGTTTACCTCATAGTCAATTATAGGTATGTTGGGTGCTGTTGGCAGTGGCACAGTGGTGATTCTCCTAATGTATTCTCCCAGCTCTGCTCTCATTTTCAAACGGCTGTCTCCAGAAAGAGACCACAGTATTGCATAGACCAGGTACCTCTGTAAGAGGCAACAACAGCAGCTATTGGTTTTAGAGTAATGGAACAAAGCTCAGTGAGTAACTCAAATCTAGGCAAACACAGGAGTCACTTAACAGCAGACTGCATTTACCTGGATGTAGCGCTCCAGCTGGTCTATCTGCATGGGGAAGTCGGGGTGGTTGGCGTTGTACTGGGCCACGTTGCGGCAAGCTTGGTGCAGCATGGAGAACAGAGAGCCAAGGCAGCGCAGGCGGGTGAGGTCCATGATGTGCTCCAGCTTGAAAGCGTGCTCAAGTGCCTTGGTCACCAGGCCGTTGGATGTGAAATATGGCTGCATTATTGTTGCAGCATCTCTCTGAATCTGTTGGGGGAGACAAACACTGCTTTAAGCATTTGCTTCTCATTTGACTACCAGGCAGAAAGAAAACATTTTGTTTAAGGTTTCAAATGCTTTATATTAAAAAAAAAATGTAAAGAAGAAGTCAGTTTTTCTATGATAGGCTGTCATAAATTCTACATATGGTGTACTTGTGATACAAGCATTTTTACTACTTTATCCCATAATGTAATCTAAGTTATACCTGCAGCATTGGGGATGCAGCTTCTTCTCCTTCATCTTCTTTGCCCTTTCGCCTGCGCTGAGCTTCCTCCTCACCTTCATCCAGAGGAATGCTTCTTAGTCTGGCCAGGAAGTTATTGAATATCATGTCTGTACTGAGAACATCCTCACTGAACCAGACCATACCACACCTTGACACGGTAGCCAAAGTGGCATATTTCAGATCCTGTACTTCAAACATGATACGCACCTGAAAAATAGAAATTTAAAACAACACTTAGGAGTAACAACCACCAGCCAAGATCAGAACAATACAAAACCCCTTTCCCTGAAAAACCAGAGAGCCTTTAAAATACGCAGATTTGCATTTAGACTGAATAATCAACATCAGCATTACACTGTCCTACGGTAAGTTCATCATTATTGACATTTACCATAAGACTTATATCATTTGCATTTTGTCTTACAGGGTCAGAGTAAGTGTAACATGAAATGTTTCCACAAAAACCCTTTACTATAGCAAACCACAATCTGAACTCAGTATTACTTCGCTTGTGATGAGAAAGAGGCACAACACTAGTACATATTAAATTAAACCAACAAGCTTATACACAGCACATAAACACAATGTGAAAAAAGTAACATTACATTTGGTGGGAGGCTGAGACGTTCTCCATTTGGCAGAGTCAGAAGTTTGTTGTCATCCAGAACAGAGTTCAAGTTCTCAACCCATTCAGGGTCTACATCACCATCAAAGATAATCCACTGACGTTTTTGTAGCTCCCCTCTCACATTGTCTATGATTCTATATTAAAGAAAATATTAATTGAAGGAGAGAATGAAGACTCAGTAAGGTGAGATTATCCTAGGCACAAATGTACCAGCCATTTTGTATTTGTGCTATTAAAGACTTACTTTCTCAGGACATGTGTAAACAAGCCATCTGTCCATTCCCTGGTATTTGGATCCAAAGTACCATAGAGGTGATCTTTGCTGATGGCTTTTGGATCTATAATGTGAGCAACACCTTCCACACCCTCCAGCCGTTCAAGGGCCTTCAGAAGTACTCTCCAGGCCATGCTCTTTCCACTTCCAGAGGGACCAACCATCATCAAACCATGATTTATCTGTGTAATCTGATACAGCTGAAGAACCTGTGACACAAGAAATAATGTACCAATTAATTTCAGCAGTTAATCTAAGCTTTTAGGTATTGTTTGTTTAAGATACGAAAAATTTAAAATAAAAATATAAAAGGAAATTTAGTCTTATAAACTTCAATTGCACGTTTTCAGTTTTATATTTTACCTTTTCAACCCACATGCCACCAACTTCTTCTCCATCACCATAGGTAAGGTACATTTCCTGACACACTTTCTTAAGTTCCTCTCTCAAGGCTGTCATCTCTCCACGGTGATACTGTACTCCAGGGAATACATCAGAAAGGAGACTGAACAGCAGTGGAATGTCTTCTGCAACCAGTTTTGGTACCATAGTTTCACATACACTTTGGATCAGGATCTGCAGAGAGAGAGTGTCACATTTCATTGAAGATTTGTTAAGTTCACTTTACCAAATGCGTTTGACAAGGAATACTTCACTAAAGACTTTACTGATTAAGTACCAGACCAGGGCAGTCTTAGTCAAAACAACCATTGATGTGATTTCAACTTTGGAACTACCCAGTGATTTCCTAATTATTTTCAGTTTATACAAGTCTTTCTTATGTCTCTTCATTATGCTTTTGGCATTAATTGCCGAGACGCTGAGCAGCAATAAATGTCATGGATGCACCACCTCATATGAATGAATTTTTCATTCAAGGGACTTAGAAGTCATGTTTAACTTGGTGCTTTTAAGCTATCAAATTATCCTTGGTAACTAATACTAAAATGCAAACATTGAAGGGTTACTTTCTTTGTTTAGTGTGCATTCTCTATCACAGAAGTAAAGAACTTTGCACATACATTACCTCTTGCTCTGGCAAGTTCTCAGCAATTTCTCCCTCATCAACAACTTCACCACGCTCTTCTTTCTCCCGCTTTATCTTCTGAATCCTCTCCCTCTTCACATTACCTGCACTAACCAGCACACTCTTCAGTGCTCTCAGGCCAAAATCATAGTGACTTTGGGAGGACAGCTGTTCATCACAAAGCCTAAGAAGCAAAAGAGACAAAATACAATTTGATTCTCAGTATGAACCAACATAACACTCGGTAAATTGCTTGAAATTTTAAATTGAAACTATTGCTTGAAATGATTGGTGCACAATGTGCTTAGTGAGTTGCAAAGAATATTACAGCTTTGAACAACAAATTCTATTGTTACCGACTGGAGCCAAACTTGTTACTCACTTGAAGAATGGTACTATCTTATTGGCAAGAACTTCAGCAGTACGGAAACCCTGGGAGTACAGCATGACCTGGGCAATCAACTGACGGTCTGGTTTTGTCATTGCCAAGCTACGGAACAACTTCTTCAAATTGTCAGGCAAATTAGATCTGCCTGCATAGCCAGGATTCATGGTGATGAAGATAGCCATGTCAGGGCTCACTTTGACTTGTTTGTTCAGCAGCTCACAGGTAATGGGTGTTGCAGCTGAAAAGAGAGTGCATTTAGTTACACCTGAGTCAGTGATCCATCATTCTGAGAACTGAAGTCATACATTATTCAATTTTAGTTTCCTACAGTAATGGACAGCAGGTTCTCCAGTACTGCAACTCAAACAATATAAATTTCTACCAGCTGAAAGTTACATCAAAAATTTAAGTTTTGACATAAAGTAGCCTTATCCTTGCATAATTTACGAGAAATGTGGCTAAGCAACAAAATTGCATGAAGGAGGTTAGAGAAGAATTACATACTCTTGTCATAGTTGGGGTTGGAATGCTCTCGCAAGGCTTCCTGGATGCACTGAACTTGCTGTGAAACTGCAGAGAGCATTCGCTCCTCCAGTCTGTTGAACTCATCAAAGCAGCCCCACGCGCCCACTTGGCAAAGTCCCACAAAGATGCGACCCATTGCCTGCACAGAGAGGGGAAAATTCACTCAACTGCATCAGCAAAAGGAGCAGAGAAGAGCACTTTATACAATGCATCCAAGGCAGGAAGAAGCTGTGTTTATTTGCAGGTTACTGTATTTGTAGTCTTGTAAGAGTTATGAAAGGGTTCTGAAGTTCAGCTTTCACAGCTTCACAGAACCACAGATCATAGCTCTCTATCACTCCATACTGTGCTGCAGTGTGTTCCAAAACAGGCAAATTAAGTCCACTGCATAATGTTTTGTTTGCTGATACCATTAACATCAAGTGCAGTTCTAGTCCTTTATCACAAGGAGGGTACAAGAATTACAAAACATTTCAGAAGAGCGAATTGGATGGCCAGAATGTGATAACCGTTTTACATAAAGAACAACCTTTAAGGTAAGATTTTGTAGAAGGCAACATGAGGGAACATGATGCAGGTCTAGAATCTACCAGTTTCAGATGAATAGGAATCAATTACTCACTGTCTTTTCTTTTACAAGAACTTAGGAATCATTAAAAAAAAGACAAAAAGAAGCTCTCCTTTCATGAAGTGCATTGTAATAGTGCGCAGTGAAACAACTTGGTAAAGATGTTATAGAACCAAGCGTGCAAGTGGATTTAAGGGGAGAAATAGTACATGAAAAAAGGTTCACTGGAGCATGAACAGAGTAACACACTTCCACTGGGACATCCTGTTCGTCTTAACTGTCAGAGGGAGGAAGGGAGCTGGGGCAAGGAAGGATCACATTATCTGTGATATTAATACTCCCTAGGCATTTTCTTACAGTCACCCCTACAAGCCAAATGCTGGCTAAATGGAATCCTGATCTGGTCAAAATACAGCTGTACAGAAAAAAAACCACACATGGACAACCTGGCGGAGTCCATAAAGTTTAGTGATTCCTTGTCCATGTTTTATATTGTTTTTTATCTATACATTTGGCCAAGGTTTTCATTTTAAGGTAATTTGCTGTGTTACAGTTTATAGAGACATTTCATCTGGTTCTCAGTTTGAAGATGCCATTACTCTTCAAATATCTAGATAAATTTTCTTAGTTTTGAAGAATTCTTCACACGCTGAGGTAAACTGCACAGCTGTGTTGTAAAGGATAATTTGGTATTACTACAGCTACTTCAGTAATTTCACTCTCATCTGTTCCTCACTAAACCAGTACTATCAATGCAAACTACATAGCTTAAGATATTTTCCTAAAGCCAGTCTTAAGCCCCTGCCCCTGTACTTCCTCTTCCTTTCCCTCCATTTGCTGTTACAGAACTACCTGTTCAAAATCCCAGAACCTCTGCCCTAGCAATGTTCCATCCCACTTCTTCTTTAGGCATTTTTTTGTTACAGAGGTTCTATATGACCCACAGACACCAGCTGGGTCAGGACTTATACACAGTCATCTTGAAAATAAACACTGGCTGTTTCAGGGTTCTGTTTCAGGAAGAGATTCCTACTGCTTGTTAACAAAGACTACGTTGTTTTAATCCAACAGCTTACCTGGAAGTCAAATGTTTCATCGCAGTTGAAAACCAACACAAAGCGGCCAAGCTGATGTCCAAGAGCTTTAACAGATTCTGTTTTACCAGTACCAGCAGGACCTGTTTTTGAAATGGGATGGACATGCTTTAGAGTTTATCATCTGAGTAGCACTGCCAACTTGTGCAATCTGCCAGCATGTGGATTCTGAAGGTGCCTGTTCAAGAGGGTTCAAACAAAACCTAAAACTGTTTCAACTTCCCCCAAAAGACCATTTTTGTTCTTCAGTATCTTAGTTGTAAGTGTTCTGCACGTTCACATTAACACTGTATTGTGGGGATGCACATCCTTTCCCCAGTCCACCCCCTAAACCCCATCCCAGACACTACAGTCTCAGGAATGCTTGTTTGGCCTTGGCCTACATTAACACCACCAGTTAGCTCCCATTGAGCTTATCAGAAACCCTGTCTGCTCCCACACTTCTGTTGTCTAACAAACTCCTGTTTTCTATTTAATAGCCATGAGACTTCTGTTTTTTCTGTCTGAACAGAGCAAGTAGAACAATATTTTTGTTGGACTTTTCAAGGCAAGTTCCAGTAACCGCCAACTTGGATTGTGGCCAGGTAGTAAATTTACTGATGACTAAAATCAGTTATTTTGCAACTCTATAAACTCCTAAGTGAGACCCTTTGAGATCTCCCAGACTGCAGCAGGCTGTGACCAGGATCCCCCTCCCAGTGGGATGCCTCTTGGAGCTTGTGATCTCCCCAGTTTGCAATGGAGGATTGCCATTGAAAACTGACAATTGAACCTGGGCTGATATCCCCCACTCCCTGAGACCCAACCCTTCATTTCTGGAGAGATGCAAAGGCATCTGATGTATTTCACTGAATTCTAGGGGAATTTTTCATAGGTATACCTTTGCACATACTTCATGTCTTATGAGTGTGTCATAAGGCACACACATACTTCTGTGTGCCTTATGAGTGTTGCCAATTTAGGTCTATAATTAAGCTAAACTTTTTGTCAAGTTACTGCTGTGCTTATAGAAAATCCTACTGAATAATTTTGTTTTAAATTAATCAATCGTTTAAGTACTGCTATTATTGTACTGATTAGGCAATTAAACGTAGCTAAATCCTTTAGACCTAAACTTGATCCAGTCTGAAGCTAAGTTTGGCAAGGGAGTCCATTCTGACTCTTGTGACCCAACAGTAGTCTCCCTTACCCCTCTGCATCCCTTACTCTTATCCCTGCTTCTCCTTTTGTATCTCCAGTCTTCACATAAACCATTTTAGATTTTTTTAAATCAAATTTTTCTTTCTGTGTTTTACCTATATAGTAAGTAATAGAATGAACCTTGCCACAGCAACAATTTGTTGAGCTTTTACAAATTCATATTAAACCTGCCTTTACTGATACCTGACTGGTGATTCTTTAAGTGACCTAAACCACTTATTCCCATACATATTAGAGAAGATAAGAATTTTATACACTTGTCTCACAAACTTACCAAATGGTGATCCTCCAAGTCTTGCCTCCAGGGCTTGTGTCATTGTCAGGTAGCAGCGATCAGTGAGAGGAGTCTGTACCAGCTTATCCTGAACCCCAAGGTACTCAAAACCATAGTTGAATTTGGCATTTGCCATCTGAATGGAGAGCTGTTGCAACACATCTGTCTGCTTTGGGTCGAAGTAGAACCGCATCTGGCTGAGCCACTCGAAGGATTTGGAGTTGTCGATCTTGCTTTTGATCAATGATCTTGTAACATCTCTCTGGTGCACCAACTCAGTGATCTGGAGAATAAAGTAACTCCTTAAGACCACAACAGTACAAGCCAATAAAGACTAATAGCTAAGACTAAGGCTAATAAAGACAGGAATTCTACAGCTTCTCAGATTGGCACAGTGAACTGCCATAACTTAGAAATCATGACCTAAAACCAGTCTCTGGATTAAAATCTGTTGCTATAAAGCCAAAACAAACAATGCTGCCTACTGTTCTTAATGACTTTCCTAGTTTACAGCAAAGCACTTTGGCCCAGTTAGCCTGTTAATCCATTACACTACTGAACTTGGTATTTTACTTGCCAGAAACCAGGTATTTCCCTCTAGAAATAACCCAGGATGATTTTAATTCTCCCCCCACCTCCAATCCCTATCTAAAAACAAAAACCTACTTTGAGAACAATAATAAGCAACTTAATGACATATTTCACATTTGAATAAAAAAAATCAGTAGCTCCCATACCTGGAAGATCCAGTTTGAAGATCAATTCACTGAGACAGCATATCATATGATATCATGCATTAAACTGACTAGAGTGAAAAACTACCACCACCTACATTAAGGATCAGGCCTTAATGTAATTGCTTAAATCACACAAAATCTTTTCCTGGAGGAATAGTAAGTCTTAGACTGATCAATTTTTTCACTAAAATTTAAAAATGCTCACCTGTAAACCCTGAAGAGGAAAGGAAGTTTTTACTTACCAAGTGCTCCAGTTTTCTTCTGCGAAGGGGTGGCTGCTCCATCAGCACAGAGTCTGCCAGGACATTGAGTGTGACCTCAACATTGGCTAGCACAGACTGGAGAGGACTGTTGTCTCCACCTCCACCATTGAGGGCTGACTCCACATTCTCAGACCAAGAAATCTGGGCTGACAGCACAACAAGCTGAGCCTGTAAAAAAAACCCTTATCAGATAGTTTTCCTTGCTGAAGTAACCAAGCTGCAGTATACTTAAGTGTTCCACATTAATACCTGGTATTTGTCAATCCAAGAGATGTAGACTGCTGGATCAATTGAAGTTGCCTTTCCAAAGATTTCTACTTCAGTAACAGACTCTGCAAGCAATTTAGCAAGGGTCACTCTCATTTCTTTTTCAACAAGAGTAAGCCACTCATTGATCTTGGGATGTTCTGTGATGGAGACGGGTGTTTTGAACAGCACCTGCAAGAATTAAAGGTTTAAGTCAGCCCACATTCACTTATTTTCAGAATTTTATTTAAAAAGAAATACTGCCGCTATACCTCCTCTCCTTCACGTGAGGATATCCCAAGAACCACAGAATTGTCTTCATTGAGAATAATGCTAGAAACTCCAGCAAACATTTTCTTGAAGTGTTTCTGCAACTTAGCCACATTTTTGCTGTTTCCAATGATTTCAAGCAAGTCTTCATCACCAACAAAGTAGAACCTATTAATCACATAAAATTAGGTATGTATTAGATTAGAACTCCATCTATCACTTTCAATTTATAATTTATGCTTCATCCATGGCCATTACATGGAAGTAATTGACAACCATTTCCTCAACACTGCAAGAGTGCATGAACCACAGATTTGCTAGCAGTTATACCCCAGTGCTACCTTAAAGTTCATGTTGTCTGTACCACACAGAAATGTATACATGCTCTCTCATGTACTACATGCCATGTAGTGTGGATCATTTTCTTTACTCATCCATCTCAGAAATACCAACAGTAGAGTTTGGGATTGAATTGTCTGTCAGCCAGGAAGAACTCCCACTCAGTACCTCCCTCACTCTAATTTTCTCACACTATGTGACACACTAGTTGAGGACTACAGGTAAGTCAAAATAAATGACATAAATAGTGGACTCTGACAATTTAGACACTGTCCTTCAATCAAATGGCAGAAGAACCTTCTCAGTTTACAGCAATCAGCTGCAATGGTTCCTTAGGCAATACCCAAATCCTGAAACCAGCCACAGATGAGTAAGTAAGGGCAGTTTCAGCCCCACTTCAGAGAAGTAGCTGTAACTGAATTCTGTATATAGACAATACATATTTAAATGGTCATAACATCTCATATATATGCATCACAGAAGAATTGGTAGAGGCTTTACAGAGCAGTACACCAATTCCTGCACAGAAACATCAGATTACTTCAGGAGTCAACTGCTTACCGAGGGAAAGACGACCTCTCCCTTTCCAAGTATTCTCCCAGGGCTTTCTGTATCTTCCCAAGTAAGTCTGCCAGTCTCTCTAATGATCTCTGCACACCTTGAATGTTAAGAACATCCATCACAAGTGGAGATTTGGATACCTTTTTCATGAGTGCCAAAAATTCAGTGCTGATGCTGCAAGTAAAATAACACAATACATTAGTACAAACTCAGTAGCCACAGGCTTACAGAACAACAAAGTTATTTGTCTCCAAATGACCACTCCACCTCTAATGGCTGCAGGCTACAGAAGCCTAAACTCCCCAAATTATCTTTATCTACCTCAAGCCCAAAACAGCAAAATCTAACTTCTCTGTAATGTTCAATCTACCAAGTCCAGAGCAGGCATAAATCTGGTTCTTTGATCTGACGGGAAGTGTGTGGAATGAGTAAGCAGGATCAGACCAACTTAAACGAGAGGAAGTAAATAATGTTTAAAGAGTGAGATTAAAGGCTGCAGCAACATAAATCAGCCTGTTTGCTGCAGCCACAATGCCAGAGAAACCTTTGAAGTAACTGACAAGAACTAGCAAGGAAAACCACCTGAGTCCAAATCACCTTCTAAAAATTGTACATCCGCCCGTTTACTATAAACATTTTCTGCCATAGTTGCATCTCTCTGCTTGATGAACTTGAATCTACAGCAGATGTAATCCAGCTGGACCAGCTAAGAATGCAGTCGGTATTTCAACTCAGAGCGTGCTACAGTGAGTCATGAGGTTTCAGGCTGCCCACATGGTGCCCCAAGGGAGGCAAGAAAAGAACAAGTTAATAAAAGAAGTTACCTCTGGAACCGCTGGGTCTCCACAGGCAGCAAGTGCTTGATGTCTGCACTGCCAGTGAAGATACCCTCCAGGTAGACCCACCGCCTTTGGACATCTATCCAGACATCAAAGAGTGCCATGATACGGTTCAGCTTATCTTCCCAGCTAAGGGCATCTTCCTCAAACACCTGAAGTTTAAACACTAGATTAATATTCATTTTAATATTATCAAGTATTTGACTACTAATAATTATTAAAGGAAACAGTTATACAATTAACAGTCTGTCAGCTTTAAACAGCGAATATAGACTCTGCTGACAAAAATATAAACTAAACAGAAGGGGAAGGCAGAAATAAACAAAAATTCTTCAGCTTTGTTCTCTGTTTTACCTTGTAGTATGGTGACAGCTTCATAGCAGACACGCTGTTAATGTGCTCCTTGACTTTGTTGAAAAGGTCATCCCATCCACGAATCAAACGACACTTGTTCTGGTAATTGACCAAGTCCAGTTCATAGGTGTTCCACACTTCTCTTATCTGAAGAAAAAGATGTTTAAGATATGACATCAAAAATTTCTGCTCCAACACAATTACAAAGTAGAAATGTATTACAGTAATCAGATACTATTTTTTTTACCTGAAGATTGTGGCTTTACACTTAAGGTTTTGTTAAAAATATTGAGACTATGATGCAGTTCAAGGTGGGATCTTTGCAGTCACTACCAAGAACTGATTTTCCCAAATAATGCAAGTTTCATCAGAGGAAGTTTACATAGCTTTTAACTGTTCCCCAAAAAAGAGCAAACTATGGAGTCTTGGCACTTGTCTCAACAGCTTAGAGTGACAAGTTTGTTACACAAGTAGCCATTTAACAGCAACCCTCAGATTTACTATTATATGCATACATACAAGAGCTGATACTAGCCTGTTTCAAGAACTCTTCCAAAGCCATCTCTCCCTGAGCCACAAGCAGAACATCTTTGACGATTGCTTCATTTCTCTGTAAATCAACATCCCAGATCTGACCCAGGGTCAATTCTGAGACAACCCAGTTAACATGAAGCCTCTTCATCAGTTGTTTCCAGTGTCGGTCTTTAAGTGCCTCGGATTTCAGTTCAATAACTAACATGTTTATCTAAAGAAGAAAAGAAAGCAAGTTACATCTTTGAACTTGAATATAAAATACATACATTTTAGAATTGTGCGCAGCTTACCTTCATGTAGCCCTTCAGAAGTCTCTGAACATACTCATAGGAGGCGTACTGTCGCAAACGGGCAGGGAAGTTTTTCAGTTGGTTCAGCAGACCATCCAAGTTTTGTCGAAGCTGTCAGTAACATAAAAGCAATGAAATCTTTCTCTACAAGTCCCTGTGCACAACCCCATACAAGCTGCCTATATATTTGTTACAAAAAACCTCTCTCTAATGAGATATTAGCAATAGGACAGCTCTTTCAAGTGTTATTTGCTTAAGATGTGGTTACTCTACCGTTGAGAAGGTAATTTTATTGGTCTGATTGAGATTTATGATGCAGTCTTGTCACAGGCAGTTAGTTTATAGATTAGTGTTCTTCCTGCTCTTTACCTCCTGAGCACTGAACTAAAATCAATGCTGTTTACCCAACTGTATAACGAAGTTTCTCTAATGAGGTCCAACAGCCTATTTAAAACCAGCAGTTTCTTCTCTGTAGATGCAGTCCAATCTCAAACTCTGGAAACTGCATCAATTCCCTGTAAGTACTTATGTTATGACAATCCAGTGAATATTTTTTAGCTTAGCTTCAGAAGAAACATTCTCACAAGATACTGAAAAAGGTATCTAAACACTGAAAATTATCTAGACTGACAATTAGAGCATGTCTGTCTCAAGAGGTCTAATTTCTAATTTGCATACTTTATTTGCATATGCATATACTTGCAAATACTTGTATATTTGCATACTTGTAGCAGTTATATTGTTCATGTACACAAAAGTGAAGTACCTTGCGAGGCTGTACTGAGACCCAGGGTTGTTCTTTCATTTGATCAATCTGTTCCCAGACCTTAGAGAGTTCAGACCAGACACCTTTGAGATCCTGCAACTCTTCAAGGGCTACCTGTAATAAATGTATCAAACATCAGCAGTTATTCCTAACTTCTTCAAAGTCAATACCATGGGTGAGTTAAATAAAATACTTCTAATCCATCAAAAACCTTCAGACAGTTTGCCAGTTCAACAGAGTTTGCCAGTTCAACAGAACTGCAACAGCAAGTGACCAAGGTGAAATTTTCTACCTTGGCTCACATAACAGTTTCAAAAGAATAAGACAGTCAAGGAAGAGATCACAGACAAGCTCAGAAGGCTAGAACTGAGTCACTGTGGAGACTGTGCCCTGATATTAGTACAGCACACACTACAAGCCACTCTCCCGAGGGAGAAAAAGATGGAACTGAAACATTTTTATCCAAAGATGGCAAGAAATTGTCTTAGCAAGTGGTACCTGGACACGCTCTTCACTGCCACTGAGCAGTCCAGTATCTGTAAGTTCCAGAGCCTCCTTGGCCTTCGCACACTTCTCACGGTCATCCTTCAGCCTGCCGAATTTTCCTTCATAAATGGTAAGAGCTTGAAGAGCCTCTTCTGGACGCAGATTTCCCTAAAGTTTGGATGGGATACATTAATCCAATAATCCTACAGTTGTGCTGCAGGCGAGTTAGAAGTGGGGACTACATATAAGTGTTGGTTTGTCTCAGTTTTTACATTTCCATTTTGCTGACAATAAGACAACATACTATTTCACAATAAGTCTCGTTTCATTTTTACATGCAGTTTTTTTACTAAAAAGCACTTCAGGAAAAAGAAAAAAAAAGGCAAAAAGCAGCTTGCTTCTGAATCCTCCTACATGCATACCTCTGACGTATACTTGTTTCAGACAAAGCTCTTAGTCAATGAAGTAATTTACTTTTCTGCACCTAAGAGAGGCCTATGTTTTATGGGTAAATTTCCCTCTGCAACTATTGCTAAAAATCAACACAGTGGCAGGTTAGTATAGAACCCTTAAAAAGACTTTTACCATCACCTAAAATTAAAAACTGCAAAAAAATCATAAGAAAACCCTCCCTACTTCTTGCTGAATGCAGAAAATCTTTCACCATTCAGTGAATATTAACCATCAGTACTTACTGTTACAGGCTTTGTTTTCTCCCAGTCTGTCAGCAAGTCAGTTGTTCGGCTCTCCACTGCACGATCCTCTTGAACTATTTTCATCTGCAGATTTGCTACTTGTTGCTGAATGGCAGAATCCTTCCTACGCATAATGTCATTGAAGGCACCCCACTCTCCCTCAATGTTGTCAATGTACAGCCAAGAGGAAGGAAACTGGAACCTTTGTTTCTCAAGCAAGCGTTGACCATTGCGATAAAGCTACAAGACACAGTGGTTTTAAGTTAAAAAGACAAAACTTAAGCTGCAAGGCTAAATAAACATACTTCAGTAAATGCTCACTATAGAGCTCACAGGATTTTTCAGAATATGACGTTTAAGTCTGTTTTTAAGAGAACTTGAATATAATTTTATGATTATGATGGAGCTGCATTTTATGAGCTAAGCCTGACATTTCCACAAGTCAGAATCATTAGCAAAAGACAGCAAACATACCTCAACCTGCTTTTCAAACTGTTTGATTTTACGTTTCAAGGACTGCACGTATGTGATGAATGTCACAGCATCTGATGTGCTAGCAGTGTCCACAGAATGCTGCTCCAGCTCTTGACGGGACTGTTAAGGGCACAAATCAGTGTTTTAGCATTCTACAACAGTTGATCTGAAAGTGAAAAACTGGAATTACGGTTTTTCTTACCTTAGAAATTTGTGAATGAAACTCTGTCATATTCTGACCAAGCATTTGGCCAAATTTGCTGAGCACCTCCTTGTGCCAGGAGTCATACTTCAAGTTCACCTTTGATTGTACCTACAAGTGAATAATGTTACATAATGGTAATCTGCCACCCTTGCCATTTTCTGTTATACACTATTCTGAAATTCAATGCATTTATCACAACAAATAATTACAATTTCTCACCTTGCCGTAGTCTATGACAACAGGTCCAAACTCCTTTCTGGTTTCTGCATTGTCAAACGTTCCTCTTGCCTTTCTTATCTGAACCAAAAGGGCCTGCCACTTATTCAGGTCTTCTCCAAGACGGTTGTATATATTTTCAGCCTGCATATCCCACAGACACTGGTACTGCAGCCAAACCTAATGGAGGTATTTCACAATGTTCAGAACTTCTGCAGTATATTCCAAAAGATGTGCTTCCCCCCAGCATCCAGGAAAACTGGAAGTCCATGATCATTTTAGCAGTTCCATTATATTCTGTCAGCCTCCTACCTTGACATACTGCTCCACTTCAGTCACAATTCCCATGACAGCTGAGTATGACTCCTCCAGAGCTGCAGGGCCATCAGGCATCCTTGTCAATGCATTACGATAGAACTTCTCTTCCTCAGACAGCTCATAATGCACTCCAACCTAAGAACCACAGTTATAACTTGTGATATACATGAATTTCCAGGGTACTCAGGTTTGGTTTTAGATCAACACACTAATATATTGAGGACAGTTAATTACTAAGTGAAAGCAATTGCTCAGACTTAGATAAAGCTTCATTGTATTTACCTGGTATCTCTGACTTTGAATTCTTGGCAGTGACAGGATTACCATTTTCCAAGAAAACATTTCTTGGTACAGTTTGTATCTACAGTCTTCAATTGGTGGATTCAAGTATATCACCTGGTTGGTTATTCTTAGTTCATGTACAATGTTCTGCAGAAACAGTAAAAACACCCAGTTTTACTGGCAGATACTGCTACACATAGACAAGAATTTTGGACTGCAAAAAGCACTTTTCAAAAATCAACTTGCACTTAAATGGAAGAGGAAAATATTTCTCCAAAAATAGATGCAGAAGAAATATTTATCTACCATACAAACCTCAGAAATAATTTCTGCATTAGGTAATTGACAGTAAGGAAAAAACCAACCAACCAAAAAAATCTAATGTAAAAACAAAAAACCCACAGGAAAACTTACTTTGATCTTGGGCTCACCACCAGGCTTATGGCTCACTTGAGGAGCATCTGTATCCATGTCAACTTCTGCTTTGTCATCTGCTTGTCCCAGTAGAACCTGGGTCCAGGCCCTCAGTCCAGCTTGCAAACGAACACCCAGGATTCTTTCAATCTAAAGAAAATTAGGCACATTGGAGGAAAAACCTGCATATTCACCGCATGAAGATCCCCACTATCAATATATTCTGATAGGCATACTACAGCACCTCAAAGAACCAAGTGCTCCTTTAGTAAGCCATTCCAGCACCAGAACGGGCTTACAAGAATTGGAGGGACTGTTTACTAGGGCTTGTAGCAGTAAGACAGGGAATAATAGCTTTAAATGGAAAGAAGGGAGGTTTAGATTAGGTATTAGGGTGATAAGGCACTGGAACAGGTTGCCCAGAGAAGTTATGAATGCCCCATCCCCGGAAGTGTTCCAGGCCAAGCTGGATGGGGCTTTGAGCTACCAAATCAGTGGCATCACTGCTCATGGCATGGGGGTTGCAACTAGATAATCTTTAAGGTCTCTACCAACCCAAACCATTCCAAGATTAAAGAGGTTTAGGAGTTTTGGTAAGTTTGCACTGAATATAATCCAAAGCTTCTCCTGGTCCTCGTGGACTTTAACGTAATTAAATAATTTTAACTGTATTCAAGTTGGCCTAGTGACCAATAACCTGAAACTTAACAGAAGCAGGCAGAAGCAAACAAGATGATGGCAACAAGTCTTTGCTACCAGGATAGCCAATTTCCACCACCCTTTATCTACCCTGCTCCCCAGCATCCTCTAGGCTGTCAAACTGTATCAAACTTTTTTCTTCAAAAGACAAAACTCCCCTTGAATTAATTGATCCAAAAGTCAACAGCAAAAAAACCCCAACACAGGTCTTGCATCTTCTGCATACTAAAAATGCACTGAAATTTTCAGGGAATGATAATTTAGTCTCTGGTGTGACTATAAGGAAAAGTCTCCCTGGGTGACTATAAAGACAATAGTCAAAATACATTTTGATTGAATAAAATGTTACCTCTAAACATATGCTACTCCTTGATCTCAAACCTACCTCCATATCCAACTTATTGACCCAGATTGGCAAATTTGAGTATGAATGAAGGTTTAAATCATCCACAGCTTTCTGAACTCTGTTCAAAATTTCGGAGAAAGTCTTGTGATCATACATGCATGTTTCCAATGATCTCACTTCCAGGTCTATCTTCTCTTCAATAATGAGCAGATCATCCACCTAAGATAGTTTAGGAAAAATGGGATGCTTAGTTTGACAGGTTAGATCAAGGAAACAATAATTATTCAGTAATGGTTAATCACGTATCTTTATTTGGATGCAGCAATCCATCGATTTTAGCAGAATCAAATGAAAGTAGTACTGCAAATAGCCATTTTAGCACTACTAAATGATCCATCCAGTTGGCCAATTTGTGCTGACTCGATCAGCTACTTAAACCAAGAGCTGCAGAACTCGCTCTCAGCTATCCAATGATACTTTTGGATAATCACATATTACTGAATTATAAACGTAAAAGTTTCGCAAATTTGACAGATAACACAAACCTTTTCCTGGAAACTGAAGACAGTCTCAGCCAAGCGCTGTACGTATGGATCAAGTTTGTATGATTCCCACACGAGTGCAATTCCTTCTGCAATCAAAGCCTGCACCTCTTTCTTCAAGCCAGCAACCAGCAATGAGATAGTATTACGCTCTTCTACTTTCTCACATGTTCGCTCGTATGTACGGACACTTTCAATGAGAGAAATAGCAAATGGATAGAGCTGGTTTGCTTGGTGAGCTTTGTTGACAATTGCTAGTGGGACACGGAAACCAAGCCACTTCAGGTTTCGGACTTCTTTGGAAAGTGTAATTATTTCTGGGAGAAAGTTGACTTTCAGTTTCAGGACATTCCCAGTTCGACCTCGAACACGAGTGCTTTCGATGGTGAAAATGCGACCAGACACACCAAGGTTGCGTTGCTGAACTTTTCTTGCCCAGTCATCGAAGATCTCCTGAGTGTTGAGCTTCATGCGAAAGCTATCTCCATCCTGCTTTAGCTTCTGACCTTCCACGTGGTTCTCCCAGCCTTTGCCAAGGACATCCTCCACACGCTTCATGTAAGCGGTGAGCTGCCTGTCAATCTGCTTTGCCCAAATGATAGACCCAGACACGGGAGGCAAGTCACGAACGTGACTCATTTTACACGCTTGACTCTGTGGGTATTGCACTTTAAACTTGTCATGGAGAGACTCGATATCGTCCTTCACGCGCTGGATCAGCTGCGTTTGGTATTCACGGATGGCGCCGCGGATGTGAGGTCTGACAAACAAGGCGTTAAACCGGGAGAAGATTCTGAACATTTCGTTGGCATTCTTGGCTGTACCGAGCTGGTCTCTCAAACGGGCTGTTATTCTTGTTTCAACTCTATCAATTCTTTCATCATAGCGCTTCATTGCTGCCTCCCATGCTTCTGTACCTTCTTTGGAAACATCTAATCCATCTACTTCCTTAACATTCTCATAAGCAAGATTGACTTCTTCAATTGCATTAGCATCTGCAGCATCAAAAAGGACTTCTGCTACTTTCATATCCTGTGGTTCAGGTACCTCTCCTTGATTTTGCTGGGCAACAGCTGTTACCTACATTAGAATCACAGTTTAGTGATTTGGATACTTCAAAATTTCCCTGAAGTAGCAAAATGCAGTTAGTTCTGAAAAACATTGCACAAATCCCCTACCAATCAGTGATAAATTCTCAACAAACTTTCAGTCATGCTTCAGAATTAACTTCCAGTAGGAATAGGGCAGCACAGTTACTTTACAATCTTCCACTACTGTGCAGCATAATCTCATTTTCCACTGTGGTTTAGCCAAGTTAAAGGATTTAAACATTTATTAATCTCCAGTGTGTTATGTCTAGACTTGCGGAGTTTATTAAGATGAGCATGTATTATGCAATGTAAGTCAGAATTAAACCTAAGCCTATTAGCAAGGGTTCAAAACTAAAGATGGAAACTGAATGTTACATTACATTTGTGTTGGTAAATTCAAGTAATAGTAACATTCCCGAAGAAGCCACAGAGTGTTTCTGTTTGGTAACAACCAAGATTACCTGAGGTCGCAAGACTCTCACAATGACTGCTCTCAGCTGCTCATGCTGACGCCTGAATTTCCTCATTTGATCAAGACGACTCTGGAGTTTCCTGTGAGCAGGATTGATGCGCCACACCATCTTCAGGTTCTCTTCCCTTTTCCTCTTCACAATATCTCTCAGCAGAACCTGTAGCTTCTCATATTCATCATCCCAGGTTTGGAATACTTCAAAGCATGCAACCATTACCTGAAAAAAGTTTTAGAACAGGAACTTTAGCTCCCAAATTAAATGCTTCCTGAAAGTCACTGTCCAATGCAAAAATACAGCAACCAGTATCACCAAGCCATGAACATACCTTTTCAAATTCTTCATAGGCCACATGCATCAGTTTTCTGGTTCCCAACACTTTAAGCAGTTGAGAGCTCAGATCTCTTGAAATAGCCTCCACTAAACGCAATGCCCGTTGGATTGGGTATTTTGTGTTCCTGATTTTTCTCAAATGGGTAAATATTGCAACAAGGGCCTGCCTGATTTTGTCCAGCTCTGTAGCAGACAGCAAGTCATTCAGTGGGAAGTCTTTCATCAGTGGATTATAGTCATTCACAGTTTCCAGCGCCTGTTTCAGACCTAAATGGAAAAGATTTTGAATATAACTTTTCATTTCATTGACCAAAATCTCTATCTGTAACTAGTCCAAGGCTCCTCTAAACAGCATTGCTCTTTGTACCACAATGTTACAGTTTTTTTAACAGTTTAAGTTCTGTAGGACATTTGAGAAAAATGTTATTGAACAGCTATTTTACCTGTGTCAGTATCAAAGCTGACAGTTGCATGAAAACGTTTGCCATGTTTCAGAATGTCCAGAGTCAGCAGAACTTCTGGACTTTCACGTTTTTCCTGAATGCGGTACAGAGCCCTTTCCAAATTTAACCAGAAGCTTATCTCCTGTAATGCAGTGCCTGACGCAGGATCTCGGTCTAATTTGGTCACCTTCAAAGTAATGGAGAGAAAGAGAAGGGAGAGAGAAAAGCATTTAATTTATACACTTCAACTGTAAAAAACTTGCTGCTACTATATATAATTGAAACATGCAACAACTGCCTGGCTTTAATAATCCAAGCTCAGAGAGTTTTGGCACTCATTCTTTGAAAAGTGTAGGAACTGCATGCAACACGTGACAAGTGTAATTCTAGAGATCCTAAAGGCTGGTTTCAGGACTCTCATGTAATAATCTTCAGCATAGCCTAAAAATGTTACCTGCCTGCTTTCCTAAGCATGTCTGTATTGTAGTTAAAGGCAGATGAGCCAGGCAAGATAACAAATGTTTTATGCTCTGAAATAAGAAAAGACAACACTGTTCCATGAGCAATAGGTGTTTCCTGTGCACAAAGAGGCAAAAAGGCCAGACTAGTATCTCAGATGCTGTTTTTGAGTAATACCAGCAGAACAGCAGTTCTTTTGGAAAGTAACAAGCAGAAGTATGAGATTACGAGATAGGGCTGGAGCAACCATTGTGAAGAGGTTGTGGATGCACCAGGGACAAATAACAAAATAGGCCAATCAGATGTGTTCCTCTCAATCTGCTGTAAAGATCTGAAGAACAGTTATGAAATTCACAGGGTTACTGCCAGTTACTTGAGTCTATTACAATGTGTATAACATAGTCATACTCTTGGTTATTTGTAGAACAATTTCGACTAGATTCCAAATTAACATTAGGCTTAGCCTAATTTTAGACTAGATTTACCCTAATTTAGACCCATGTCTCTGGTGACTCAAAAACCTGGTCTCAGATCTTCAGAGCATTCTGAACAAGCAGCATTTTACCAGTTAAACTGTGAAGAAGATACACAGTACTACACAGAAGTTCTTATTACTTAGTTGACTTTTTTCCCCTGTTCTTTATTTGGTTACCTTTTGTATTTCTCTAATCCAGCGGTTGACTCCAGACTGTAACTGATTAAGGAACAATGGATCCTCAGCCTTCTCACCAAAATCTGTAACTTTTGGTTTTTCTCCACGTTCATAACACTGCTTGGCAACATTAGTAATGGTTGCATGAATTGGCAGACTGATCTCTGGAATTTCAATATTCTGTTGCAAATGCAAGAGGCCCATTTCAAGCTCTGCAATCTTCTTCTCAACTGAAGGAGCCATCTTATCTCCATCTCTGAAAAAGCATAAACATTTCCATATAAGAAGGCAAACCAAAAACCATACACAACACATTTAGACCTGAACTGCTTCCCCAGAGTCAGCAACAGCATCATATACAACTGTGTGCTGAAACAATTCACGTGATTCACCTTGAAAAGTCACTGTTGTTTGTTATTTTTTTAAATCATTAAACATTTACTTTAGTTCCTTAGCACAGAAATGAAGTATTTATACTGAATTACCTGTCTGCTTTGCCAGATTCTCGGATATAGGACTTGAAAAAGGGAGCAACAGCATTGCTAATGAAAGAGTGCAATGTTTCATATGGAGAATCTTCACTGAGAGTGAGCACTCTGAGCTGGGAAGACACTGGTTTGTCAGCATCGATCACTGCTGTGCGTTTAATGAACGCCAGGCTACGGAACAGAGAAGAGAGTTACTAACCAATCACCTGAAACTTAAGTGACACAACAGCTTAAATCTGACTGCAAGTTTAGGAGTCAAACGGTAATCCGTATCATCATACTTCACAGTCTTTCTTCTAAGAGACTTGAATACAAGTCTTGCAAATAAATACATCTTTACAGTTCATCTTTACAGTTCAGCAATAAGCAAGCTGAGCTATCAATAAGGACTCTGAAGTAGGGGCACACTAAAGAAAAAACACATTTTACAAAGCTTCAGAGTCAAATATGCTTCAATTTAAGTGACAAATATGTAAGAGCCAGACATAATCAAAGAATATTGAACCCAAGCTGTGTATGTTACAGCTGCATGTAATGCCAAAATTAGTAAAACTTTGTTTCTTTAACCCCATAGCTAGAAGTCCTAGGTCCACTCCTTTCAGCTTCATGAAACACCCTTTTTTTATCAGAGTCTCTGCCTTGAAAACCTATTCCATAAAAAGCCACTTGAATAAAAACACTGCCTGAAAGCACTAGGTAAACCAGGGGTAAATTTGTAGGTAAAACAGGTAAATCTGCTTGTAGAGGTTTTACATATATAGAGTAGAAATGTTAAGATTTATTTTACTAATTCACCTGTTTGACTTTATTCCATAATGAATGTCAGTGCTGATACTGTAGGAAATGAACTCTTTTTCCTCTTCTCCTTCATCTCCCACGTCCTCTGCAAGAAAATATAGTAAGAAATGCTTAATTTCTAACACATCTGCCACTCCTTCTCGACCACCTTCTGCTATTACCAGACTATTTTCTAACCTTTAAGCTCCATATCAACTTAATTAACTAAGTTAGGTCAAATGTAGCTTTGCAATATCTCTCAGATGCAGACTGGGTTGTCTTTAAACAAAACTCCTTCAAGATTTTGGTTAATATAAAAATAATAAAGCATTACAGTAAGTAAATTATAACTCACATTCTGAGAGAGAAATCTGCAATACAGAATGTGCATTTATTTGCAGAGATATGTTGCCAGGACAACTATCCTTCAGTGAGAACATTAAACAGCTGCATTTTTCTTTCAAAGGTGGCTTTGCATTTTCAGACATCTACTTTGAAAGTTATTTGGAAATTAGGTCTCTGAACAACAACAAAGAAATCTCTTGACAGAACAAAAAGCCAAGCCATGGGAAGTACTCAGGCATTAGCACAGCGAGTGCACCACAGATGATGTAATTGCTGAGGATGCAGGCAGCCGTGCTGCAATGCAGAGATTTCAGTGCAAAAGGTTACTCCCTGTTGGGGGACACACTCTGACTGGACACATTATAGCAGACTCTGTCCTGCTCTGTTCCCTGCAGGGAGCTGGTGATACCAGAGAGAAGGTTTCAATATTTAGAAATAAGGCTTCTGTTTTATTGTACTTGTAATCAATAATCTACTTCATGCTATGTAGTCCATGGACAAACTTCAATAATAACAACGTTGTTTTTAATAGTGTCAGAGCTCTCCATATGCTGCTGGAGAGTTCAGATCTGTTAAGTTTGAACACCTGGCTGTCATTCATAAAATCCACTCTGCCCAAGTAACTGCTATTAAACCACAAGACATGGACAGAAATGGCATCTGTGCATCATAAATTAGTATTTGGCTTTTGAAACATGTAATGAGTCTCTCAATTTCTTTTTATGCATACATATATAACAATATCTATGCCATAGGCCTGGAGATAACTGATCACAACTATCTTTTTTATTTCTAACCTGAACTAGGGATAATCATTCTCATGATCCAGGCATAGCAAAAATGCAGGAATCATCTGCATTAATATTAAATAATTTTCTTTAAATCTTATTAAACACTGTATCGTGAATTCATAAAGACAACTGTTCTTTTGCTCTTGTCAAGAAAATTAACCCTACTGAAAAAAAGTCTCAAACTCTGGAAGGGGAAAGAGGAAGATAATCTGGAAATAAGCAAAAAATAAACAACGATGGGGTATTTTTAAGCAACATCTGAAGTTTACAATTAATAGACAGTGATTGAAAGAACTTTCTTGATGTTTCTGCGTGCAGCAGCTGCAGGGCATGTATCAGGACGTTAAACTGCTTCTGTTGACATGTTAAGTAATGCAATATGAAATACGACTTTATTAGGATGTGATATATACAGGAACAGAACCACCAGCACACTCGGAGCAGTGATCTAGAAGCTTAGTAGAATTTTGCAAGCTCACGCTGGCAGGCAGGTAGCCATTTACAGACTGTAGGGGCTGGTTTAACAGTAAAAGCCTGCATTATTGATGAAACCTTGCTGTATTTTGTCACTGTTCATTAGGCTGGATTCTGTGAAAGTAAGGGCCTATTTAGCTACAGATTTGTTGACAAGTCATTTTCGAAATCATCAGTCAGTTACAGCAGCATGTGAATAACAAAGACACTCATGCCACAGTCTCAGCTTAGCTGCAGTATTTCATGGAGCATTTGATGCGGTACTGAGCGCAAGCAGCACGGCCACCAGGCTTTGATAACTAAACAAAGGCACGGCTAGGTCCACATCGTCCTTTGTCAATTGGAGGAACTCCCTAATTAACCACGGAACGACGCTTTTTACAGGTCGAATTCAGGCTGTTTTGTTTTTTTTCCCTTTATCCGGGGTTTTGGCGCTCTCGTTCTGTTTCAGAGCGGCTATCTGCCTCGCCCAGGAGGTCACTTCCCGAGCAGCCCAGCTGCCGCAGGAGCGGCGCCACGGCCGTCTGACGAAGCACTTTGGGTGCCTTCCCAAGCAGGACCGGCCGCAGCCGCAGGACGCCCGGATCTGCGCCCACAGCGAGCCCGCAGCCCCGCCGTGCATCCGCCCGGGCCCCGGACCCGGGAACAAAGGCGGCGGGGGAGGCCGGGCCGGGCGGCGGCCAGCGGGACCCGCCCGCCGCCCAGGCTGTGCCGCCACCGCCCGAGCCTGACAACGAACCCGCGGCG
>VXAX01005619.1:478080-559208 GCA_013399835.1 Leptocoma aspasia | reverse complement strand
CGGTTTATCTTGGGAGAGACCGTAAAAATCACCTGGTTCCAGCACGCCTACCATAGGCAGCAACACCTTCTACCAGACCAGGCTGCTCAGGGCTCCGTCCACCATAGCCTAGAACACTCTCAGGGATGGGCATCCGCAGCTTCTCTGCGCAACCCGTTTCAGTGCTTCGCCATCCTCAGTGTAAAGAACTTCTTCCTTAGATAATCTAAACCTACTCTCTTTCAATTTGAATCTATGCCCCTTGCTCTGTCACTACACGTTCTTGTAAAAAGCTCCTCTGCGTCTTTCTTGTAAACTCCTTTCAGTTACTGAAGGGTTCCCCGCAGGAAGCCCTGCCACAAGGGTTTTATCAGAGTGGTTTACTCTAGGAGAAAGCGGGATGTGAACGAAAAGGGGAAGGCAACAGCCTCCCCCCCACTGCCCTGGCAGCAGCACCTGGGAGAGATGTGTTCTTCTGCTGCTACCGCCTCCTTACCTAGAAGATAAAGCAGGCCCGAGGCTCATTTGTCCAAAGGAAAATGTTTATTTCATGTGAAAAACTGAACCAGAACCCATAAGGTCAGGTGGCAAAGATGACATACTCCCATGAAGAAAGCAGCAGGCCAACTGCAAGGCTTCTTCAGTGAAGTATCTCCGGTGCTTTGCATACCCAGCCCAGTCAGCCAGCTGCACTAATTACAGTTTAAGCCATCTGGCACCCAAATTATTAATCCCAGTCTTTTGTGAGATTGCTTCCCAAAAGCAAAGGACATAAAAGGAGACAGGGACAAAGAGTACATCAGTGAGAAAGGGGAATTTAATTAAATAAAAAAGAATTTAAGAATTTAATTTTAAAGAATTCCTAAACATCTGTTACAGCTGCCACATCTCAATGTATGTTTGACTGATTGAGGTATTAGACGAGTTTAACTCACTGCTGCTGTGATGGACAATCCCGTCCCTCCTTGCCCAAACTAGTCCCCCGGTCCTGGCTGCCATTTGGAGGTGTCTGGGAGAGGGGAGGGGGCAGTGAAATTCCAAAGCAACTCCACTAACTCCCCAAAAGTACACTAGGGATGGTGGGTGACCCACAGACTGAAACTCCAGTTTTTGCTCATATGGAGGCGGAAAAGGGTACGTTGTCCCCAAAAGACAAGCAAACCAACCATACAAAACTGCATCTGAACCTCCCATACATTTCCTCAATAGATACACAGGGAAATGCACAGAGACCCCCAGGCCCAGGATTTGTTCAGATGTACTGCACAAGAAGTAAGGAAGCTGGGGTGGAATATCCTGCCTGGCAAAGCAAGACCTGATCTGTAAGCCTCTATGCAAGTGTAACTCAGCATTTAAGTGTGTATGTCCAGCTGTGACACTAGAAATTTGGAAAGCCCACCCACATATCCCAGCTCCTCTATTTCTACCAAGGGAAAAAGCATGCCATGCTCAGGCAGGCTCCTAAAGCATTTATGAGTCCAGTTTAACTTTGAAAAAAGAGATTTCTTAAGTAATAAAAATCTCAAATATTCTTGTGTGGAAGAAAAATTATTTGTTCAGCAACTAAGTGTCAACTGAGAGCACCAAAACTAACAGAGGTGATTGTTTTTTGATGAACCAAGCCTATTTAAACCCCTCCCCCCTCAGAAAGGTAAATTTTTTGATGAAGAAAAATGGTGGTAGATACTTCTCTGAATACTCCATTCATAGAATGGTTACTGAGACAGTGGTTAATGCAACACTCACCTATTTAAATTTTCCAAAGTCTAGTTTGCTCACACCTTGTAATTCTTCTACATGCAGGTTGTTTCAGGATTGTGTTTCATATGAAAAAAAGCACTAACTTTGCATGGCTGGCTGAATTCCACCAAGGCTATCCTGTACCTGGTCTTGGCTGACAGCTTTCCAATGTAGGGAGAATTAGTTACTTCTTACATCCACATAGTAAGCACCAGTACAGGCCAAGCACCCAAAACCCACAGATTAACATTCTGGATGTGGAGATGTTCATTAAAAGGGTGTTGATAATATTCCTAAGCAATCTAGATACATCTCAAGTGTAACTTGGCATCTCTTTGGAGGTGAGCTCAAGCAATGGTTCCAAGTACTGGCATGCTCGTTCTTCTGCAGCAGTCATCATCTGCTGTGCCAAACTGTCACAGAATTTTTGTAGCTTACAAAACAAGACACAATATCTCACTGCTGTAAAACTGTTGCCAGGAAAAATGCAAATAAGGAAAATAAGGAAGTAAGTAGAAGAAAGCAGGACAGGGATAGGAAATAAAAATTCAAGTTAATATATATATTGCTGCTGACTTGCAGAGAAAGTAGGGTCAAAAACCCCTCAACAAGTCTCATCTTGCTGTAGGTTTTAAAATCAGGAATGCTCCATGTGCAACAAGTCTTAAATTCTGATATCTAACTGTTAGGTTACTTGCAACTAAAAGCCAGTGTATGTAGAAACTTTGTATTCCTTTAATCACTGCAGCCGTATCTACCATGCTAAGGGGAGCAGGAGGAAGATGCAAATTAAATTAAAGGAAATTGAAGCAGAGACAAGATAAACTAATTTTTTACATAAGTTCTCTTCTGCAGTCAAAGCCTACAGGGAGAGAAAAGGCTTTACTTGCTCAATCAGGGTGAAAAATAATTAGCTTTGATCTGGTTCTAGTTAATTATGTATGTCCTTTTCCTGAGCACACAGAAGACCTGGCCCTTCTTACAGATGTGAGAAACCACTGAAATCAGCCATCCAAAGGGCAAGATTGCCAATATGACACATTTCCCATATAATTTAACTGAAGACATGTATTTCAGAGAATCATAATGAGAATAGGACTAGTCAAGATACAAGACTTACTCCTAGCAAATGCAATACAATGTATGTAGAAAGAAAACCTTTTTCCTAAATTATAAAAGAAAACAACTTCAGCGGGGAAAGAAAAATAATTTTTCCTATACTTAATATTAATTTGGTAGTATTTGAGACCAAAAACAAAGGAAAAAAATCCCAACAAGTTGGGATTTGCATTAGAGCAAATCACCTTCTTTCCCATCTCTTGAATCTTTAATTCTACAGTGAGTGTACTAGAAAAATTACTATGGCAAAGTCTTCATGCTAGCATGAACCCTCTCAGTGTGGTTTTTTGGATCACAAAAATGCCTAAAATAGCTCAAGGCAATTATGTGACTGCCCTCTCCCGTCCTCACCACATGGTCACTGCTTACAAACCTTCCCATGTGTGCGCAGACCTCTCTGGGGCAGGAATGAATGCAGTCCCCGTGTGCCTGGCTCCAGTGAGAGCCAGCTGCAGCCGTGCTGCTCTTCAGTGAGGTGAGGAAGGAATAATGCACTGCCTCCTTCTAGCTCCACAGTAAATTCTCCCTTGGGAATTTGTTCATACAAAATGCTTAACTACATCAAAGTTTTATTTCATAAAGTAAAGACAGCTCAAGCCAAGTCTCCTCATAAAAAAGAAACTATAATCCAGGGAAACAGTGATATGGTAATTAGAATGGCATTTCTTAATTAGCTATACACAGTCAGCGTCTCCACAATCACTGCACACAGTAAAGACAAGATCCAAGGGGCAGAAGCACTCCACTTCTAGGTGGGTGGCCCATAAAAGGATCCAGAACACGGATAACCTGAAATCACAGCCATCCCCTGTAGGTACATTTGTGAGGTGCATAAAGCAAATGAACACATTTGCAAACACAAACAGTATGTGCTGCGGTAGCACCTTCCTTTCCAATTCCACAAAGCCAAACCATGAAAGCAATGCCAAAAAAGGCTGCCGGTCAAAGCCCCTGAGACGAATTCCCTTAGAGGGAAAGGATCAAAGGTCATTTCCTGAAAAAGCTGGCAACTCACTGAAGTATTTATACGGAAAAAATGTCATCGCTCTCAGTATTTTAAAAAATTGTATTTTGAGATGCACTTAACCCTCATTTCCAAAAGTGAATAGCTGGATCCTCAATTGTTTCAATATCTTGTTTTTCATTCATGATTTGCTGAGTTTGTGACTGAGCTCATGCAGAAAATGGTTTCTGTCACTACACAAAGACCTAACCTGTAACTCAAGGCAGTAGTCAGCTCTTGATCCCAGGCTCAATTCCCCCAACTCCCCCAGTCACTGAATGCGAGTAATTTCCTTAGTTCTTTTGAAGATTTTTATGGATTGCAGAGGGAAGACAACTCTTACTGCAGACTTGTTTTTCCCTATATCCTTCCCACTGGATTATGTAGAGTACCACAACATAATCCCAGATTTTATGGCTACTTTGCTTGAAGCCTGTCAATACAGAAATGTTACAGGGGGAAATACTATGGTATGAAAGATGTATTTTTCATATTTGTAGACTGGAGTACTACGAAATTTTAGTACTGACTGCTGTTCTACAGCTAAAGTCTGCTTTTTCTACTGTATATCCATTATTCCTGTTTTTTTTTAACTTAATGGCCTTTCCATAATTTTGTTTTGTTTTTGTGAAATTTACAAAGTTAATTTGTACAGATGATTCTGCTAGCAGTGATAATCTGAACACATCCCCAAACACTTTGTGTTAAACTTAATTTCATGATGAGCAAGTAAAATTCACATGTTCTTTATTTGTCCATATAATACACCTTTTTTTTTTAAGTTTTAAAATTAGATAAAAGCATATTAAATGGCAGGTGTATGAAGTTCTTCAGAAACAATGCCAGAACAAAAAATTGAATTACAAAACGTTAAAAAATATGTAGGTACATTTGAACTTAACATTCCACTAACGTATAATGTTACAGATATTGTCTAATGAAAAATAATTGTGCCACTTACCTATTTTTGCCGTTTCTAGGAACTTTTTATTCTGTACATAGGACGATTCTGTACAAAATATGAAGTCTACATTTTTATTACTTATTACCATAAAACAAGGTACAATGTATGTACAATATTAAAATGAAGCCATACTAAAGCCACACTAAAAAGACACTTGTAATATTACTTTCGACATTCCTGATGAACAGGTGTAATTTTGGAAAATGGGGGAAGGTATCAGACAGAACTTTATGAAGAACAACAGTCACCAAAATTCTACTTTAATTTTTCTTTTTATTTTGGATGTATTAGTTTTAGAATTGTTTAGTACAAGATTATACGAAATATATAAATATTGATAACAAACATGCTAAACCATAAGGGGTGATGAGATTTTGGAATATTGCCTAAGCAAATGTTCAGTGACCCAAAATTTCAAATATGCCTTTATAGAGAGCTTGAAGCATCTAAATTACCACAATACTTCCCTTTTTGGTGAGTGTTTATCTTCAATAAAGAATAAAAATAAAATTTAGACAGTGAAAGATGTCCTTATACGTTGAGTATCACACAATCAATCAAACACTGATATACAGTTGGGTTCCCCCCCCCCTTGGATAACATAAGAATAATTCCTTTCAGCAATCTCTTGCACAGACATACTGAACACCCAAAATCAAAGGTAACTGATTATCTACCAGCTAAAGATGGAAGTTCAAACAATGGTATATCAAAATACATAGACGTTGCTTTACACAAATAAAAAAGCACCCTTTTTCCCTCAAAAGTAGAAGGCATCTTTAAACTGTTTTCATATAATTTATCCTAATGGTAAAGCATTTTCTTTTTCAAGTTTTACAGGAAATGTTTTCAGACACAGTGGACGTTCCACTTAAAGGTTGGGTTGGTCTTTAAATTTAGGTGTTGTAAGCCAATATTTACCACTCACAATTTTCTTCCAATAGACAATGTAACAAATATTGGAAATTGAATGTGAAATGCAACCAACGAACAGCAGGCACTACATCTGCACAAGGTTACTATGAATGTCTGCTTTGAGCAATACTTTTTTTTATGGATGCAGGAGATGTTATACTTCCTTAAAAAGTAAAACAAAACTATTTTTAAAGAAGCCACGTTTTTTATCTCTTTATGCATCAAGACATTAAACATTAAGTTATATCATGTTACTGCCAGAGACAAAAGAAACTAATCACCCATTTAGAATAGCAGAACACATTTCAAACAGCTTGTAAGCAGGATAAGTAAGTCAAAATACTGGCCACCCTGAGAGAAATCAAATATTGAAGACAAAGCACTATATTTTTAAAGAGATTTTCCTCCCGTGCTTTTCCATCTACAACAAAAAGCTCATTACATGCAAGTAATCTTGTGGAATATATAGCAGCATTTGAAGATCATCAGCAACTCAGATGCATTTTCAGTTCACTTGTGAGGTGTATTTGCAGCACATGTGCTCTTTACAACAATAACAAAAATATTTTCACGGTAAAAGTATGGTCACTACCTCCTCAGCTCTTAGACTCATTAAAAAGAAGCAGAATGGAATTCAAGAGTCTGTTCTTCTTTTTATTCATTATTTTTTTAATCTTAATAAGCTTATGATGTTGTGTTCATCTTTCAGATAAAAACTGATGCAACTGAAATCACACATAGTATCTGCCACAGAATATTGAACTCCTAGAGCCCAAGAAAAATGCTGAGTATTAAAAGCTCAGATAAGGGAGAAAACAGTGAAAGAGTTATTTCATTGACTTGAAAAAACTTAAAATGAAATTTTATATTCAGTCTATTCCCAGTCATAGTAAACAAATTTTCATTTTAGGAAAAATTCTTCTACCAGTTCATATCTGGAATACTGGTGCCATATTATACACTACAGACTGGAAGATATGGCTTTAAATCTACATAAAGTATTAGGATGTGGTATATATAGATATATATATATCTTTACCCAAAGTAAAAGAGAAATGAATTTACAGAATTCTTAGAAAGGAATGACGACTGAGGATTGTCATGAATGTTACCAGTTTGTAAGCCATGTTTTATAACATGAAAGAATAATGGTATTTTCAAAACTGCTGGTATATAACAAGACAGCAATAATGTTGAAACAACTGTAAAGCTGAGAAATCCTAGAAAAAGTTTAATACTTGTATTTGAAATAATTTTACTTTTGAAAACACACGTTTATCATTAGTACCAACTATTTATTGGTCATTCACTTGTTTAGATGGAAAGATTTCATAGAACGCTTTTCTCAAATACGACTATAAAAACTGCATGTTATCAGCTAGTTGGTACTATGACAACACCTCCAGGAAATTGTGTCCACTTGATTAGTCAACCCAATATTCTGCAAATGGAACTGGGTAATTTACCATTGTTTGAACTACTAATCTTGAGCTGCATACTCTATTAAGTTATTGCCTACAGAAATGGGTTGAAGAAAGCTTTGACTTTGTGTGTAACTGATTGGTATGGCACAAAAATTAAGTTCTACTGTAGAACTGAGTCCAGACAAAAAAAAACAACAACTTTTCCTCCAAAATAATATTTCACTGTTATAGTTTAATGCCCATCATGTGATATTAATTCATCAGCTCTGCAATGTGATTCCAAGGCTTTCATGGTATAGATATCCTGAGGCAGTTCTGACTTGCGTCGCACAAGAGGACGATCTTTCTTCTGATCTTTTTGTGCCTGAAATAAAAATAGAACTAAGTTAGCCGAACATACTGATTTACTAAACATTACTTAATAGTACTTCTTAAACATTAGTGTGCTCACTTACAGAAAAAGAAATAAAAAACACCCGGAAAGAAGTTTATACTTTCTCCTCTTTACCCTACCACCTATGCAGTTTCAAGTATTAAAACTGATTTTTTTGCTAAGAGGAAAACTAGAAACAATTATGAAATTCTAAGCCATTAACAATCATGACATCACTACCATTTTACGAATGCTCTCTCAAAACCAGACAATATTCCTAACAAAGTACCTTTAACTTTATAATGGCGTCTTTATGTAGTTCCCATGTCTGTCTCACCTGCCCTAATTTGCTTGTTTCTTCTTTTTTTTTCTATGAACAAGTCGTTATAAAAAAACTGCCTGGCTTTTACTTAGCCATTGATTTATTGGCATGTTCAAAGTTAGTAAGTCACAGTGGTCCAATTTTATTGTGGCAGAGCAATCACTAAAAATGCTCATGTAAGTCTCATACAGAAAAATTCCTGATCTACTTTCCTCAGTCAGTCTATCACCTCTTCAGTAGGGCATTCTGCTCTATTGCCAGCCTCTGGCATAAACCTTACTTTCACTGAAACTATATAGATCTTTATGTAGTTTCTCACTTCTGAAGTCTAATTTAAAAAACAAAGCTGTCCTTTTGACTGCCTTTTTTCTTTTTTTTTCCAATTGATAACTGTAGTAGCTCTTGTTTTAACATCAACTGCTGATGGTACTTAGCAAGGGATATATAATTGTCTGTCCAGTGTCCTCTCAAAGACTGATGCAGGAATGCTACCTAGCCTGCTTTCTGCAACACTCTAATACTTAATCAAATCTTTTCCTGCCTGGTGATCCAAATGTATCCATCCTCTTGCAGGCTTAGTTTTTATAATAATAAGAATTCCTGATTAAAAACATTCTATTAGCTCTGCTAGGACAGGATCTTTCTCTTTGAAAACTTGGCTTATAATCTTTTAGTCATCTCACTTCTTGCACACTTTGTAAGCAAGGAAAGGGAAGAAAGCATGCACTTGGGAGAGACAGCTGAGGAACACTTGAGCAGTTCCAACCCAAGTTTCAGAATTTTGTTTACACTTTGTTTATTTCCCATTAGTTTCATTTTTTTAAGTCCCCACCCTTCCTTACAATCGTGGGTGGTGGCAAATCAAGCTCATTCATAGGGATATGATGCAGTAGTTTTCCAGCTGGAATGCTACCAATGAAGTTGTATATAGCCCAAACCTCACAGCTCATGAAGTTGAATTCTTTGTAGAAAAGAAGGTAAGACCTAGATGAGAGTCCTTCGTATTAGTCTGGGCTGACACTACTGTCTCTGCGTTTTATATTGCATAATACTGGCCCAAATCCTCAAACTCTTCCAGCAGTTGGGACTGGGAATTTTGTTCTTAACTTTTTGTCCCAGCTACTAGCACAGGATTCTACTATGGCTGCTTTTCTTCTAGAACTGATGCTGGAGCTCTCAGACTTAGGAAGTAGGAATTTTAATGCTCTTTGGCCAGGACAGAAAGTGAATCAGTCTCATAAACCCTGAGAAAATAGTTAAGTGTTAGGAAATAGCAGAGTCAAAGACAGACACTGTGATCAACTCAACTCTAAAATTGAGTAGTCATTTTTCTAAATAATTCTGTAGGCACCTTTCTCCACTAGAACTGGTTCTAGGCTCTGGAGCAATTGAAAGGAGGCCCCTTTCTCCCTCATGTGGGCCTGGCTAAGATATCCAAGGTATGAAGAAAGGCAGAGGTTCAGAAACTTTATTCAGCCCACTGCTCCTCACTGACTAGCTCTATCCATAATTTCCATTCAGAGGAATGCTACTCTTTCTTGTTCACTGAGTAGCACTGAGAGGGATGTAATTCAGCCACCAAGATATATATGGAATACACAGGGATCCACAACATATATGAGTGTTTAAATAACAGCAATCCCTGAGTGTGCCTTAGAGGTATTCCAGCACTTCTTTTAATTCCAACCTTCACCTAAAATGCCATATAACAAATAATAAGTAAAATATAATATTGCAGGATAATGACACTGGAATTTTAACACAGTAATTTAGGAGGTTAGGCTGACCACATGCTTATTTTTATTAAATGTCTTACTGGATACATTGGTTCAAATTAACAGACTTTATCTCCAAACTCAACTGTTTTTTCTGGGTCCATTTCTCCAGTCTTAGACTTTGCTGGATTTAGACAGATTTATAGTACTGTATAGTTTGTATTCCTTCCAGAAATCTTAGTGATGCTGCAATGTTACCTGGCATCTCTCCATTTTCAACCAGCTCCAAGTTCGTTGGCTCAACATTGGTACTATAATTCCACTTAACTGATGTTAAATTAAAAATACATGAATATTACTGAGTATTAACTAAAGATAAAAGGATGAAATTGACCTCAAGAATCCTCACCCTGCAGTGGGTAATGGAACCTGACAGATGGTGGACTGAGGAAGAAGACCCATGAGCAGGCAAGACACACACTTTACATATTTTTTTAAAATACAAGAGCTTTAACCACTATGAAGGCTCTGAATAACAAACAAAAATATATAAAATATAATCAGTACTGACAAGCTTTTCTTATGAAAAATCAAAACCATTATATTGAGAAGAGACTAGAACATGATGTTGTAGATTTTAGCTATAGCTCTCACTATCCTTAAAGCATAATCACTGTTCTCATAATGACACAAAAAGTTATTCCTAAGTGAAAATAAAAACAAAGATTCTGAGAAGAAACCTTAAAAGAGACTACATAGCAGATTCACAGGCACTAGAAACATAACACTATTTCTGGCTGCTGGACTATCATTTGAAAGTAGCAGCCCTGATGAAGTGTATTACTATAGAACAAATGGTTATGGGGCTGAAAATACAAGCCACGTTTATGATTAACAGTCACCTAAAGAAATAAATTCATAAATTGGAGCACTTTGCTATCTTCACAAGGCTTTACCTGACAAGCCTCTTCCTTCACTGTCTTTTTCAGCGTCTGCAAATCTTCAATTAAAGGCCCATCTGTTTCCATTGCAACAGGACTGTTCAGCAAACTCGTGTCACTGTATGTTGGGTACTAATAAAATGCAAAATGTTAAAATAATCAATCTTATTCATAATAACTAAATACTAGGAGTGTACTTGAGCATTTGAATGATATGTCTAGCTATTTGAGATTAACTTCAATATTTTATGCTTCCAGGGACTAAGTAATAGATTTTAGAATGGAACTCTAATACGTTCACACTTGGCAGAAATATCCTGCTGAAAAACACAGCATTAAAAAAAAGATGGTTTCATTATCTGAGACTCAATTTTAAAATACTCAGATTTGGTCAGTATTGCATGTCTACTTTGGCAATCAGTTATCTGAAACCTTAATACATTGTCAAGTGCTCTGTGAACAATGTAGTAATCGAAAGACAATAATTTTATTTGCTGATGCAATTTTGTGTTGGAAGAAAAAATACACTGTTAAAAGACCAAATATACCTAATACACATTTAATATAATTTCAAACCAAAATATTAAACTTTTCTGTCTTAGGAAATAAAAACAATTATAAAAGTTGTTTAGGAATTAAAAAAACCCAAAATCTTTGTTCTCCAGTAATCTCAATACATCAGATCTTATTTTAATTCACATGAGGTGTATATAGTTTTGAATTCAGAACTTACTTACATGCACACACATACTTTTTCATCATTTTTTCCTCATAAATATTTTGGTGTCTGAGTGTACCAATAGCTTAATGCAAATGAAAAAATATTCCTAACAGCAAGGATTTCACAAATGTAATTATAATTATTTAAAATCTTAAATTGTACTTTTGTGTCAGGAAGAATCAGGAACAGCTCTGAACAACAAGAATCATAAATTACTAGACAAACTAAAAAGTTAATAGACATTCCAGGAAAAAAGCAACTCCTAGAAATCCATTATCTACAGCACTAAAAGCATTCATATCCTTATGTCAATTCAGTGGAGCATTCAGTAATTTGTATTTTAAATTTCTTCCAAATATTAACTTTCTTCAAGTAGACTATGCAGAACACACTGTATACAGGTGGTGTTAACCAGTATCAGAAAATGTATTTACAGGAAGTTCCTTGGAAAGAAAAGGAAATTGATACTGTAGAACTCTGAATTTTTCTACAACTCAATCCACTTATTTAGCCAAACATGTAATAGCTCATCATTTGTGATAGCAAATGACCATGTATATCAAGTACTCTTCAAGCAAGGCTTTTGTATGACTTATGTCATTAGAGAAATGTTTTGCCACTCCAAGTCAATTATTGCATTCATAAGAATAGTCCTTTTTGATTCATTTAATTGATCTGTTGTCAACTGACATTTTATTAATTTTAACAGATTTTTACTTAAGCAGTTTGGTAATTGTTCCCTGGCAAATAACCCAAGAGGAAAAAATATTTACGAATTTCCTCTTAGAAAAAGAGATTACCTCATACTTTCTGTTTTAAAATAGCATTGAGATCAAAAACTGTCCCACTTCTGTTTACAGAATACCATTTTCCCCTCTTCCACCACTTTAAACTCAGCTAGATGGTGTTGGAAATATACAGCACATTAAGTTTCTTGCTACAGTATAATAGAATTCTAGCTGTGAAGTAATTTAAATGTTTGGAGGTTTTTTGTTCAGAGCAGAAAACCCCATGATTGAACTAAAAGAAAACTGGCAGCAATCTCCAAGCAAATGAAGGGGGTGGGGGGAGGGACCCAAGCCAAACCATTTCCTTCTCCTGAAATTTCAAAATATAATGAACACTCTAAAAGACCTTTGTTTCATTATCATAATTTGAGTAATATCAAGTAATGCTGGACAGGATGTTTCCCTCTAGGAAAGGCCTGAGGAGCAGGTTCACCAGCAGACTGGCCCAGTGCAAGTATGAGAACAAATGCATCAGACAAGAACATACAATATTACTTTAATCCATTTGACACAAAGGAAAACTGACCAGTCAAAACTCACAGTTTGCAGAAAGAACTCTTTTGCAATATATTGTTTGCAAAACAGCATTTCAAGAGAACCAATTATGGCCTCTATATATTTTTCCATAATTTTGCACAGTAACTTTTCAAACCACACTACAGAATAAGTCCTATTACAAGGAAAGGAAAAAGTATTTAATATCATACTTTTCAGAAACTTTTTTTTTTTAAATAATTACTTGCACAAGAGAAAGGTTACAAATTTGAAAAGTACTTTTATTGTGTATCTTTCATAATACAATTGGTGAAATTCCTTTATTTCCATGATCAGTCAGACCTGTTCTCCCCACAGATATTTAACAAAATTATGAGTATTTAAACATGAACATGTTAATCTTTTCTAAATACCTGGGGATTTGATTTGGCTAGATTTTCTATTTTAACCCATGCTTCTTCCCGTTCCTTCAATTTTAGCTTCTCTCTGGAAAAAAAATCATATAGAAGTAAAAGAATTCAACAAAATAAATTATTTAGCTATACCTGTTTGAGTCTACTACCCAAAATACCACTGTTTACACGATTATTTGCATCATACCAATATCCCATGATCTCAAATCAACATTAAAAGGGAAAAACCTCAAGATTTTCTCATGAAAGCAACTAACTGGCTAATGTAAGTTTATCTTTAGTACACGTACATTGTTAAAAGTAAAAATTAAAACAGAAAGAAGTTTTGATCTAGGCTGAAAGCATATTTGTGTTTTATTTATAATATTAGAATGCTATATTGGTAAATAAGAAGTCGATAACTGACCATGAAAAGGACAGAGATTTTTACTTGTCAGCCCAATGACTTCAGGTAGTAGGTTAAAGGAAAAGACACCAGAGACATTTTGAATTGAACTCTAACAGAGAAGTACCCAACAAAACCATGCTCATTCTAGGGAGTAGCAAGCCCAGAGGGATGACATAAATGCCTTTTTTTTTTTTTAATAAAGTAGAGAAAGTTCGTTTTCTTATGCCTAATGCAATTTGAAAACATAAAATCTAGGGTTTGTTTTCCTTTCTTTCTTACAAATAAACATCTTCTTCCAGAGACTAGAATGATCACCTGTCTTTGAAGGGTGGTAGAATTTAAAGTAATTTTGAACTAAGAGTGCTAAAAATGCTCTCAATGCACAGAGCAGATGATCCAAACGTCAAGAAAAAAAAGGAAGAGCCGTTATATCCAAGCACATACACAATTTGCCTCCAGCTCTCAATTAAGTTAAATCAAGATGGGAGGTGGGAACCCTTTAAGCATCCCCTTTTCAGTTCTTATCTGGTGTGAGATTTTTTATTTTGGTTTTGTGTTGCTAGCTCATCGCTCAGCACTCTGCTTTAGTTCACACTCAGAACATCACCCAAAAAACTTACAAAAATCAGAGAAGAAAAGATTTGATTTCTCATTTAAAAGGGGTTCCACTTACTTGCAATCAGGAAAAAGAGAATTAATCTTTTTTTGAAGAGTCAATGCTCATATTTTGTCATCTATAAACACACACACTTTAAGAATTTGTTACAATACAAGCTCCTTTCTTCTTGAATTCTAATATGGAACTTCAAAACTTGGACAAATCAATCCATATTGAGAATTTGTACTACTTCCACTATATCAGTTTAAAATAGGTGTCTAATCTGAACCACTACTTGAAAGAATCCCTGTTTACTTTGAAATTTAAAATAAAATTCAAATCCAGATATTTTCAGTATCTTTCAACTGCTTCCAGCCCCTAAAATGAGACCTAAACCATTAATACTTCTGACTTCTTTATCACATTTTAGCAGCATTCTTCCATCAAATAAAATCTATACTAGAGACCTGCACTACAGTAGAATAACAACTTGATTTCAGGTAACTTTTATAATAATATGAAGCTATGCTAACACACAATGCAATGATGAAAAATACTGGGAAAGTATTTTGGGACAAACTGAGTGGCAACATGAAAGGAAGTAACACTGGGTAAATAAAGCATGCAAAAATAAACACAGGATGTGAACTAAACTGTTTAACAGATCCTCTACACTGGGCTTCACCATTAGCAGTGACCCTCTCAGAAACTTAACTTTTAGGAAGATGGTGACCCCAATGCATCTAAGCCTACATGAGACGCCTTATTGTTAAGATTTACAGTTCACATATAACAAGAAGTTTCAGCAAGTCAACTTTGAAACTGTTCTACTGGAATCAAATGGGCAACTTCCCACTAATGACACAGTGGTTTTTCAGAGCCAAAGCACTCTGAACAAATTACTCAAGAACAGACAGACACACTGACATGAAAACTTACTTCAGTTTTTCTGCTTTAAATTGCTGTGTGCAGTCATCGAACAGTTTTTGGTTCATCTCCATGAAGAGTTTCAGAGCATTGTATATCAAGCCATGTATTGTCCTATAAGTAAAACTTCTGGTTGAAACTCAGAGTACTTTAAACTTTGAAATCTACTTTTCTGGTCAACAGTAGCCAATAGCCTACATAACTGGAAAATTACATCATTTCAGAATAAGTGGAAACAAAATTAATTAGTGGAAGTTTCAATATACCCACAAGAGGCCTAACACAAGTACTGAAATTACCAACTTTGAATGCAGTTTTCTTACTCTGTAGTACTGCTCATCACTTACACTTCTGAAGTTTGAACTTCACTCTTAATACTACATGCATCAATACAGGGCTAGTTGTGAAATTTAGTAGCTGACACTAATCCACTAAGGGTTAGTAGAGAAAATGCAGTATGACACTAAAGATCTTGATGTAAGTAACTTACTGGCAACTGATAAATTGAAGAAAAAAAAGAGTTAGTGATTAAAAGGAGTGCAAAAAAGACCCCATTCCCTTGAAAACTGCCACACAGCAACCGCACTCACTTCAACACAATTACGACAGAACTCTTTAGAAACTTGTTAGAAAAGTAAAGTTGAAAACACCACAAAAATTACACAAAACGAATCTGCTTTATGAGGCACTTTTACAGATTAATTTGCAGTTCCAGCCTATAATGTACTGCTGCTCAAAAAGCAATCCATTAAATGATTACTTTGTATTGTATATGGAGTTACAAGTAAGAGTGCAGCTGTACTGGTGGCATGACTTTTGCTCAGAATAAAATGAATGCATGACCTTGAAAGTCAGAAAAAAACAATCAACAGCAACCCACATTCACTATGTACAATTGCACCACTGAATCGGAATTTTATTAATGAGTACATTATTTGTTACTGCTTGCACCCAGTGACAGTAAGCAACCACTTTAACATCACTTTATTTTCCATTTCTTTCCCAGTGTTTAATTGCAGACTGATTACTCATTCTTGGCCAGCCCATCAGCAGTCCTCAATTCAAAGCTAGAGCCAGACTGGGATACTGTCACCATCCCAGCAGTTGCACAATAGCTCAAACAAAGAGGCACTTTACAATGGAACAGCTGCAGGAGGGAGGTGACCAGGACTGTTTTCATGCGTAAGTACTACGTTATTGTGGGGAAAAAAGTGAAAATAATCAATGGAGAAAGAAGAAAAAAGCAATAAACAAAAAGAAAATAAAAAGAAGGGGAAAAATGATCTGATCTACAAGATATTTCACTAGAATGCAGAAGAAATGGAAATCAGCAAATAGGTTAGTGATCAGAAAACAAAGTTAGTCTTTAGAAGTATCTGAACTACAGATGAATGCCAAATTTGCTCCATATTTATAGAAGAATGTCATGGATTAGATGAACTAAAACACTCTTTCTTGTTTAATTAAAAAAGGAGAAACTATCTTCCACAGTTCTTAATACTTCCTAAAAATTGACAACAATAGTCTCTTTATCCAGCAACTTCAATGTCATAGAATAAACAGCTCAACACACTGTTAAACTAGCAACTCACAGATCTGAACTCTTAAACCTAGAAGTACACATAAGTGAAGTAGCAGAAATTTGTACAAGTGTTTCTTACTTATTCCAATGCGTCTTTGAATTCCGGTACAAGGATGGAAACATGATGGGTAAAATCTTTGCTGCATTATCACTAATTAAACTCATAATATATTCATTATTCCAGTAGTATAATGCTCGCTCTGCAACCTAAGACGAATGAAAAAAGGAACACCTCTTCAATTTCTTACAGAGCAAATAATTATAACATTTGGCAAATATAAGGGAAAGGTAAGAAAAGTTGCAACTCAGACTTGGATTTTTCAGTGCTAATGAGAGTCATGGAGCTGATGGAAACAGAGACGGAAAAATTGCTTTTTAACTTGCTAGGGACATGGTTCAATCTGTAACCTATGAACTCTGAAATTCAAGCAAAGAAATACCTTCCAAAAGAACCAGTATTTGTAGAACTTGTATGACAAGTAATGAAATGCAAACGCTATACTGAAAGGGTTCAGGTACTTCTGAAAACACTGAGTTTTTCAGCTTTTTTATGTTAAGCATAACACTGAAGTGAAATCACCCAACATGAATGCACATATTGCACTCTTGAAAAGAAACAGTAAAACTAATGTTTGGATCCCTGCAACTTGACATAGAATTGAAGACTTCTTTGCAACAAATAAAATTCATTATGGTGAATAATACATTACAAATCTGCTTTACAAAAATTTTGCTATCATTGTACATGCAGTATATACAGACCTGAAAGTGTGGACTGGACACACATTTGGCTAGCTGTCTGAAGAGAGGTTCCATAACTTTAACAAATTCAGATGGTTCAATAACATCTAAAATTTCTTCTAGCTCATTTAAAAACATTACTTCTTTTGGACTGTGAGTCTTTGGCCAGTATTTCAGCAGTGCCATTACCACCTGCAGAGACAAAGATAAAATAATTTCATGATAATTTCATTTTACCTTCAACTCAATTATAATGCATTAATAAGTCTGGTATTTTAAGCAGAACACAAAACTCGTGATTTCTTGTCTCATGTAACAGTAGTAATCAGACATGGTTCAGTGTCACAGAAATAACTGTTAATAGGTCTAAACTCACTTCTTCAGAAAACGAAGTTATACATCTATAAGAAGTGTTCAAAAATAATAACCAAAATACTAGAGAGAAAACCTAACATCTCACTTAATATGATCAAAGTACAAATTCACTACCATATTATCAGGAAAATTATCTGCCACTTAAGAGACAGCAGCTTTAAATCTCTACCTTCTTGGGGATGTAATCCAAAACTCAAGCAATTAAGTTCTGTCAATATATTTTAACAAAGTATTTACTATAAATGCCTGAATTGACAGGTGACCAACTACTCTAGCTATGTTGCTCTTAAAGTTTGATTTGACTATCTTACTATAATCTTAGTCTTAACTTTCTTCACGATTAATAAATTATTTACCCAGCTTGCTTACCTAGCAAACCATGAACACTCAAGACACCATTCTATGATTCTATGATTTTTCGATATAGAAGCTGTAAGCAATATTTAGTATCATCACTGACAAGACAACTCTGAGAAATAAGTGCTTCTTTCATGTATACATTGTTTAACCATGAAAGCAGACATTATGTCCTCAATCAAGCCTTGGTTAATATACACAGATTTTAAAAACTAAGATGTCAAAAAGTCTCATGTGACAATTTTAAGGGGAAGCAAAGCGTTTAAATTTGAAGGGACCAGGATCTTTTGAAGAGGAACTTAGTACTTTGCTGATCCGTGTGCTAAGTTTTTAAAGAAAGTTGTAATCACATATAAATTTGGGATCAAAAAAGGAAAGAAACTTGGATGCATATTAGTTCCAGATTTCTAGATTCCTACTAGGAAATCTGCAACATCCTATCTGATGTCTGAAAGAAAGCTAAGAAAACAAGATCTCATACTGTACAAATGATAGAATGTCTGACATTTGCTATCTTATTAAATATTACAAGCACCAGCTAGAAGAGAACTCTTGCTCAGGTGAATACTTCCATTTGTTTCAAGAAATCCAGTTTCCATTTTACAATGGAAATGGTCATAATCTAAGAATGTGCACTTCTGTTAGCAGCAATTGTTTTATTGATCTACTGATTAAACAGATTAGTTCTTACCTACTTGATATTGGGTGTAATGAAGCAAACCACTAGATACTATAGAGGACAGTTAAAATTATTAATCTCTGGAATTATGTGCAGCCAGACCAAAGCCTGATTTTGTCCAAGGTTGGTAGACATGAACAGGATCTGATACAAAAGCCTTGCATCAATAGGTAGCTGTGTGTCAGAAATCTCTGTTCCATCATAACATCAATCTCTCAACAGAGCACAGCTCAGGCAAGCTAATGTCTGACTAAACTGCTTCTGGATCCACCATCTCCTATCTGCTCAGCCAGAACAAAATAAGCAGAATAAAATCTGTCTCTTCATAAGACCTATACTATTAATGTTGTTTTAATTAGTTTTGGATATTCTGAACAACTGTTGGAAAAATTTGAATTTGATAGATCAAAATGGTTAAATATTTGACTCAAATATAAACAATTACAAATAAATACTTTGCTCCCCAAACCTCCTTAAACAGTCTACAGAGAAAAGGTATATTAATATTAATAGTTCAAAATATGTAATAATAGCAAGATAAACGTACCGGTTCTGTAAGTGTGCTGTCCTTTTCTAAAAACTGAACTACACAGTACGCCAGCTACAGTAAAAGAAAAAGAGTTTTATTAATTCTCACAATGAAACTGAACATATTTTGAAGTCACTAGCATGACTAGCATAAGTCAAGAATAATTCTGAATGCTTCAAATAAAATACAAGTTTCTTCCGTAATTTAAAGAATTTAAAATTTAAAAACCTATTTGGCAGACAATTTAAACAGAAGGGTAAATAGGCTTTAGCAATTCTCTCCAACCTTTGCAAGCCTGTCCTCACCTTTGTCTGTGTTATAATAGAGATACACATGACAATGTTTTCTTTTTAGACCTAGAACTTTGCATTTCATCACACTTCATCTTTTCAAATATAGGACTTAAAAATCATGACCTTGTCCTCTAGAGTGCTTTCCACTCACTAACAGTTTGGTGTCCCATGCTGATTTAGTAAGTATTTTCTATTTCATAACCTAAGTTAGATAAAAATGCATTGAACAGCTGTAAATCTTTGGATTTTTTTATATATGACAACTAATGATAACTATGCCTATCAATGTAAGCTGATGCAACCTGAGGCTTCATTACAGTATTTACCAACTGCAATGCTGAAAATGAGACTGTCCCCCTGTGCCTAAATAGTGAAGTATTACATCCCTTTCACTCCATAGGCCAACAATCCCAAAGTAAGTGGGGAGATCACTGCTCATCTCATAGATTGTTTAACAATCTTCCTAAAGTCTCTCCACTTCCTGAAGTTCAGCTGATGACCCAACTCCTTTCCCTTTTTTGATGATTCCTACCAGGAATGCCCCATGGTAATTTGGGCAATGTGATGAGATTACTACAGCTGCTGTTCTGCCCTATTCTAAAGTAAATTTGATTTAACACAAAAATTAACTTTCTCCATGTATGTCTTTAGCAGCAAATCCTTCTATCTACTGTTTTGATGTGAATTTTTATGCATCTACTTACTCCTGTATTTCACACACTAAACTCACTTGAAGTACTTTTCTATTTCATTCAGTAGCACAAGTAAGGGAGGCATCCCTATGTCATTACCCTGTTTTTACTGATGCTGAACAGCAATTTGAGTCAGCTGAAGGTTTTGGACAATTAGTTTGTGATTTAAGGGGATCAGATAAAGAACAATATGTCTCAGGTCAGTAGAAAAGCTCATGATCACAGATAGCTGTTCTAGCTGAGATACAAAAGGTCTTGCTGTTCACACCCAAACAGGTTTTGTTCATGGCATTAGAAAATAAATAAATAAATAATAATTTTAAAATGGGAGGCATTTTATTCTATTACTTCAACAGCAACTGATGGAAGCCACTGAAGACAAGATTCAAAGCAAATGCTTATAAGCATCTCTCATTGCTAGAGAATTGTAATTATAGAAAAGGTATTAAAAATATAAGTTGATTTTATTCTAATAAATGGTACTTAGAATTCTGGAGTACTCAAACTACACAGCAAATATGGATCTTTCAAATTAAAAACCCAGAAGTTGTGTAACAATCTCTCACAGAAAATTTCAGCATACCACAACAATACTGTCTTTTCTCTCACACTGTATGATTTCTCACTCCTCTAGGAATTCTGAATGGAACTAAATTTAGCACAGACAAAATACAGATGGATTAAAAGCACGATACAACTCAGAAGTCCCCTTCTTTCTGTGTACTTCTAAACGGATCCACTGAATTAAATAATGATGTCCTAGTAAATTCCCAATTCTTTTCAAAACACCAACAAACTGAATTCAGCTGAATTGCTTAACGTAATTTAGAGTGTTTATAGATGACATTCATTAAAACCATACTTTTCTGCAATTTTTTATGTCCAAACATTACAGACAAGAAGATAAATAAAAAATCCTGTGTGGATAAATACTAAGAACTCTCACATTAACCAACTACTACACGTGTTTCATCTATAAACACTATAGTGCTTTTAAAAAGGGTATTATTGTGTACACACGTGTTCTTTTTAATTCTTCTATCAACAAGTGAAGCATTATAGGCACATGTTAAATCATTTTCCCCAGGCTGGTTAGCAGGGGAGTTTTGGAGCTTAGAACTGAATTCACAGCAGACTTACTCAAGTACCCCAACCTCTTCAAGCAAACTTACTTAAACACTAATATGAAAAACACCAAGCAAAATTTACCTGTGGATGGTAGACACTGAGTGATTTCACTTTGTGCAATGGTAACAAAACCTTCAATAGGAATATTTTGTGCTCTTCTTTTAATGGTAAGGCAAATCCATTAATTATGCTGCCAGGGAAAGAAATTTAAAAATAAAGATCAGTAATTATATAGAAGTCTGCACTAATGCATAGGATATACAAGAAATCTTGGGCTTGTTTTCTAATATTTACAAATGAATAGAATAGTCAAATCAATCTCTGTCCATGCCTTAACCAAGTTCTTCAGAAGTCTTAAATTCTTCTTCCAAGGTGCACACAACTGTACCTACAGTTCAGACTTCACACTTCACTATGAACTACTCACTGTTTCAAAGCTTTGAACACACATCTCTCCCAGCTTCCTCATGGTATTAACAAGTGAAACAGAGACTGGATGTAGAAGAGGTAAGCCAGGACAGCAGACAAGTCACAACATGACTTCTGCTTAACTATTAGTATTTCTGCAAGGCCCTAGAGTACAACCAAACACCATATTCCAACACAAGACATCCCAGTTGCAGCTGAGTGCAGATGCAGCTCAGTACTGGGTCAATGGCACCTTCACCTAAACCCACAGTACTAGAACAAGCAGCTCTGTGTCAATAACATGCTCGGTGAAATGTCTTAAAGGACTGTTACAGCACAGAATCCTCACTGAGCTACTACGAATTTTGATTTAGAAAAGCCTGAGGGGGTAAAAAATCCCCAAACCAAACCTACGACACTTTTAAATTTGCAATACTTAAAGCTAACCTAACAAAAGCAAGAATGAAAAAACTGGTCACTCAATAAGAGTTTGGAAGATTTAGCTCCATATTCTAGTACTTAAACTTTATAGTTTTCATGATGAGTTTTGATGAGCGTTACTTCAGTATCATGTGTTGAAGTAATGATGGACATGTAACTTCTTTAATCATGGAACATTTAATGGCAAATTAAAGAACTATTCTGGGCAGGCACACAGACCTAGGAAATTTTCAAACATCTTTCCAATTTCAACAGCCTTCTGGGCTGCATTAGAAACAGCATTGCCAGTAAGTTGAGGTGATTAAGTGATCCTTCACCTCTGCTCAGCCCTGGTGAGACATCTGGTGTTTGTGTCCAGGACAAGAAGGATGCAGACATACTGGAGGGAGGCCAGTAAAGTGCAATGAAGAGGCTGGAGCATCTGACACAGACAGGCTGAAAAAGCTGTTTGGTTTGAAGCAGAGAAGGCTCAGGGGGATCTCACCCATGTGTACAAATACATGAAGGGATGGTGTGAAGAGTCAGACTCTTCTTACCGATGTGCATTGAAAGGGCAAGAGACAAACTGAAAGATGGGATATTTAATTCAGAGACAAGGAAAAATATCCTTTTTATTGTGAGTGTGGTCAAACATGGGAACCCATTGCCCAGAAAGGCTGTGGGGGTTTTCATCCTTGGAGATAAACAAAGCCTGACCAGACACAACCCTGAGCAACCTGCTCCTGCTCATCTGTTACTTTCATGTGCAAAGATACAGAAATATCATAAAGTAATCCTCACTGAGCTTTTGCAGTGTATCAATGTATAAAAAATGCCAAAAGCTTGCATGTGGATTATGGAAATCAGTTAATAAAAACTCACTAGGTTCAATGAGGCTATCAGCTTTAAATTGTAAAATTTTAGTGTCAAAGGCTTACAGGTACATCACTGAAGTCTAAGAAATTGTGAGGTTAGCAAAATGAGGTTTCTGAAGTTTCATAACCTGTGCTTCCTTTGTTTTACCCACTATATGTTCAATGAAGAATTTTTAATAAATTTCAACTCACTACATTTTACTAATAGTTGCTTTACAACTAATGTTAATTACAAGGATCCTAAGCAGAAAATAAGACCTAAAAAACAGGATTACAAAAATTGTCATAGCCCAAAACAGTGCCACAAGGTTCAAGTTTTTTCTGTGTTTTTAAAATCTTACACAAAAACACCTTGATTTTTTAAGTCTACTCTTAAAACCAAGTGAGTTTAATTAAACAAAATCTATAACTTACCTTCCCAGTATTTCCAGTAATTCTGCTATGCCATTGTGATGTTCCGTTTCATAAATAAACCTAAATAGATGGAACATTTTATTGGGTTACTGCTGAAGAGAGATACAAATCTAATACCAAGATCCCCATCTAACATTACAGGTAGCCTTGACCCCAAATATTTTAGTCACTTAGTAAAAGGAAAGCAGAGAGACATAGTGGAAAAGAAACTTTGTGGAAACAAAAATCATTAGCACACCCAGCTGCTTTCAACCTCCACACCTGCTTGCTCTTTTCTCCCACATGTAACAAAGTAGCCCACACTCAAGGTTTTCCCAATACTCATATTTTATGCAATTTTAATAATGCGAAACTGAACATAGCAAATAGCATTTTAAATATTAAAATAACACAGGAGTATCTGGCATAATTAAATGTCATGACTCAACCTTCTATGCAAGCACAAGGTGTTCAAACAGTTACTACTTCTGGATGTAAAAAGCTTTTTGGCATTACTGATCTCTGTGCATACAAAAGGCTTGTAATAAACAAAGGAAGTCACATTTTCCTGAATCTTCTTTAGACAGAGCACTGTCATTTACTAGGCCTTTACCCTTCCATCCTCCTTCACCCAAGTGTCAATTTATTGACAAAGTTCTCTGCATGGCTTCAGGTAATTTGCAGAGTTATAAAAATTTACACTTAGGAGAAAATAATTCCACGAATCTGAAAGCATTTTTTAATTTAAAAATTTGTCACAGGCTGACATATTAAAACCTACTTTTAATCCAGAATATTTGAAGCGACAGTTTTTAATTCTTAAAGATCCTTTCCATACAATTCAGGATGTAATTCCAAGTGAAATTAAACCCACTGATGCAAAAAGGTTTGGATTGAATTAATAGGTACATACAGGTTTCATAATTTAAAAAAAAAGTATTTTACTTCAGAGAAAAAATAGATTAACGCACTATGGGGAAAGAATTAATGTAATTCTGGTCAGTGACTAAAAGACAAACAAAGGCCACACATTTCTTAGGTAAGCACAGTAATAAACTGACAACTTGAAGGTAAAAGTATATGAAAATGAAATATTTTTAAAGTTGTACAGATACTTCAAGAGTTTATAATTTCACACAGCCCAATTCACTAATTCAAGACAAGCTGAACAACTCCTTTCCTTGGTGATCATAAACAAGTGTACCAGTTTACATCTGGATGCAAAATTTTTCACCTTTGAGCTCCTAAATATTATACAGCTAAGTGAGCTTTTCTTTAGGTTTGTGGTTGGCTTTTCTTTTTCCCCCACAACTTCATGGCTGTACAAATTATATAATCTCCCATACACATGTCAGATTGAAAACTCTCTTATACAAACCATACAAAGCTGATCTAATGACGAGACCATTTCTCAGTGTTTGAAAAACTTAGCACCAGGACTACCTATATTTGAAGAATTTGCTTCCCTTATCTCTCAAAGCCAAGTGCAAGAAATGGCAAATAAAAACACTTTTCAGAAGTGCATATAATGTGCTATGATGCTGTTTTACCATCTGTTCAGATATTTGACCAAATTATGCATTTTGGAGTTAATTTAATAAAATCCATGGGGAATTTATTAATGCGTGCGGGGGAGAAAAAAAATCTGCAACTTTAAGATCCACCTGTACCTCTTCCTTGGGATATACTGGCTCTTCACTTGTCCTGTGAAGACTGTCCTGTGAAGTCAACTTCCAGTTGACTGCAAGACAGTACAGGCTCACTAAGTATTTTAAAGCAGCTCCTCTGTATCCCTTCCAAAGGCTGAGTTGTTGCCACAGGCAGGGAAGATCAGCTCCCTCTACAGCTGGTACTGCCGGGTGCCATTCATGATGGGCACTGAGGGCCTGGCAGCTTTTTGCTACCTTCTTAAAGAGGTGGCACCACACATTCATTTTGGGATGAAAACAGTGGCAGAAAAGGAGCATGACAGGAGTGTAAAACTGATATACAACATTATTGTTTGTAGAAAAGCAAAGAATATCAAAATGAAAAATTCAAACAGGCACCACAATCTTTCATGCACACTGGACGTAGCAGCAGGAAAAACACACTGCCAAAGACCTTTGGTAATACAGTGATTTGTATCAGTGATAGTACCACAGTTCATTCCTTGGCAACAAACAAATATTTCACAAGAGCTCAACTGCACATGTCAATTCTGAGGAAAGAAGAGGCAGCAAACATGTTCTTTCAAGCAAATCACAAATCTCAGTCATTCAATTTCAGCCCATTTTCCTCATTATAAAAACTACACCTTATTAAGGCATTAGTGTAATACAAACACTACTACCCCAAAAAAAAAAAAGCCTCCCACAAAGGTACCAAACCACCCACTAAATCATATACTAACTCAAATTTCAGCTGCCAGATTCATGCCATGGGCAAGACTACCCTACTTTAAATCTCCCACAGTGGTATTAATTACTATTAGGTGTAGCAATACTGAGTATAAACATATTAAGAATTTTAAAAATTGCTAGCAGTGTCTTGGAGTGTTTTAATTGCATATGTGATCACAGGTACCATAATACAAAGATGTTGACATACCTATAAAATATATTATTAATTTGTTTTCGAATGTAAGCTCTTAAGCCTAAGAATTTCCCATATATTCTGTGAAGAGTTGTTTTAAGAAAATCTCTTTCACGAGGATCTTCACTGTCAAAGAGCTCTAAAAGCTGAAAAGAGAGAAAAAGATGCACTTTAACTGAATCTAATGCATTGTAAAATAATTCAGAGCTTGAAGTTAAAAAAAAAATCTTTTTTTACCTCACCTGTAATACAAACTTCTGATCAATATATTTCTTAGCTATATTAGGTTGAAAATCTGGAGATTCTAAAAACCTTAAGAAAAATTCATAAACAAGCTGGAAAAAATAAACAACAAAAAACCCAGTATTAGTCTTTTAAACAAGAACCATTTTATAAGCATCACATTACTAAAATTACTGATTAGTTGCTCAGAACTGCAAAATGCTTTTAGTTATATTTATCTATATAACACACAGTAAAAGCTTTGCTCTTGCTCTCCTGACAAATTACAAGAACTTGAGGTTCCTTAAACTGCAGAAATTCTGGTGAACTCCATCATTACACTTTACTCAAATGACACACAGTAATCTGATATTTATCATGCCCAGAAGTCCATGTTCTAAGAAGTCTCTGTTCTCCTCTGTTTGTCATGGCACCTCTGAAAGCTAAAGCTGTGTCTGAGCCAGATCAAAGCATTCATAGTGACAAATAGAAGCTCATTTAAAATCCCAGCAGTTACATCTATACCACAAGAAACAATGAGCCTTTAACCTATAACAACTTATTTTTTTAAAAGACTTTTAGTTTTAATTCAAGAAACACATTTTAAAAATTACATAGAAAAGTAATTGGTTTGAGATAAACACATAGCCTAAACAATTTAGAATAGATAAACAATGAATTTAATGTCAAATTATAGCCTGTGATGTCTCAGCCTCCATGAAGTACCTGTAGATGAGGCCATGCAGCTTCTAAGGTTGGTTCATCTTCCTCTGGATCAAATTCTGCTCCCGTTGGATTGGAAGATGGTGGTAATGTTCGAAACATATTAACTGCAAACTGAAATTACATGTGCCTTTAAGAACTCTGAAGCAACTGAATGACTAAAAAAAAAAAGAGACTTCCAAGATGGTTTTGACTAAGAATTCTTTACATTAACTATTTTAATTAGCATTTGCAAAAATGCAAGCTATATAATGCAACATTTTAGACAGGGAGGAATATTCACACTTCTTTAAACAGTCCTAACTTGGAGAGCACTTTTCCATGCAGTAAGTACTCTTTTGAAGGACAAAACTACTGTCAGGATGTGTTTTATGAGAATACTGCTCTGATCTCTCTACACACAGACATGTATGTAAGCAAATGTATGTAAAATGTTTACAGAAACATTTTTATATATGCACACTTTGTAAGGCCTTGCAGCAACCTGCAAAAGTGTAAGTTAGAAGTAGAGATGCAAACCAAAGATAACTCACATCTGTTCTTCTCTGTAAAATATTAGTTTCATTTCACATAGCGGCTGCACGCATATGGGAACACTTCAAAACCAAATTCCACACCACCACCATCCCCAGTGGTATTTCTCTTAAACCATGTCCATACACCTGACATTACAGAGCACCGAGGGGGGAGAACTACACCCCCTAATCCTTTCAATATTTGAATTCTGAACCCTCTGAGAAACATTTAGCATCCTCATGGAAGTGGACCAGACTACAAACATGAACTGGTGATACACATGTATTTTCGAGCTGGTGATACACATGTATTTTAGTGTTTCCAAGTGCTCGTCTACATACAAGGGCCAAGGAGCATGTGTGTGTGCTTTCCTGCCATCTCAGACCTGACAGATGGCTGAGCAGACAGTGGGAGGCAGTATCGAACTGCATCAGCTAAATCTGCAAGGCTTACATTATTCCCAGGAGGGAAAAGTCATCCTGATGCTCTGTTTTTCTGCATAATATTCCTTCATTCAAGCAATTGAGACATAGGTCTGATATGCACCAAGACTGACATGTCAGAGTAATTACTACTGCAGAGAATTAAAACTGAAGCTGATATATCTTTATGTTCCCCTTTTTAAAAGCATGGACATCAAGTGACTAACCACCTCTGACCTTTGTTTAAAAAATATGGTGAAAATTTGCAATAATCAGTGGTCTTCCAAGAAGACAAATCCAGGAAGACTAGACTTGAAATTTAGAACTTGCTAAGATTGTTAAACAAATGGAAGAATAAGCTTATCTAAAGAACTCTTAAAGTCTCATGCTCTCACTATAAAAAAAGAACATCTGGGTCATGTCAGGTGTTAGCAACAAAGTTTTGTACTTTGTATTTTTGAAAACAGAAAATAGATTAAAAACCTAGAGAGTATTTTTTCCATGAGAACTGGAACCATTGAAGTCTGATGTGATCTATTTTGAATTTTATATCCTTGACCAACAGAATACAAAACTGCTCAAATCAAGCTGCAGGATCTTGCATTGAAAGCACAAACCTGAAACTCTCTTGTCTCCTGTCTCTCTTGTCTACCCTACTGAGGTTTAGAAAAATTTACAATGAATTAATATCAGCGAGTCCTTTACCCATCAAACAGCTGATCTTTTTTCTAATTTCTCAGTCTTTTGACCAAACAGACAAGACATAATCTGCAAAGCCTCATCTCCCCTAAGGCAAATTTCCCACAGAAATATAAGTAAACACAGCGTAACTGAAAAATGGTCCCCTCCACAGCTCTTCCACCAACAGAATTCCACAAACTCCCCCAAACTTATGAAATTAAAGTCTTTATGAACACTGGCCTAGTGTGCCAAAATTCTGTCAGTGCTGCCAGCACTAATAACACTTGACTTCAAAGGACATAACAGGAGGATGGGAGAACAAAAAAGGAAAAGAAAACAACCTGCATTTTTACTGTTTCAGGGCCTTTTCCTGTAATGGCAGTCATGAGCCCTGCTTTTCTTGTGGCCCATTTCATACAATATGAGAATATTTTCAAGCAAGTAGGCATCAGAGATAATACACATTTTCTCCTCCCTTCTGCTGAGCAGCCTGAGTTCATGAAGCTTGATGTGAACAGCTCTGAATGAAGAGGCACATAAACTGAAAGTCTGTGCATTCTGTATTCATATGAAGAAAGCCAACCCTACAGTTAATAGAGCAACAAGCAGCACACTTCTATTCACAGCAGTCCCTCTTATTCTAGAGCAAAGACAGAGAACACCACACCTAAAATGCCCCTTTGAAAACAAAACCAAAAAACCAACCAACCAAAAAACCAACAAAACCTCAAGCTCACATAGGTGTAACTGAGGTATGTAGTTTTAATAATGCATGAAAAGTTGCACTGGAAACCACTTCAGCTGCTGAATAAAATTGTATCTGCTCCTATATATATCAATTTAAAAAAAAGTAGTACTACTCTATGTGCTAATGCACAACAGAATATGCTCACAAAGCCCTGCTTTCTTCTAAAGCCAAACTAAAAAAAAAAAAAAGCATATATTATTTTCTAAGTAAGAATCTGCAATGGATGCTTTTCATCACAAAACCCTGAATACATCATGTACATTCACAAAATTTACTCAGACATTTGCCTACACATTTTATAGTTTTGAGAAGAGGTACTTAACTATATTACACCTAGGAAATGGAACTTGTATAACAAGCAGTTAATAAAACATTTCCTTTTTTGTAACATCTTTGCTTAGAAATATAAAATAAATTTGAAGGACATATCAGCTGGCTCTTTGAGGAAGAAAAGGAAGATACTCTTGAATCCACTCTGAAAGAAGAACATTAAATCCATTTTATAAATTAATTTCTCATACCTTTTGAAAAAAAGACTTAGGCTTAACACTAAATTATTAGCTAAGCCACTAGATGAATATAAAGCTTAAAGAAAAGATCTTACTATAATTTAGTCCAGGATACTTAAAGGAAAAAAAGAAGTGGGGTGGATAGACATGACATGAGCATTAAGACTATTCAAAAGAATAAAGAAGAATGAGATTATAAGGTAAATGTTTATTTTGTCAGAGAGACAGAATATTTAAAACTATGTAAAAGGAAACATTACTTTATTTCTAGTAAACAGATAACCTGTGAAATTCATTGCCCTAAGTGATTGGCCTAAGTAATAATTTAGTAACACCAAACAGAACTTGGACACACACACACACACACGCACATATAGCTTGCACACATGTACATACACAAACAAGTAACCTCCAAGCTGTGAAGTCTGGCAGAATAGCCCAGCAAAATCCCTATTTCCCTGCCAACTCCACGAACTTTCCAAACTGAGAATCATCTCAAAGCTGAATATTTCTTTATCCTCGTAACTTTATTGAAAATGCTATTCCTTACTAATATAATTCAGTGGCAGTAGCAGCACATAACTTATCAATGTTTCTTGGAAGAGTTTTAAAATATGTGAAAACATTACATTTATTTTCCTTAAAATCCCCACAATCAATTCAGATATATGTCTAGAATTTAGCAAATGTACATGACAAGCTACACACACATGCCTGAAGGAAAGATCGCAACGCTGCTGGAGAAAGAATACAATTGTTTCAACCAATTACCAAAGGAAAAAAAAAACTATCTGAATTTAACCTCAAAATACCAGTCCAGGTGCCTTCACTGACAGTGTCTCTCACAGTGCTGTGTAAAACCCATGCAAGCAAACTCCATACCCTTTAGACCCTTGCAGACAAAAGGCATTTTAAATTTGTCAAAAGAATTTTCAAACACTGCACGCTATCAGCAAAACAAGATAGCAGCCAAATTCTGCTGCAAGATTTGTTCAGCTGACCAAAGTGCAGCCTTGGTGCATCTGAAAACAAAGAATACATTCTCCTTAGCCAAATGTACTCTTGCCATAACTGTTTGGTGGAGGAAGGCAATGCAGGCATAGAAAGCACAAGCAATGAACTATGGGCAGTTAAGAATTCTTGCACAGAGCAAGCACCAATGTCTGACACTGGTATTCAAGAACTCATAATGAACTCCACTTTACCCAAAGAAAGTCTCAGCAAGCTTATTCTCCTTCATATCTCTCCTTCCAGCAGTGTCAAGTACTCCCAAACAAGCAATCAATTAGAAAAAAACCCCAGAGATATAAATAAGTTACCAAAACATGGGAAAAGCCATGATCCCACATCTCCTCATTAACAATCCTCAATGCTTTGGGTACATGTTTGACATCTAGACTTACGTGTAATCCTCATATACTCAGAAGTTCTCATGAAAATAACTTCTGTCTCATTAAACACTTATGGCTGATTTGGATAACGATCTTCATCATAAGCAACATCCTACATACTATAAATCCTTAGAATCTTTGATCAAAATCTCTGATTTGCAGGAGAATTAGTAAATTTGATTAAGTTCACATTTATGTTAAAGAAGCACTGTTTTCCCAACCCACTGAAAATTCACCTTAAGTTATAAAGCCTTGGGAAAAACTATCCTGTTACACACAGCCAAGAGCTTCTTGTAGGCTTATTACTCAGGAATTTCAAAAGATGTTTTCTGTTCTCAGGGTTTTGCAGACAACAGCTACAGACCTCAATCCAAGTGCTACTCCAAGCCACTGGTGTCTGGTCACCACCATGACGAGAGCTGAAAGACTCTGCTCGTGGCCTCCTCCTCTGGTGAGGACTTGCACGCAACAGAAAAATAAGCTGACACTAGCTAGCCAGGATTTGGACAGTGAGAAGGGAGGGACAATGCAGGTCTGAATGGTTCACATAACTTGTTCCAGCAGAAACCTCATCTACCATCCTGGGTACTTAATAAAGTCTGACTCTCATTCTCACCTCTGAACACAGACTAAAGTCACTCTCTGGTACTGAACAGGATTACAAGTGTCAAGTTTGCACATGTGATCTTAATTCTAAACTTCCAATTTTTTAAAATTTCAGTTTTGTAATTTACATGTTTTTTAAACAGTTATGTATATATATATATATATATGTATGTATGTATTTAACTTCCCTTCCTATTTTTATAAATACAAGATTTTGTTATTACCAACTTAAACCATCTTCTAATTCTGCTTCATATATGTGTCTACTTTCTGTCTTACAAAAAAGAAAAATCAACACTGGCAATAAAATTTCAAAGCCCTGTCATTCTTTTGCAGATCTGCAACATAGTTTATAATTTATGATCAACATAAATGATCAACATCTATGATCAGCATCATCTATGAACATCTATATGCAACATAGTTGATCTTTTCTGAAGATTTCAGCAAAATTTCTTAAGATAAATTGATACAGCTGAAGAAGCAACATTGAATTATAAAACAGAAAGTTCTCATTGTTAAATCACTTACCATATGTACTACTTCAGGGTAAATAGGTTCCGTAATCACATTGCGATTGTGTGTGATGTATTCTACCATTTCACTTAAAGCTGCTCGTTTTACTTCCTTCCACTTTAGGTCACTTAGTGGATCAGAAACAAAGTCAAAAAGTACACAACATTGTCGTAACTTCTGGATAAAAAGCTTTTCTTGATCTGCTGGAGGAACATCTGAAAAGTGAAAATAATTACACAATGTTTAAATTATACTGCAGTGCATTCACTGCCCTCCCCATTTTTACTTCGTGAAACACAGGTATAGAAATGTTTAAGATTACAAGCAAGTTTTCTAAATATTCACAAAACTTTCAGGAATATCATGTTCCAGAGTATGAATCCCACTGAAATACTCTGAATGTATCAGGATGATTTAAAAAATTACAACAGTGATGTACAACTTGCCCTTGACAGAAGCAGACACTGCATGGAAAAAATACGTACTTGAAAAAACTGCCTGCATATGCTTTGTGTTTTGCTTAAGTAATCCCATGAGCTATTAAAATGACAGATGTATGTGAGATTACAAATTATACACAGAAAAAAACCTCCAGGATCAGGACTTAAATATTTAGGAAATACTAGATAATTGCCCAGAGGTAAAGAAAGCAGAACCATGTTTTGACTGTAGCAAAAACTCGTGTCCAATTAAAATGGCCACACGATTACAGTACGAAGCTTAAGAAATGAAATGTGAACACACCACAGAGAGTCTGCCTAAGTTTATACCATAACACACTTTATGTTTCTGCATAATGACTTTTTTATTGTTAGATATGAACTACTAAGTCAGTAATAGCATGTTAAAAATAGGACTAGATTGACTTTGTAAATAGTTCTGCAATTTATTCCCACTTCTTTCAGTTGATGACTTTTTCCTTAGAGTATCATAAAATGCTAGAATTTTCTTACACAAGCAGCAAGAGCTACCATCCAAGTATTTCAAGTGATATTCCTGAATACAAGCACATGTGTATGTACAATCTAATTAACTGAACGTGCAACAGATCTACAGTCCAGTTGTTTAAATACCAGTTGTTCTCCTTTTAAGTGCCTGAAAAACTTCCTATGACAACAAAGCTGCAATAGCTCCTCTCTCTTGAAAAGGAGCTGCTTTCCAAAGTATTTTTGATATAATAAATGTGGAAGGCTTATTTTGTTGAAAAAAGCTGGCAATTTTTTTTAAGTTACATGTGCCTAATTGCTCTGAAGAATAATTCCAGTAAGAAAACACTGTATAGTAATAGCCCTGAAGAATAAAAATGTAGCCTTCATGAAAGAAACCACAACCAGTTAGACTTTGGTGTCACCAAGACACCTGAGACAGTGCAGAATTCTAGAAGTACAAAGAAGGTGCAGAATTCTAGAAGGAGAAAGAAGACAGGTGTCCCTATGCAGAGCAACAACTTTCTGACAAATAAACCAAAATTCCTGTCCCGTGTTGTGAACAAAGCCACACACATTTTGTACCTGAATACCCATGCTTTTATTTGAATTAAAAACTAAAGTAATGAATAATTTCTCCTGAGAAAATATCAAAACAGTAATTAATTGAGAAGTTTGCATACTGAAAGCCAGGTGTATTTATGATCTGAATGTAAAAAGTCTCAGACACATGAAGTGTGACCTTTCCCTCACTAACTGTAAAATGGAAAGTGGTTCAGCCTGAAGCACAACAACAGTTACACTTAGGGACACTGTGCTATGAATGCATACTCCACAAAATCCAAAGCCTCAATACAGACCATATTTATACAAGTAATGGACATACAATTACAGTGATTACAGTACACTAACCTTAAAGAGAGGAAGCATTAAAGATATAATTACCGCTAATAGTGAAAGTTAAAGACTGACAACTAAGAAGGTCAAGAAACACTCTCAGCTAGGCAAGCTACCTCCTTTGCCATTTATTCTGAGGTGGCTTAAGTACCTCAGTCATCCTCATTATTCAAGAGATCTTCTATATACAGACTGAGAACCACACATATTTCTAATGAACTGTGTTTTGTTTATTGGGTGGGATGTAACCTCCTCCTTTAAGAGTGTTCATCCACAGCTTTCAAGTGTCTGGACCTCACATCTCTTCTAGTACTCTGTCTGGACTAGTTGCCTTGAAATCAGGATCATACCTACTTTTAAGGTTTGAAAGGATGATTTCAGTATGATACCAAGCAGAAGGTGGTTAAGAAGATGACTTGAGTAGCCCATAATTTTTGTGTAGAGCATGTATGCACACCTACAGAGTGACTCTGGGACACCCAACAAGTCATTTATCCTCAGACATTTGCCAGGGACTATCTGGTAATGTTCTTTCAGTTAACTGCATGCCCATTTCTAAATCACATTCCAGTTCAATTAAGCAATAACACCTCACTTCCATTTGCTTAATTAATTGGCATATTTGAAGAGAATGCCATTAGGGAAAAAAAAATTCCCTACTTGTGCAACTGGTGCTCCATTCCCCAAAGACTGTGGGAAGGTCATAATTATTCAGAAGCTACTCCTTAAAATTACACCAGAATTGATACTTAGAGCCATTCACTGAGCAAAGCTTTTCAAAAAAACCCCAAACACCATCACTCCCAATCAAACCAAACCAAAACCCCATACATACTCTGCTCCCCTGCCCCAACTGGTAGCAATGGTTTACATAATCTTCACAGGACTTGCTTCTAAGCAGTAGCAGTAGAATAACCTTCTTTATTCACTCCAAACACTTATCCTTGTCAGTACTCACACCTTAAATGAGTACTATTTTTGTTCTTCTACTCAAACAGGAGCACAGTTTGTTGTAATCCCAAAGAAGGGCAGTCTTATATTTGGACTAAATATCTATCAGTTCCTGACACAGCTTTACAGAAATTTGTTATGGCATATTTTATGCCTAAGCCTGCATCATTTATCCTACTGTCCTTTTTGTAAGAGAGAAATACACACTGGAAGAAGTATCAAAAGATGATAGGTATTATGAGAGCAAGGTATGTCTCTGGGACAGAGGGATCAGCTTTTTGTCTTGTTTGTGTTGTTCAGAGGTTTTTTCCTTACAATCACAGGATAACTATTGGATCAAGTTATACAACCTCAAGATATGCAAGCTCTGCCCCTTCTGTCTCAACAGTATCGATACAGAAATAGCTATTCAGTATAAAATAGTCAACATCATTTTAGTCTGTGGCCTTGCCAGACTTTTCTGTATACTGATGAGTATAAAATAAGTTACTTTCCACTTTATAACTGATACTAGCTGTGCTTTTATTGTCAGATTAACTAGACCAATATCTCACTCTGAAAGGCAGCACTTCCAATCCACATTTCCCTTTGAAACAGCCAGGTAAAGGTCAGATGTACTCCACTACCAAGTGCCTTAGCAGAACACAAATAATTGGCTGGAAAAGCTTTAATGCAAACACTGAACTCTGTATGGAAACAGATTCTTTGGAAGCTTCAAGGATGTCTTCAGCAATTCTTACTGTGTGAGTTCACTGCAAACAGACCTTACACTGGTAGTTGCCCTCGACCTCGCATGCTCCTCAGCCAGGATGTGGCACTGGTTTGCACCCAGGAGCTACCATCCCCACCTTTTTTTGTAATGTATAGACCAGCTAAAGAACTAAAACGTGAATATTCTAACAAATCAAGATGTCGTAATATTAAAACAAAATTTTCCTGGTTTTTAAGAAAATTAGCTAAAGTAAAAATAAACCAGAGAACACAGAAGTTGGTGTTTTCAGTACCCGAGCTTATGTTCAGTATCCTATGACACACAAATATTTTTACCATGCAGGACTGCAGAGATCTTACTGTTTTCTCAACTTTTTTTTTTTCCTTCAAATCTAAAATTTCTATTTTTAGTTATGTGTTGTAACTGTGACATCACTGGGCATTGATGACAGATCCATCCCCCTTTTTCATTGAGGCCCATTTTTCTGTGACAACAGTGTAATGTAATAGTTGCTAAATGGAGGACAAAAGGCAAGGCAGGGGAAGTGGGTCACCCAGAGACGTCACATAAAACAGCTGACTTCTAGTACAGATTGGAACTGAAATAAGGTTGAATTTCAAGTTTTAGGTCATATTCTGACACAGAGAAGAGCTGATGCAATTCCTACCACAATACACGATTTGTGGCCAATAAAACTCATAACATTACATTATTTTAAAAGCAGAAAACAAGAGATATGGTTGAAAATTTGCAAAAAATACATTCAGAAGACAAAATTCATTTCAGTTGTGTGAATACTTTTTTACTCATACATAAAAGCTTAGCAGAGGTACCAGATTTGGTTGGTTGATAGGTCCCTATTTCACTGAAAGAGAAGTAGCTCTTTTTCCTTAGAAGCTCATGGAAAAAAAGACAAACTAAATATCATATGCTGAAAGCAACTGCTTCTTTAATACACTGGTGTAGAGCAAAAGCCCAAGCATGTAGGGTAACTCGTGCTTGCAAGTAGACAAAATATCTTATGAAACGTGTCAGCAACCCTAATGAAGAACTAGAATTGTTAATGATTTGGAAAAACAACATTTAATTGTCAAGTAGGGTGCTACCCAGAGCATATCCTAAATTTACTGGTCACATGGTCCCTTCTGCTAGTCAAAAGTATTAGTGCATTTTAAATTTGATGTTCATTGGCAAAAAAAGCAGCATTAAAGCTTTACTGAAGCTTTGTAAGATGTCCTATAGAGTTTATTTCAACAAGAGGAGTCTAGTATCTTGCAATGTTCTCTTAAAACACTGCAGTTGACAATACCATGGCAGCATTTTTTCAAAGAATAAAGAGAGAATTTTTTCAAAGAATAGAGAGTTCAGTGCCTTGAGTAAGAGAAATGGAAATTGTCAGACATGAAGGCAGAGGAACTACACAGTATGGAAAGGAGAACATAATCTGCCAAAACATGGGTTTATCAGAACTAATACTTTTTCCAAAACTAGTGATCAAGTCCTTAAAAATGAGAAGAAATAGAAAAAATATTACAAAAGCTGAATTAACATTTGATGAAATTCCATTTAAAATATTTACCTTATTTTGAAATTGTATAATTACCATCCTAATTCAAAGCAAGAAACACTATTCTGGAATGATTTTTATTGCATTTCTATTATGTGACCAACTCTTTACAGTTTTCAGTGATTTTACTGAAATCATGATGACACTAACAGTAATTAAAGATGACAGTCTCCCATTAACAGAGTTCTATCCTAACACAATATTGGAAATAAGTGGGTGGCACATGGAAGAAAACTTCCAATTCATGCATGGACAAATTTAATTAAAGCTATTTCTTCTAGCATATAAAAATAAACTCAAGGAATATAAAAAAGTACTAAAATTATATACAATACATTTTATACTATAACTAGCAACTCTAGTAGTGGGAGTTTGGCTGCAGATAACTCAAAGCAAACAAGATGTTTTATGGATATACTGGACTAACAAATGCATAGAAAATACTGCTGTTTATATTGTTTTATTTATTGACCTGCAGAAACATTTCTTTGCCAAAAGAAATACTTAAAACAAGAAAAATGACCACAGCGACCAAAAAGCTACAGGAACACTCATGGAAAAACAGTGCTAGTACTAAACTCAAGAGAGCATCACATGGAAACATTTTAAGTGGCCCAGAAGAGGAACAAACTTCCCTTCTTTATCTCAGTATTGAAGACAAAGGGATGTACATGTCAGTGTTGTAAAGTGTCATAAAGAATACAGGCTTAATCTAAAAGAACTGAGCTGTAAGTTTAAGGTCCTTCTCCAACTACCATGTAGGAGACCTGTAAACATTCCTGGGTTTTTTTTTTTTAACACTTTAAACATTTTCCATCAGAAACAGGACACTGAAGAGCAGATAGACTTTGTCTCATCTAAAACAAGCTCACAACTCCCAAACAACTCTTGATCAGTAATTAAAAATATTTTACAGGCACTTAGAGCTTCTGTAAGGATGACAAGAAAACACTTAACGACTCCAACCAGCTATTATCAAAGTAAAGCTGTTCTGTTCAAGGCCAGCTAGAAGGTGAGCTGAGAAGAGTAGGTGATGCACAGGGGAAGTTTCCAGTCTCAGGCAGTACTTGGACAGTGAACCAAAACTTCCAAAGTGTGTCCTTCATCTGCATCAGCTGCCCTGTGATGTTCAGCACCTGTGCAAGTACTCCAGAGACGTGGGAATGAGAACTAACTGCAATTACAGGCTGGTGTCCACTCTTCCACATTCAAGGAACTGAGCAGCTGCCAGAAATACATTTTGGCTGTTCTTCAGATAACAGAAATTTGTAACTGGGAAAAACCCTGCCTTTCATTTCCCTGTATTTGAAGAAATTACACCGTTCCTATCTGCCTCTGTTTCACATTTTTACCTGAAGAGCTGACACCCAAAAGGTGACAGACACACAAAATATAATTACTTCCCTAAATACTGATAGAATATAAGATTTAAAAACAATACTGAAAATTACAAACATGTGGCACATTTTCTACCTAAAATTCAAAAGCAGGTGCCTTTTATTTAATTTTCAAGTTTTTAATAGTTCAATTTTTGGACACTCAGGTACTCCCTCTTTTTTAAAGATGTCTTCTTTCCATCAAACAAGCTCTGCTTAGTAATAAGCATTCAAACTTTATATTTTAATAAAGCATCAGCACTGATATTGTTTCTATGCCAATCTGCAGCCTGGCCTGGATCAAGCTGTAACTCTACTTACAATAAAAAATTATTTCACCTATGACAGCTTGTGTATGGAAATAGTCTTAATCATGTGTCCAGCTCTGGGGTCCCTGACACAGGAAGGACAGGGACCTGCTGGAGTGAGTCCAGAGAAGGGTGATGGAGATGCTCAGAGGGCTGGAGCACATCATCTGTGAAGGGAGCTGGGGCTCTTCTGAATGTAAGAGAAGTCTGGGGAGACCTTATAGCACCTTCCAGTACGTAAAGGGGCTACAAGGGAGCTGCAGAGGGACTTTTTACAAGGGCATGGAGTGACAGGACAAGGGGTAATGGCTTTAAACTGACAGAGGGAAGGTTTAGTGTAGACATTAGGAAGAAATTCTTTACTGTGAGGGTGGTGAGACACTGGAACAAGTTGTGCTGAGAATGTCCATCCCTGGAAGTGTTCAAGGCCACGTTAGATGGGGTTCTGAGCAACCCAGTGTGGTGGAAGGTGTCCCAACCCATGGCAGGGGGGTTGGAACTGGATGCTCTCTAAGGTCCCTTCCAATCTAAACCATTTTATGATATGATTCTATGATACAGAAGTGGGGAGGGGAAGGCAAGAGAAACATGTTGGAATTCATTAAGGTACACAGCACTTAAGATTTTTGGTTTCTACATAAAGAAATCTCTTGGCTAAATTTTCATTCAAAAGAGTGGCTTTTCATTTGATTATGAGGCTTTTAAAGTAATATAGTTTTCCATGTAATAAAAAAAAAAAGGCTATTAGAATCAAATGAGCTATTACCAGACTAATTAAACAGCAACTTTAAAAAAAGAAAGAGAAAAAAAAAAAGACAACACCTCAAGAATCCTACAGTTTAAAAGAGGCTGAAAGGAACAGGAAACACATGTTTTGTCAGTCCCAGAGTGAAGCTCAAAGCAGGTGCTTTACAACACTAATCCCCTCTGAAATCTCCAGTCATCGGGGAATCCAGCACTGGTGGCAGCTCCCTCCTAACACAGATTACACTGCGGTTTTGAGCACTGAGGAACTAAGTAATGACATTTAACTGTCAAAGACTTCAGATGGGAGATTTTAAGGACTGATTAATAACGAAATAGGAAAAAAGGTCTGCTGTCATTTTAAACTATTTGGCATAATTTTTGCATACTAAACAACCTGAGGCACTGAAATTAGTGCCAGTAACTTTATTCCAGGTGTAAATCATAAGTCTAATGATGATAAGAGTAGATCAACAGTGAGTAATATGCAAACCAAATTATCTGATAATTTTTCAAAAGCGGACCAACGCCACTCTGAACCAAGCTCTTGCTTTACAAAGAGTTTTATCAGAAGTCAACTGTTTTATTAGAAGCTATGTGAAATGTTTAAAAACCCTAAGAGGATACTTGTAATCACAGTTAAGAGAAATAAGGATTTTTACACTACAGTAAAATATTTAAAAATGGAAAGTGAAAAGTAAAAGTGACAACCGCATAAATATTTTAAAGGCAATGTAGCATAAAGAGGAAAACAGGAATGCTTATACAGGAAATGACATGTGAAATAAGCCAAAATGGGCTTGATCTAATGACATTTCATGAGAAATACTGCCTCAAAATTAGGGAGAAAAATGGCAAGAAGTTTAATTAAATAGACAATGGAAGAAAAAAAGTGCCTTAACAGGGAAAGAAAGAAAGCAAACAGACAAAGAGGCCTCAGTAAAGCTTTTTGGCACAGATATAGTTAATATGACAGCAAATCTCACTTTTAAACACAAAACATTAAGAGAAAACCTCTCAATTTCATAGCCACTGTCTGGGGCTTGAATTCACTCTCAAGTTATCCAACATCTTCAAATGTGTTTGAAAACTTTAAAATAGTTTTTAAATATATGTAACAGTCTCTCTGAGAAAATGAAGCACTACTGTTTGTGAGACCAGACCTCAATTACGTTCTGTAACATAACTGAAGTGTGTGGTGTAACTCAGAAGAAGATTTGTATTAAGTAAACTGAAGAAACACATAAACCTGAATAAACACTGCCACTCTGAACACCTGGATGAAATAAGTATCAGGTAATCAAGCCTACCCCTCTGCTGTAAGCAAATGTGCTGTTTCCTTAAACACACCCAAACTCCACACACCAACCCTAATTCTAGTCAGATACTGCACTGAGTCTGAGTAACTTGCCAATCAACAGTACCTGTCACACATCCATGATAAGTACAATTCAAAGAACACACTACCCCAAAATGTAAAATAACTTGGTTCCTTCTCCAGAGCCTGTCAGACTGCCTCCCCCTCTCTGCACTCCCCGTACATTTGCTAAACCTGGGGGCTGCTGCTTGCTTTCTGTTGGATGCTTCTGAATGCCAAAATCGGTGAATTTAATGATGACACTTAGAATAATCATGAACAGATATCACAAGCTGGGTCTTGTGTAGGCTTAGAAATAGATTATACAATGAATTACAAAGCAGGAAGAAAAGCCCCCCCAGCTTTTCTGTGATCAAACGGATTTGTTTCACACTCCAATGCACCTGAAGCAAATACCCAGTCCCCATGCAGGAACTCCTGTTTAAGCACATCCTTGCTTGTCTGAAGCAAACATTTATTTTGAAATTAACAAAAACTTCCATAAACCTTCCATGAGGACAACCTTGATTTAGTTTTCTAAATCCTCCAGTCTATTTAAAATTAGAAATAGGAAGGGTAAGACTTTTTTCATGGGAAGAGCTTCAACAGCACAGGTCACACTGAGCCTGAGATGCAAACTAAGGTCCTGAACAGCTCATCAACATCTAAATCATCTCAAATTGTCACACATCAGTACAAAATATGCAAAAGTGTTTTCACCAGAAATCAACAGGGCTTTTGTGGTTTTCTTGAGAGTAATTTCTTAATAGACTTCAGTAGACTGCAAGCCTATCTCTAGGACAGGTTTTTTTGGTATGCATTTCGGGTTTTTTTTTGGGGCAGGGAGAGTGGGGTGTGGTAAGGTTTTTGTTTGGTCGGTTTGGGTTTTTCTTGTTTGATTGTTTGGGGTTTTTGTATTTTTTTTGTTTGGCTTTGGTTTTTTGTATCCACTTGAAAAAAAACAATTCAGTGCATAGTTTTCCTCATTTTTTGGCATGAACAACCCTTTCTTAGTCCCATACCTTTTGAAACTTAGCTGCCTTGCATGAGATGATACAGGTAAAAGAAATGATCAAGCAGCACAAAACCAATGATTTGGTAAAAAAATAAAGAAATATATTTAGAACTAGGTCAGTAAAAAAATTGCTTAGCAGTCAACACTGGCCATGTCAAATTCTAAGAGCACTTATGAGCAGTTCTCTGTTAGGAAATAAAAATTACTTTCAAGTAGTGAAATTTTTGACTCAAATAAAGTAGAAAGCCAACAGTGCCCATTTAACAATACATACTCCCAACATCTAAGAAGGCTAAAGATCCTGCATGTTTGTCAGGAATTAAGTGAATAATGATTTCCCATTTAACCCAAAAATTATTCTTGCATAATCCAACATTATTTTCCTCATATCACATTTGTCTGAAAACATAAACATTTACTTCCACAGATGTCTTCAGTCTCTGGTCAAACTAATCTCCAGTCTCACAAAGGAATTCTAGTAAGAGCTGAAAATGTATCTATTAGCAAAAGTGTCCCTATTGCTTAGCTGCCAGAAAAGCTGACATTCTGCTGATAATTTCCACCAAAAGAGTGAACTGCAGTATGGAATACATTTAAATTGGAGCCTCCAAGAAATCTGTAAATTTTCAGGGCACAAACAAGTTGATTGGCTGTATTAGCTATGAATCCAAGACTGACTCCCTACTATATGTCCAGAAGTCCTGGACACATTAAAACATCTCACTCCCAGCATATTTTCCAAAATATTCATTATTCTACTTACATTTTCCCTTTTTAACAGAAGATTTAATGTGCAATTAAAGCAACTTGTTCTAATTTCTTCCATTTAACTACAAGCTTTGAAATGCTTTATTCCTTAAGATACATTAATGATTACTGAGTTTCCAACAATACAAAGAAAAATTACGCAGTGAAATATACACTCAAAATTTTGCTTTTGAGAGAATGTGTCATATTCTGATTCAAAAGCCATAAAAATCTTAATTTTGTGGGACAAAACCAAATCAGTTTTTATAGCATGCAGACGACTTTAGGACAGTCCTCAAAAAATCCCTGTGCATCAATTCTTGGATTTTAAGACACTTTATATAGAAGATTAGATGTAACAGGAGCAAAAAGTATAAAAATATTCTGGGAATAGGTTAAAAGAAAGATTCAATTGTTACAATTAGTTTGTCTGGAAAATTTTTTTGAAGAAAAACTTATTACACCCGAAGAACAGACACCACATTGGGTTTTTGTAGGCTTTGGTAATTTTGTTCAAGTTTTCATTCCAGCTTGACTTGAATGAACACAGGACACCTTTGAAACATCACTGACATTGTTATACATTCACTTTAAATGTAAAAGTAGTAACGGAATTTGGTTCTAGAGGCTGTGTGAAGCCACACAGCTGGTAGATTTAATCCAAAATGCAAATTAAAAATCTTCCATAAATGAAATCTTTAAAATGAAAAAGCGCTTCAAATTGGTAGACTTCTAGAAACAATTAGAAAAATCCCAAATGAACAATTTTAAAATTAGTTTTTAAATTTTACATTTCATGTATAATTTTTTCTTCGTGTAACTTACAAAGAAAATATTTATTTAATAAAATTCAGATTGCTAGCAGTAACAAGAGCTATTATGAAAATCGACACAAAACTGTCACTTCCACTACTGATAACAATGCAGAGTCAGATCCCACCCCTAAGTTTAACTATACTTTTGTTAAAGACAACTTAATTGGCAAGTTACAGCAGAAATGGTACCACGTGATTTGTATGTGCATTAAGTGGAATTGATTAAAGGATGTGCAGGTGTGGCTTTAAGACATCATGCACTCCAAGTGCCATTTATCTCAGTTTTATCACTTGAGACAGGAGGGTGCACACAGAGGGCGGCACCGGCTCCGTGAGGCTGCTGAGACTCTGCTCTCACCTGTACGAGGTGTCCACCCCCAGCAGAAAGGTTAGAGCCCAAAAGCCACCTCCCCTCATGAACATCTTGTCTGCATATGATGCAAATAACCCTGTATCTATTAAATATTGCTGGTGCTCACTTAATCTGTGTGGTTTACAGTGCAGTTTCAGTAGCTAATTATTTGATAGCACATGGAATTAATTAGCTGATTTTACAGAAGTCTCAATTAATTATTAGAAGTTTCCAACAGAAATGGAAATAAAAATTTTCCACATAAACAGATGATACTTAATTTTTACCTTAAAATGTATTTCACAGCAACCATCACAAAACAGTATGAATAAAAATTTGAGGGCATCCATTTTTGCTTCCTTGAAAGGGCATGCATGTTACTCCATGAGTCAGTAAAAGTACTGTAAAAATTCCAGCTGACTACCTTCCTATAATTTCATGGTATTTTTAGCTCAACAAAAAGTCCCCTCTAGAGACATTTTACAGTCATGCCCTCAGATATTTTACATGCAGCATGAACACTTATCATCCTCACTGTTTCCAGCAGAAGAACCCGTACATACACTCTTCATATTGGCAAGGGGTCTATACGAAGGTAAAAACAACCCAACAAAGTCAAGACTAGGAGTGAGAGAACAAAGAGTAAAAGCAGTAGCAAGGTGAAATACACTGTCTGAGATAAAGTGATGTAAGGTAAGTGGGGTTCATAAGCACGTCACCATGTCAAAGGCAGAATAACAACTAAGCAACCTCCTTTAAATCTGCTTTTGGTCAAATATTAAAAACACTCCCCAAACACATGGGGAGTGTTTTTAATATTTGACCAAATATTATCTATTCTTTGGTAGATACATTAAAAAACCATCAGTCTATATCTGGCAGTGTCTGAATATCCTTCCAAAAGATCTAGCAAAACAGTACAAAAAGTAATACAACAACAGAGCCATTTACTAAAAACTTTCACGTCACTTCCCTAAAACACTCCCACTTCAAACCAGCACAGTACCAGTATCAGTCCTTTGATAATTCAGGTGATTATCTAATGCTAACAGATGAGAATTTTCATAATTTGATATATACAAGAGGCCTAGCTTCATTAAGAATAGAACTGCTGCTTGTCCTTGAGGAAGATGGCCTGGCTTCTCGTTTTTGAGGCACCACTTTTAGAAAGGAAGAATGGATGGGTTTCAAAGCTAACAATTAAGTGTACAAGTCATTAAGCAATGTTAAAGAGCAGCAGTGGCTCAGAATTTTCTAGGAGAAATTGGAATCTTTTGGCAAGATGGATGACTGTAACTCCAGGAGTCAGGCCATGCAGAAGTGGAGCCAGGTGGCTTGGTAGAACATAAGAGCCTGAACACAATGTTGATACCTGTTCTCATCCCTTCAGGTTACCAAATTATAATTGGCTAATGGGGGAGAAAAGGGAAGAACAAGCATTTTAATCTCCTTTAAATCTCTGACGTTTAAAACTGAGATTTATCCATTAGATCAAAACCCAACAACAACTATGATCCACAAGCAGGACAGAAGGTGCGTGCTGGCCATGGGAAATCCCACTTATTGGACTGGCATGGCTAAAAAAAGTTTTGAAGGTCTTCTGCATGGAAATATTTCCACAAAGGTACAAACAAGCCTTCCATTTTAAAATTTAAATTCACTCAGAGAAGTAACACAGTTCATCACTACTATGGAAGCATCTGAGAAGAAAATTAAGATGTCTCCTCTATGCACCTTTCCTCCCAGGAAGACTTTGCTCACTTCTCACAACAAGGAGAAACTTGTTGTACCTTAAATGTTGACTGAATTTAAATGTGCTAAAGAACTAAAGAAAATTAAGATTTAAATAAACATATGGGCTCAGACTGAGTAAGTTCACCATCCTTAAAATACCTACTTATGTGGAAGGTGCAAGATGCATACAAAAGTGAAGATTATAGTTACACAGAAAATACAGAAGGAATAAACCAGAATAATTTTCTGCTGCAGAATATACTAAGAGGAAAAAACCAGTATTGTGAAAGGTGACTGAGATTTTTATGTACGCTTTTATAATAAGAATAGGCTAGTTTCAGAGTATAATAAAATATTAATACCCCCAAAAAGGCAAACTCAGCACATGTAAAGGAAATTATGCCTGAAATGTATCAAGTTCTTGGAAAGTATTAGAAAGTTGGGAAATGACAATTACCCTGGGATTTTTAGATTTTTAACATTATGTTTTTATAATGCAGGAAGATTACTACAAAGATGTTGTACGGATGTGTTAGAAATGACACTGTTCAACATTTTCATAAACACCACAGAAGATGAATAGCAAGGTCACACAGTTTGTTAAAAGCTGTACTCATTGTCAATTCAAACTTGTCAAAAAAGGCTAGAGAAAAATCTCACAGTACTGAACAAATTAATTCAATCTATTAGATCTTCCCAAAAGCTGATAAATGTAAAGAAATGTGGTTGAAATTACTGCCTGTGTATATTTATTAATTCTATCTTATTCAGAAGGTATGGACTGCTGCTGAGCTCCTAACTGAAGATTTAGAAATGAATAAAACATTCTTTTAGCATGCCAACGTTTTTAATGTTTTAAACTGCATGCAGCTCCAGTCATCCATCTTTAACAGTTTGCTAAAACATGGTAAGAATAATTTAAAACACCATTAACATCAAAAACTGTGAGTTAACAGAAGGACTACTAATAGGCATGCTAGCACCAAGTATTAAAAAGTTTGCCTTAGTAACTAAAAAGAAAAGAAGGGGCATAAAGAGAGTTTACAGTAAGAATATTGCTCTTTGAACTCGAAAAAAAAAAAAACTATGTTTAAATTCATACTGTAATATTTTTACATTACAGCAAGGTCAGTCATTTTTTGGTTCCACAAGCACCAAAGAATGACAGAATCATAGAACAATTTTCAGCAGAAGGGACAGTCATTTCTGCTAGTCTAATTCCCCACTGCATAAACCTAGCTGCTCTCCAGTCAAAGTATCTCCAATTACAGAGATTTCACAGCCCCTTTTGGAATCTTGTTCCAGCTTTTAACCACTTTTATGGTGAAAATATTTTTGCCTTGTCTACAATTGCAATCTCCAGTGTTTGCCAAGCCATATTATTTACTTCTCATTCATTCCCTTAATTAAATTTAAATTCATGTGGATCTCTGAGAAGAGCATGGCCCTGTGCTCTACACCTTCCCATCAGTTAGTCGAGGATCAAATCTCCCCTTAACCTTAAGGAAGGTTTAGGCCTTTAGGCCAAACAAATCCAGTTCTTTCAGCCTCCTTTGTACATCATGAGGTAAATGGCTACTGTTCTGCATGCTGAGTTTGGTCTGTACTACTTCTGAAGTGAGAGCTTTGGGCTCTGCTTCCCATTTAATTACAAAACGGATAGTTTTTTATTCTTCTTTTAGCTCAGACATAATTCCTGTGAAGCAACAGTCTAACAACACTTTTTAGCAACTGTAGTTAGACAGAAGTATTTTCAGGTCAATTCTTTTTCAAGACGAACACATGATGGCTTCTTTCTAAAATCAAAGTGCCAAGCTTTTCTCCTTTAAGATATAAATTCACCAACTAAACAAAGATCTTTCACCACTTTTGAGGAACATGCAGATTTCTATCTAAATACTCAGATATTTACATCACAGCAACACTACCACTGACATTTTTTGCCCTGAAGAGCACTGTGTAAGGGTGGAATCTGAACTACCTTCCATGATCCCTCACACAAGATGAGCAAGCAACACATTAAAAAATTGGACAAAGTTAACATCACATCATCTTGGAAAAAAAGTCAAAGCACCTTCCACAAAATCTAAAGTAACTTAAATAATGACAAGACAAATCTGTCAAAAAACATTTGCTGCTCTGGAAGGCAAAGGAGAAGGATGGACAAAGAGATATTTGAAACATGTTACGGCCTCCAGGAAGCATCGCTTTGAGTCAACATAGTATCAGGGTGTTCTCACCCTTCTTCCCACACCATTTTCAGTATGTCTTGCAAAATATCTTGAAAATAATAACAGACATTACTAGTTCCAGCCAGTTGGCAACCAAGCCATTAAAGTAACCTTTACATTCTGTTAATTCTGCTAGTGCAGATCAGAACAGAGTTTTATATGTATTTTGTTCAAAATATGTGTCTTGAGTTCATGCAAACATTGGCATCTGGGCTACTTCTATGCTCTGACAAAACAATATTAAGGGATTTTTCTTATTAACACTGAACTGTATTCTTAATGAAAAACATCTGCTCCCCCCTGAGTATTCATATTCTGCCTATAAAATGAATTACTATTATTTTCTACCTGTTACTATACTCTATTCTACACTCTGCACTCTATTTTCTACCTGTTACTACTACAGTTATGGTTTTGAACAATCAGCAGTAAATCTGAACTGGTAACTCTGAAGTCTAGTGACATTTACTGTTTGCCCTAATCCATACAGCTTTTACAGCTGCTTTCTCTGATTGAAGTGCTGAGATGGAGATCAAAACGTTTTCTTTCCCCAAGCCTCACCCTGTTTATGTGGCTCATCCTGTCAGGGCCTTGAATGCACTTCCATCATGCTGGGCCTTCAGCTGCCAGAAGGGCTCCACATGGAGGGATGCATCCTGAAAACACCATCCAGATCTGCTTCCCTCCTTGCTGTAAAAATGCTGAATTCATGATCCCTAATAACCCTCTGTGCTGTCTTAATGTCATCTTGATTGCAAGTGGCCTGTCGATGCACAAAGATCCTAAAGGAGCTCTCCATGCAGATATCCCATGATGAGCTCCTTTAGCTACATTTGTTTCACAAGGTCAAGTCTCTATCCAAGAACACAAACCACAGTAGTTATTCCATGGCTGTAACAGCTGCTTAAACTGAAATTGTAATTTTCCTGGAAGCTTTATATGACTCCAATACAACTAAGTTTTCAGTTCATGATGACAATCAGTGACAATCCACTCAAGGGCACAACATTCAGCTACCTTTGTACTCTAGGAAGACCATGCAGCAGCAGCCTAACTCGGATCCCCAGGAGAGCCTGTTGCTGACTAAAGACTGACTACCCCAGCAGTCCAATCACTCTCACTGAGCCAATGTTTTCAGCACAAGCAGGTAACGCACAGCAGTGGTGCCACACCACTTGCATTTAGTGTGGATTAGGCTCCTTTGGTGCTCGTTGTGTTCCAACAGTGGGTCAAAAGTCACCTGCACTTCTGATTTCTACACACTGCTCTTGAACAACTGCCAACAGCCTACGGTTGTGACAAAGGGCACAGCCTCGCAGTACCTGAATGAAGGAAGGAGAGCAGCTGTACTGACACTGAGCAGGGTCAGCCGACAGCCCTGTGGCTGCTGAACAAGTGCTCAGTGCAGAGGGACACCAAGCTGGGCAGTGAGCACACGGGAGGTGTGATCGCAGGATCAGCGAGGCACGTGACAGCCCAACCACACAGCTGCAACCCAGCTGAGGCAACAACCAAGGCCTAAAACAGCTCCTGAATCAAAGGGGAACCCCAGCAAACTCACAGCTCTTTCCACACCAGTCTGAGTCAGGATTACTTGGCTGCACCATACTCAAGATGACCTTGAGTCCCAGCAGCCAAATGAACTGCTGGAGGACGGGGTATTTGTGGCCGTGACACCTCCTATCCTACAAGCACCTACTGCTCCTTCTTTTGGTGATGTTGGAGATACCAGTGTCGGCAATGGCACTCACTAAAACTCTGACATTCTTACTTCCTATCCACAAGACTTTAACATAACTTTTAAAAACCATGTGCATCTGTTTTTCCAGTTGTGTTGTTTAGGTAAAGCTGTAAGCAACCCAGACAACAAAGCTCCCTACAGTTCAGGAGTCACAGGAGAAAGGTTCTGATCTAGCATGACATCATTGCTTGCTAAAAATTTCCTTTTTATTCTGAAAACATTACATATTTCATATGATCCAGGTACAGAAAGTGCTTTGGAATTAATTTTTTAAGTAAGATTGCAATTTTTATTTTCAAGGAAGTACTAACAGTGTAGTCCACAAGGCTTCACATATTTTTTAGAAGCAAGACTGAGTTCAAATATGGTACCTACATCATCGCAAAATTAAAAAAAAAAAATATGGAACTGATGCTGAAGAAGTATTTTTTCTATATCAATAAACTGTATCTATGAGAAGCACCCAAGGGACTTATGCCCCTATCCCTTGTCCTTGACCTTGAAGTTTTAGCTCTTACAGTTGCCAAGAGGAACACTTCTACCAGAAATTTAATCCTATATTACAACAGATGACGCAAAAGGACAACTGTAAAAGCAGCATGCATTGGGACAAACAGTAATAATCTGTCATTAGCCTTCAGAATTACCAGCTGATTTTTACTGCCATTAATTTTGAATGTATTGCTCTGACAGGCTTCATTTTGGAAGCATCAGTACTGGTAGCATCAGTGCAGCTGGTGACATGAGGTACACATAAAAAACCCAAAGGAACTTCTGCACACATGGATGTATGGAAGAGATGCTTTGCTCTCCCAGTGTCAAGAAACTCATCTGGGCTATAATATCAGAGACTCATTTTATTTCCTGCCACCTGAAAAATGAAAAACAAACAATCTCCCAGTTATTCTTTAACTGCTTACAAGAAAGTCTACTCTCATAATCTACGGAAAAACTGTAACCAACCAACCAAAAAAAACATACCACTCAAAAAAAGCCCTAAACCACAAAACCCTTTAACCTCTTCTTTACTACTGTATTATTCAGTGCACCAAAAATGTAGGTCTTGGGAAAGTAAATTTCAGAACAGTTTCTCAAAATCCATTGTTTCCACAATTATGTATTACATTGGAGCAAAGGCAGGTTAAGAAGTTCAATAACAAGAACCTTGTTATCATACTGAGACAAACGATTAAGGACAATCATTGCAATATTTCATCATTCTGATTCCAACCTTGGTTTGTTTTCCTAATTTGCACCTTTAAAAGATGGTGCTTTTCCACTTCCAAAAGGCAGCATCTAACTGAAAATTTAGATGATTTGTACAGAGTGAAAAGCAAAGGCTTGTCCACAGGTCAGGCAGCTCCAGTTATATTCCCTTGACAAGAAGCATAGTCCCTATTTGAAATCAAAGGAATTTTACTGCATTTTCTCCCCAGTCACAGATCAAAATTAGTTTTCTAGAATTTATCCACTGCCACTTCAGACAGAGCTGGTTATGGCTCTTTTAAAAGGTAAAGAGAAATCATGTTTTTAAATACTTCAATACCCATGTTCCTAATTAAAAGAACATACTTCTGAACAGTTAGGGTTTATAAATTTCCAAAGCAAAATTTTTTCAGTGTATGGAGTATTAATGAAAAAAAAATTCTTTCCAGTACTAACATCTACCCTACGCCAGTGAAAGCTGAGAAGCAAAGGTAATTAAGAATGGTTTCAGCTATGCTTCTTGCATATAAATACCATTGTTCAAGATGTGCTCATCCCAGCTAATACATGTTCTGCCTTCATGAAGTTCTAAACCAGAACCATCCTATGGCAGATATTAAAAAAAAAGCACTGGTTGCTTAAGAGCCAGCTAAAAAAATACACCCAAAGTCCCCCAACACAATGCAAAATTTTACTAAGTAAAACAATACAGAACATGAGATACACACTCAATATTGTACAGAAGCGTCATACCAACATGTATTTTCAAATTATAGAAAATGTAATTTGCAATGCACCAATCCTATAAACCCCTAAGAACACATTCCGTGAAGAACTGAACGTTCAGAACTGCACAACACGGTAGGCACGTAAGAGCTTGCTTGTTAAAGCCAAACCACATCTCTTCTAGGAAATGCCTTCTAAATACATAAAGGATATTTTCATAGTAAGTGTCACATTTCTTTCCCCCCTTCCTCTCCAACGCTTCCAATTTTACAAGCTGTAGTGCACTTTAAGGGAGCTCCATCTGAACAATGCAAACAAAAAAAAGGCTTTGAAGCACACCAAAGGTTTGCCCTTATTCTTTAGGAACGCTATAGGGCTAACTTGGCTCTTCCCTCCCCCCCCAGTACCTTTCTGGGGTAGTGACTTCACATCCTTTGACATCAGCACAGCTTGGAAGGGGGATGGGAGAGTTACAGCAGAAAGCTGTAAAACCTGCTTTTAGCTATGTATGCAATGCCACCACGAATTCTTAAATCTTCCCCAAACACATTTAATAGCAAATGGGTTTTGCTCTCCGCCGGTTTTACTGCCGCTGTAACAAACCGAGAGGGACTGAGCTACAAAGGACTTCCTGCTCCCCTTCTCCGAGCTCCACAATAGCCATTTATTCGCTCGTCCGAGGGTCGCGATTCACTCTCACACGCACAATAACTCACCTCTAATATGCAAAAGGGCCACGGGCTGGAACGGCCCATTGGAATTGGCTGCGTCAACCACCATCCTGCTGCCAGCTCTGTTACATGTCAACATCTAGGCTCCAGCAGGCACGGCACTGTATTCCTTAAGGCAAGAAACCAGCCTCCATTTTAGTTTAAAAAAAGACAGAAACTGAAGCGCTCTGCAGCTGGAGGGAACTGGCTGGGGAGTGATGTCAGCGGGCGGGAGGAGCCCCATTGGCCGACGGCAGCAACTTCAAATGACACCGAGGAGGCCGCGAATGAGCGCGGCCGGTGCGGGGCTCCCCCCGCGCCCGCGCCGGCCCCGCGCCGCCCGCGGCAGGGGCGGAGCGGCTGCGGAGATGACGGCTCTGCTGCGTTGGGTTTGGGATTTTTATTATTACCAGGATGATCTCATTGCTGCTGTTGTACCCCCGCCCCCTCGATAATATTCAGTAGCACCTGCTAGAAAGAGCGCATGCAGTTTTGATTTTTCCTCGTTCCTTATCCTTTCCCTCAGTACGGTTTCCCGGGATTATCAAACCGATGTTCGATTTAACCGTGAAAAAACACAGCATTGAGAGCAAGATCTACAACTTTAGCTTTCAAGGGCCGTAACAAAAGGTAGTTAGTTCACAGTAAGATACAGGTCCTTGGATTATTATTGGTAATTTAGAAATATAAAAACCTCATAAACATTCCATGAACTGTTTTACCACTGGTTACTAGTATGTACGTTACGAATAAAAACACATATATATGACAAGCAGCAGATGAAAAACTCATGTTTCATGTTGAATATTTCTTTTAATCTAGAAATGGACCTGGATACTTCTATCAATCAAGAAATGGATCTGCCTTCAGTTTACGTTGATATTCCTAAATTTGGATATTGCAAAATACTGGTTTTCCTTTCTAAAAAGATCAGTAATTATAAATAACTTTTTAAACTACTACTGAAAAGTAAAGAAAATTACTAAGAAGCCATATATAGGCGTATGGAAGCAGTTTTGTGGCATCTCAGAAGTACAATAAAAAAAGCATAGCATAACAATTTCTGAACTTGTTAGTTCAATTATTTAAGGTATTTACAACACAACTGTGAGCAGCCTTGTTTTTGTCATATGAGACTTGCACATTTATTTTTACAATGAGCTATTTGAAGGACCATTTTTTCTGCTGGGAGTGATGTTCAGAGAAACTGGCACTGTTGCTTGTTACTCATGCTGTCTCCAAATCTGTCCTCCCCAAATACTGTATGTCACACAGTAGTGCAAATGAGTATATAGGTTACTTAATCTATGACACTGTCCTAACTTATATCTACTCAAAAAAGAAAAAAAAAAAGGGTGCACATCAGAAGACTTTTCCATTAAGTAACTTGCTGATGAAAATTTGAAATAAAAACAAATTATAGGGCATATGTGTACCTGGTCAGAAAAATTACATCACACTACAATAATACACTGTCAAAGGTGAGTTAGAGCTGTACTGAATATTATTTAGATGGTGAATGGAAAATACTAACAGGGATATAAAAAAGAAGAATATCATCCATAAGACACACAAAGAAATCAATTGGATTTAATGATTGCTGACAAGGACTGATTTGAAGTAGTACATCCTGGATGTAAACTTGATGAGAAAGGCCAAAGACAACAAATCTTTAAAATATTACTTAGTTAAAAAAATAAAGCTCCTCTGTTAGATGTGGTGTGTGGGTTGTTTGTTTGTTGGTTTGTTTGTTTTTAAATAGAAGTGACTCGACGGAGAATATTCAAGTACTTTAAAGAATAATTATGGAGGTGGAAGGAATTAATTCTCTACATGCACTACAAACAGTAAATGCATCCTACCTCGAAGGCTAGGTTAGAAATTAAATCCTTTCACAATAAGCACACACACACAAAAAAAAAGACTGCAAAGTTTCTAGTTTTTTAAAAAATGACCAAAGATAATGTGTGACATAAATGTAGTTGATCCTGCTTTTGACAACATCAAAATGAACCACATGAACTTCTTGGACCTTTCCTCTAAAACTACAGAGATTCAAATCCTTTGTCTTTACAATGTAGGCAAAACCAGGGAAGGTGTACCCTCAAAAACTTCATGTTTTTTATCTATATATCCCTTGAGTATACCTTAGAATCACAGGATCATCAAGGTTGGAACAGACGTTTAAAATCACCAAGTTCAATTTGAGTTTTAGCCTTGTAAAACAAAAAGCTACCATAGAGATATGCCTTTAAAAAAACTAGATTGAAATAAAACCAAGACTGACCTCTAAACAAGGTTTTCTACAAATTTTGATGGATGAAGGAAAAAATGAAACTTGGGTATTTTTTGAAGTACTTTCACATGCAGGATCTTGTAGCAAATTCTGTTTCTTTTCCTGATCTTAAAGCAGAATTAGGTTATTTTATAGAAATAAGCCACAGTATGACACTGCAAAAATTAGGTTTAAAATTCCAGTTTATCTGGTAACTATATATTTAAGAACAGCTGCTCTACCACTCCTCTCTACTCATGTCTTTGCTTTAATGGTCAGCTGTTGCTTCTGTCTCTCTGAAGCTCTTTGCAAAGATTAAATGGCCAGGAAGGCTGTCCCTGTGTCCACAGACACAAGTTAACAACAGAGCAAAACGGGAACATTAGTTACAGCACCATTTCCTAATTTATACATAAGCATGACTTTCATTGTTGGAGGTTCATTAGCAAATTTTAGGTAATGGTTTAAGAGTCAAGCCCCCTAGAAAATTCTTCATTAGACAGAGTAAATGTGACATTCACAGAGCTAGCAGTCCTATTGGCAGATAGGACTCAAGTCAAATTCAGTAAGTTTTCTCTTGCAGAAATGTTCTCATTTCTTCTTTTTTGCTGGACTCTGTTAGGTCTGAGTCCAGTACTTAAAAAACCACTGAGAAACTGGTTAAAACACCCATAAAACCAGTGTATTTCTCATGTAATTCTGACAGAGCACTAGTGAAGCTAAAGTACTTTGGTCTTCCTAAGACCTTTTGCTGGTTAACAACATCTGCAGTCTTCTCACTGTGGTACAGATTGAGAGTATGTCCATCTCAGAAGGTTTGTATACTCTCCCTTTGTTTCAGTCTTAGAATATTTCATTTGCCACCAAAGGAAAATATTTACTTAAGTTGAATTATTTTGAGCAACTTCATTTGGGAAAAAAAAATGCAAAGAAAATTGAGTTAGGAATTGACTTCCTAATGGAAGGGAAAGAATATTAGTGCAAGTGGAGCAGAGCTAATGAATATCAATGGGAGGAAGAAGAGCTTACTTTAACAAATTTATGAAGAGATTTCTCTTGCAAGGAAATGAAAAACAGTATTAACTTCAGCTATCCATTTTTAGAATTAAATGGACTAAAGAACCGTATTGACAACGTAGCGAAACTGTAGCTATTACAGGTTTCCTCTGAACCCTGCTCATCACTTCTAACTTTCCAATGATAGGAATGAAGGAAAAATCCTATAAAGTTCTCAGGATATAACTGCGTAACTTTTTAGAATTACAGAATCGTTTTGGTTGGAAGAGACCTTAAAGACCATTTACTTAGGATCCAGCATTATAGCTGATGAATACTCTTTACACTCGGAGGCTATCTACCACTTTTTCAAAAACAAACACTCCATTTGAGTTACTGATTTTTAAAACAACCACTCACCCCACTTCTCACCCCCCACAACACACATAGCAAAGTCACCTGCCCCAAGATTGCCTTTATTTCCATTCTACACCACCTACAATTCTAACTGATAATGGCAGAATCAACAACATAAGACAATTAAAATTCCACCAACTTTCATTTACATGAAGACACTTGGCTTGGTTACCTCTCAGACTACATGAGTTTTCATTTTTTGATTGAGAGAGGAAGGGAAGATACTTAGTCTGAGCTTTAAAGTTACTAAAGGCACAATTGCTGAAATTGCTATTCCTCATCAACCTAAGTCAGGAGGCTTGTTGCAGACTGCTTCAAGTCCCTTCCTGTACTCCTCTCTGCTTTACATTTGAAAATATTTTGCTCTCATCTGCTTCAGTGGTCATCAGACCCACAGCTGAGTTGGTATAGTCCCCTAAGCCAAGAGAAAGCCACTTTATTGTCAGGTTAGTTTTCTGCTAACTTAGACTGCGTTCCATGGCAGTCTAAGCTGAGCTGAACCTACAGGAGCTATTGCTGTAATCCCGTCTCTTCTGAGGCTCAGGTGCCCAACTGTCTGAAATTGCTGTACAAGGGTTTGTGCAGCTGCATGGCTGAACCAGATTAGGAAACTGAGCACAGTTAAAATGAGAAAGGGTGAGTTTGAGGCATGTTGATTCCATTATCTGGCCCACCAGACAGACACCCAAAAAAAGGACAGGAATAAACATGACTTGCTTTTTCTGGTAGGAGTAGTTTTACTTTTCCTCCCCTCCAATGATAGCCTACACAAAACTTACTGTTCTCATAAATGAAGTCAGGATATAAGAAAACGTGTGTCTCATCACAACCCTGAAAAGTGAGTTACTCAAAGACAGTAACTTTGTTTTAGAGAAGGAAAGGTACTGGATACTATACATTCTGGAGGAGAACCTGTAGCAATAGGAAGGATATGGGCTTCTTCTACTAGGTTCTGACTCAATTCCAAAGGACAGCCAAGAGGAAATTCTTCAAGGAAACAGAGGCAGTAAACACCATGTTAATACCTAGCTATCAAAAGAAATACAGAGATAAGAAAAATATACTTACCTGGATAAATGAAAGGGATATGAACTATCATGCACCTTCCTTAAAAAATTCCCAAGACTGAAGCATGGCAAAAGACAACTCCTCATAGAAAAAATTATAATATTCACTCTTTCTAGTACAGCAAAATCTGGTCAAAAGAGGAATTGGTAAACACCTGTTTGTGACTGGATTTCCTGTCTCGCTCTGGATTTCCTAATATTTGCATGGTCACTGTAGCACATGGGTACAATAGTGCCAAGTTTTCCTTCAATCAATCTTGTATAATCAAGAAGTTTTGTGAGTGGGGGTAGGGAGAAAAAACAGCAGATACTGAGTTTAGAAAGCTGTACAACACAAAATCATTCCCTTAGAAGAAATCTGTTATAGAAATAGCATTGGTACAAAAACGTAATTCCTAGGGCAGATTGCAGAAGCTCATTTCAAATACTGGCACACTATTTGAATCAAGCCCTGTGCAAAATCTACCAAAATAACACCAAACTCACTGCTGTCTGTGGCCTTATTACACTTTTAAGAAACAAAGTGTAAAAATAACATTTAAGAGTAAAAATTTGAGACCAGGCTAGTTATCCAACAACCACTGATTGATAGTACGTGTATAAATTCAGTGTTTGATCTGTAGAGGTCTTAAGAAGAAAGAAGTTCAGTGCAGCAGCAAAAATGTGTAGGTCTGATTATAATGAGGATCTACGCAATGGAACAAAATATTCCTTTTGTGAATGAGGGCATAATAAAAGGCATTTTAAGAGAGATCTAAATTGAAGTCAGTGACAGGTTAGAATCTAGAAAATAAGACAATAGAATGTTTTAAATCCTATTTTTATGGATTCTATCCAAACTTCAGTGGAAACAAGTTTGGTAGGAAATGCTGCCAGTGACAGATGTAGTGCATTCTTTTAACACTTTCAGCTGCTGACTAATGAGTAGGTGTTTGATAGGGCAGTTGAAATGAAAAATGGCTCATTAATCCAAGCCTATGATTTCATGTAAAACTAGCTGAAGCAAAAGAATTCACACACTCAAGCAAAGTATTTTTCCTCCACAACCTTATTTTTTTTGGTAGTTCTTCATTCACTAGCTATCATGTTTCTTCATCTTTAAAATGCTACATAGCAATTCAGATGGGTTAATTTCTAAATATTTTAGTATTAATTACTTTATAACCACTGATGGATTGTACGTTCCTGTATGAACACCAAACAATTATCAGCTTTTGGTTTAAGAAATGTATATGCTTACCATACACAGTTTAATAATTATTTTAAACATTTAAAAGAAAAATCAGTACGGGAAAGTCTGTTTACGCAATACTAATAATGCTTTTAAGATCAAAGTTCGAGGACAAAGTTCCTAAAGTAACAGGCCAAAGATTATCCTTCACATAATACAATACATACATTCACTGACAATACATACATTCAACCATACTGATATAGGAAAGAACAAACTTCTGCAGTATGTTCTATTATGGACTTTTTGTTTCAATAAATTAAATACAACATTGGGCTGCCAAAAAAACCTACAAAAGCACAAACACAGTCAGGACCAGAAGGACAGCATTTAGCATACTGAGTTACTCCACTATAGGTCACATACAAGGGAGAGGAGAATGATCTGTTTCACAAAATTGCATTCATTGATATTTTACATGAGAATTAATTTGTTTTGCCTCAGTGTCTTGTCTTTTAAATGAATTATGTATTAGGGCAAATTATATTTTATAGCAGCATTATCTTGTTTAATCTACCATCTTACTTTGCATAAAATACTTTTATCTAAACAGGAATGCTACCACCTTGCAGCTGGACACAATTCCTTAATTTCCATGCACGCACATAAGAAGTACAATTAAACTGGAAAGGCCAAAGTACTGCATATTTGTTCTCTACATAGATTACAAGTGGCAGGAGTAGGTTTCTGCAATGAAAGTGATCTTAAACATTGAGATCTCCAACTTCAGCAACTTATATGAAAAATGCTCCTCAAAACCCCAAAGCAGTCCATTAGTGCCATGATTCTCATAAAATTCAATTATATTGCACACATCCAGTCAGTCTCTTTTGTACCACGAAAATAGGTGCTAGTTTTAAATGAACAGGTAACACACTCTGCTTAAGTTTAAACATATTCCAATATGAGTTTGTAGGAATTATCAACATACATGGTTGAATTTCTCTACAGTACTGAGAACAAAACCTGACTTGCTTTCTCATTTACTTGATATCAGTTTTGCTTACTTATCTGTACTCTGCAGTTGAGAAAAACACACAATAATTTTACATTTCTGACCTCTTGAGCAATTCTCATGTTTTCCTCCTTTCTCATGGTTTCAACAGTTTTATCAATCAAAATTTGGTACAACTGTTTTTTTAGGCATCAGACTCAAACTGGAATCACCTTTTCTGCAATTTTGATTCATCAGACTTTAATATTTTGCAGATGATGAAAACAGACCTATCTCCTAGACAGCCATTTACAACTTAAAAACATTAGGAAAGCTTTAATAATGCTTGCCTCCCTATCAGAGTCCTGTATCACGGGCAGACAAGTTGAGACACCACCCTGATGTTCTTTTACACAGAACAGAGTCAGAATTTGGCAGAGCTCTGAAGTCTCTGCTTAAATAAAAACAAGAACCACGCTCTCTGCACGAAATGTGCTCAGAAAAATGACCTGTCATGTTCATTTCTTTTCCACCCCCCACTTTTATTGGGTAGGGTTTTCTTGGTTGTTTTTGGGATTTTCAAATAGATATGACTAATAGTACTTCTAATGTTGAAACCACGCTAAAGCAGAAACTGACATCACCAGAAGATCAACACCAGGACTGATCAAAATGTGTGGCAAGATCTTCAACAACAAAATACCAGAATCTGTTTAATCCTATCACATGCAGATATTCTACATTAAAAAACCAGTTCTATACTACTCAGCACTAGAAGTCAGTACATATGTCCTCATCCATCAATTTAGCTTATTTCTACCTATCTTCATAAAAATGTTTATAAGAATATTGTAATCACATCTTTGAGATCGAAAGTCCAACTCCAAGAGCTAAATAGTAACTTTTAAAATAAATTCAGGACTGTATTTGAAAATCAAAGCTGATGTCCAAACTCTATCGTATCTAACCATGTTTGCTTTTATATGAACGAAACTCCCAAACTCCAAATAAAATCAACAAAAAACCTCAATCCCAAACGCACAAACTAAACCATGACACTGCATCCCAAGAGGCCTTTATATGGCTGTAAAAGGATTTTACCCAGCTTTAAAAAAGTATATACAAAAATGCTACAAAAAAAATGTATTTCTGAATCGTGCCCAAATTTACATATGCATGACTAACATATGTTCATTGGGAAAGTTTGCAACATTTCAGAATATTAAGTAGTACTGACTTATTTTTTCAAATTTGTTTTTCTAGAACTGACAGAGAACATTCCTTTTAATGAATATTACTTAAAGGCTAAAGTTAGATTTGTGACACAACTGTATTTGACAGTGCATAAAACATTTTATCCTAGTTAGGGTGTTTTAATATTATATTTTAAAATTCTCATTGTGACATTTTCTTACATATTGTAAAGATTCAGATTACATCCTTAAAAATCTCACTACTATGTACAGTCATTACAGTTACTGCATTTACTGTTTACTAAAATCAGCACATTCATGCAAAACAATGTACAAATACAAGTACCTGTTTGCATAGTTAAAAATCTCATTTACCATAAAAAAATTACCAGTAATGTAACAATGAATTCAAGCTTCTTGCATAAAGCTGAAGGGAGCCTCTGCAAACAACACAAACTCCTTCACTGTGTCAGTGCTCATGTATACACAAGCTTGGATATGCTACTTTTTAAATATATTTACATAATAACATCGAACACTTATGCTGCTTATCTCATAGAGAACATATTTTTAAAGTTTTAAACAATTTAAACAATTTATGTAATTGTAATGTTTTATATTTAATATACTAATTTTACTATATCCTATTACAAACTGCTTTCTTAGGAAACAAAAAATGAAGAAACTGGTAAGTTTCTGAAGGCTGAAGCACCCTTTGCCATTTATATTTGATATAAACAAAGCATTAATCTGCAAGCTTTCAAACCACAATAAAATAAAACAAAGCACTTCTTTAAGTCTAGTATATTTTTCCCAATTAACAATTTAAAGCAAAAATACATTTTCTGAAACTTAAGTACCTGTACTACCAATGTTAGCTAACAAAGGGAACTGGATAAGCAGAAATCAAAAAAGGACAAGTTTGTTGGCACAGAATTTTTTTCTTTTTTTGGTGAAAATAGGTAAGACCTTTTAAAGATGTTTGACACTGTTCTGAAGGCACTTCTCCAGAGACACTTCTAGGTTATCTGTGGGCAGACAGGCTACCTGTTCTACCCAATTAAATCAGGTTGCACAGCACTGTGCTGCAAGGAGCTCCATTAGTTTGCAGCTCTGCTAATATATGGATCTTTATGTTCTACAAACCAATTACATCAGAAACTTCTCTTTTCTACATTCAGCTCTCTTCTTAGAGCCTCTTAATTCATAATCTATTTCCTTTTCTTTGTGCATTATCTGAGCTATCCTTCTCTTCCATTTCCTGCATAATCTGAGGGTGCATAACATTAATCATAAGTTGCTCCAACGAACACAAATCATACCACATTAATACCAGTCACCAGGGCAAATATGCTGGTATTTCTAGAAGCTTATCATCAGCACTTTGGTACAGCACTCAAGAGAAAGTTTGCAGCATGCCTGAAGATCAAAAAGGAACTTCTTAAATAAGAAATCTAAATGAAAAGCCACCTTGGCAGCTCCTCCTTTTCCTCCCACTATTTCAAGTGATCTGCTGACCTCATCTCCAGACCTGTGGCACAGAAGAAAGGTGGTTATCTCACCAATACCACAGGTCATTTAGATCTTACCAGTTACAAGCTTTCACTTGTCTAATACAGACCTTAAAGTATGCAAAGACAAACCCATTCTATATTTTGTGCTTTAAATACAGTCACATGTAAAGTACATTACACCACACAGTAGTCAGTGCAACATTTTTAAGAAAATACACATCTCTTGCTCTACTACAGACAAAAGAAAGGCTCCCCAGGTACTGGAGCCATAGAAATACAGCCACCTGTTATGAGTAACAGGAGTCTGAAAGCTGGATAAGTGCAGCTAACCTGAAGGAACACTATGTTCTTCCCAGCACTTCACAGAAGTCAAACCTATCTTAACCATTTCAGTCCTTTAAATCATAGCCTGCCAGTCCAATTTACCTCCTCTCCTGTCCAGACACAGACATTAAACAACGCTAAAGATGTCTAGTTAAAGATGTCATCTAGTTAAAGATGTCCAAAAAGAAAGTTTCCCAGATTCGCTTGACCCACTAAATGCACATCAAGTCAAGTATCTCTGTATCTTTTAGAGGAACAGCGTGACTGGTCAACAGCGTTCTCAGCAACTCCAGCAGGTTGGAATTACATGAGCAGTAAGCACATGCAGTGACCACAGCCATTATGCAGACATCTGGTATGATCCATGAGATTGGGTTCAGCTTGATAAGAAAGCTATTACTACCTTTACTAGTAAAAGGTGGCAATTACCACCCCTCACTAGATCAACAATTGCACCAGTGCTCCATAACAAAGTTTGGCCCTTGACAACCTGGAGATGTACACACAGCATCAGGCATCCACCAGGGAGAAGCTCAAGATCTTTTCATTCCTTTCACCTGAGAGTGGGGAGAGTGATTGCAGACTCAAGGCAATTACAATGCACAATACTCCTACCACTTCTTCACAAATAGGTACACTATGTCAAAAAGTGCTAGAATGCTCTGAGAAAATACCTCAGACAGTTTATAAGAATCTTCTTTTTTTTTACTCCTCCCTCCTTCAATTACAAGCAAGCATTCTTCTGCACTTCACTGGCCTACTGGTTTAAACTGCAACACAGCCAAGGTAGAAATGGATCTTAAACTTCATCTTCACCACTGTAAGATGGATTAGTTCTCCCCTGTCCTATCTGCACTCATTTTCCCCATTTCCAGCTCTCTGTCCACACTGCTTCTAATTGCATGCTCAGTTCTGGTATCCCTGAGCTGCAGTCCCAGGCTCTACCAGAACCACTGTATTTAAAATAGGAGCAAGAAACAAATTCTTTTCTTTGTGGCTGAGTCTTTGAACAAAAAGTTATACCAGTCAATGTGGCTGTATGCATAACTTCTTATAAAAATCACCACTTTTATTCAGTGTTTTTTGCTTATGTCACTTATGCCCCAGTTGTCACAGCTTATGCATGAACCTTCTATGTCAGTTTAAAAGACAGAACATATTATTAATAATCTGTGGTGCTAAATATTTTTATTAAAATTTAAGAAATAGATTGAAATTAACTAACTAAATAAGCAGTAGTTTAGTCTTGAAATGTATTAAACAGCATCTTGTATATAGGCTGCTAAACTAACATGATGGACAGTATTTCAGATTCTTTTTGAAAAAACAGTATCTGTGTGAAGAGAAAAATCTTGCAATCTAAAATTTGATCTGAATGAAATGCAGTGTAATTCAGATAGGCTGAGAAGCACAGTTTATTTTCAAGAAACACTAATATATTATATTAAGAAAAGGATGAGTGGAGGAAAGAATCCAATAATTTCACATTGCCTACACCAGTACTACTCAACATTTCAGTGATCTATTAGGCTTTCACTGCCAATCTTGAACACTGTAAAGCAGTACACACTGCACTTCAAAACTGCCTTTTTTTGTTTCCTCTCAATAAGCCTTCAGAGCAAATAAAGATGATAAAAGCTGGGTTAGTAAGAGGAAATGCATCAATTATCATCATCTTTTTGTTACAGATGGAAGCAAATATAAATGTAAGAGATAAAAAAGCCTTAAAATCAACAAAGGAAAAATTCATATGCACTAAAAAGGCACCACTCTGCCTGACCCATGCTCAGGAAAAACAGACCCATACATAGTGATAGACCAGGTCTTCTAACAATGTCAAGAGAAATTTTAGCACATACGAAGCAAGGTTTGAGCACACTGCACTGAGGACAGTGCTTAATATTTTGCAAAGAGATCCCAAATATTCTGCATTTATTTGAGATGAGTGAAGGTGCTGTCACACAGACATTGCCTATACTGATTGCCAAAAAGGCAACATACTGGAAGTCCTCAAATGCAGATAAAACAAAAGGAAAAAACCACCCAGTGCAAGTGTGTGCAGTTTGCATATGTGCATACTTGATATATTATGTATGCTGTCCAGATATTACAAGTATGATGGCTGAGATGCTTCTCATGCCCAAATTTCCCCACAAGAGTAATTCTACTTTGGAAAAACATACCTTTTAAAGCTGGCAGTTTTTGAAGCTCCCTGTTATTGCTAACATTAAACCTTGAAGAACTCTGACGCTTTTCCTTCTTCACTACAGTCTGTGGTGCTGGTACTTTGATTTTAGATAGTTGTGCTGGGGGAGGAGTGCTATTTGATTTTTTGTTTGACACCTGTTTAAAAAGAAATTAAAGCAGTTAATTACAGCATAACTTAGAAATAAAGATCTTCTAAAAAGTCATTTTAGTCACAGAAATAACTGAAAATGAATATGCTTTTAATTAAACTATTGTATCCATCATCCTCTGAATGTATTGCTACCTATTGTTCTGCTCATCTTTTCAGCATTTATTTCTGTACCATAGCCCTCATACAGATGGGAACAGATCACCTTGGTACGTGCAGTAGCCCATTTATTTGAAATTACCAGATGACTGAAAAGAAATTTTCAAATAATGTAGCTCCTCAGCTACTCTCACCTTCTCCCCTCCCTGAGAAGTCCAGGTCTCCTAGGTATTTAAGTTCATCTTCAAAGGGACCAGGGACACTTGTCTATTTACAGCAGGTGAACCTTTCACTGCCTATTCATCCTGTGCCTTGCTGCCAGAGTCCTAAGCTTGGCCAGAGAAGTCAGGCTTTGATATAAAGTTAAAGGAGTGAGTCTGACTATTGTAGTAGCTTTAACAGCTTTGAAAACATGGTTTACTGCCTACTCAAAGCAAGTTGCTTTTACTGTAATAATCCTTATTAGATTGTCACTGTATCTCTGTATGAAGTTGATAACGTAAATCCAGAAAAATGGTTCCCACTACAGGTTTCCAGTTTGCTGTTATTTCCCTGACTACACTTGATGGTGCTCTCTCTCAAGCTGAATAAAATGCATCATTAACAAAAGCCTGTCAGAACTTGTGGTGCTGCCTTTCTTACTCCTTTTTTTTTTTTTTTGAAGGAGGAAAAGCAGGTTTAAAGGAGGCAATAGTTAACTTGCAAAATATGAATAATTTCATGACATTCATTACAAGAATGATAAAACATCTAGGAGTGATCTACACTAAAAATATAGAAACAGCTGACAAGGACCTCTTGCTGCAATATTATCATTCATTTTTCAGGCGCTTAATTTGCTGTAGAAGTCTCTCAAATTGACAAACTAGAAGCACACACATCTTAAAATATACCTTGGCACTTCTTCCTTACAGGAATGAGCATATTCTTCTCAGAAAGTGCCCACAAGATAAGCAATAGGGAAAAAAATTAGATGGGAATGGGATTCGTGATGGAAATCAAGTTGTAACACTGGTACTTTGGCAGTTTGACTTGATTTAATTAGAATTTTGTTAAGTGTTATGGGTATGAAAGCAGTTTCATTCCTGCATAAAATAACATTTGTGGCATTTTCATAGAGATATTGCTAAAACAAGAGAAATCAATTTTCTTCATGTTCTGAAAAGTATTTCCAGAAAAGCTTATTCATCAACAATTTGCATAGTCTTGTAGTGTATACATTCAGCATGCATGGAAATGTTACCATACATAAATATCTACCTTTTGAGTCTCCAAGACAGTAATTTCATTTAAATTTTGTTCTAGTAGTATGACTGGGAAAGAATATATGCTTCAAGAATAGATTAACAATTGTATTATATTATACACACAGCACTTAATATATAGAAGATGACTGAGAGCAACATTTAGGTTTCATTAAACCCATTTAAGATGATCATTTTCCAAATGTAATATTATAAAAGCAAAACCCCATATACAGCCTTATAGAACAAATAAGGGGAGACAGTACAGTGAACATTCTAAGTCTCAGTTACCAAAAACACTCTAGCACTTGTTCCAGTAAAAATGGAATACATCAGCAAATTGAAAGAATTTATGTACAAGTAATACCTGTTACATGGTATTTTTCAGACTATTTCACTTTTTAATCTCAGACACTAAATGCTTAAAAATGTTTATGCTGAAATACAAATGATCTGCAAGGTAATTTCTAGCCATTAATTGAAATTTAAAAAAGCATTACAAACAAAAATATTAATAGACTAAGCTAAAAAGAAAAACAGCACTGAGAATTAGGAAGCAATGACTTACCAAGTATTAAGCAATAAATGCTAATTAAGATGCATCATAAACATTATTCCTGCACAGGATTCTGTACTTTCAATATTGTTATTGAGCCTAATGGTGTTTTTCTGAACTGGCTACTTTCCACTGCCACCTGTATTTTTTCATTACTTGGAACACGAAAAGCCATTTTCCTGTTTCCTCTATTCCCAGACAAATTCTGCATTTCAAATTAACAGGTGCTCTCATGTGTCTGCACACATGCACACACTACAGCACCCCAAGGTAGCACGCACCTTAGGGAAGCAAGTATTCTAAATTGCAGAAAAAATTCTAAAATTAGCCAAAAATGGTTATTTAAGAGGATGGGTATCATTTCTCATTAGAAATGTTGAAAGAAAGCATCTTTTGTTGCTATAGCAACTTCCCATCGAGAAGTGATGACTCCAGACTAATTCTAGTCCTGAATCACTGGACCATTTATCCTCCTTCCTACCATCAAGCGTGATCACCCCTGCTTTTCAGTCATGCTCCAGTCAGCAAGCACATACCAGAAAGCTGCCAGAATAATTTCTAAACCATTATTTCAGTGCCACACAGTTGTACCCAATGACCTCTGCAACTGGCACTCTGGTGCTACCATGAAAGAGCTGGCCTCCAGGGCTTGCAGACAACATTGCACAGAAGGAAAGTGAGTTAAGTCAGCTTAAGCGACAAAGCTCAGCAATTTTAACCACATCTCTTAAAAAAAGGCAAACAAATTCAGACAATTGTGTATTCATCTGCTAAAGATTTCAAGGTAACACACTTTCAATGAAAGCACAGTGCTTTTGAGTTCAGATGGAAGAGCCAAGCTCAGCTTCTTCCTCCCAGTAACAAACCAAACTACCACAGACACACCACAACTCCCAAGAGTAAGTGATGGACATTCTGCTACATCAGTGACCAGTTCAATGTATTTGACACCAGAACAGTCAAGCTACAGACACCTTTTTATCAATTCTCTTTCTATGACTAGAAGAAGCAATACCTACTCTTGCCCTTGTTCTGGCAAGCTGCTCCTTCCTACCCAAGTGACATATGGACTATAGACAGACACATTCAATTCCAGAAGTGCTGATAAACATCTAAAAATGTGCACGAACTGCTCTGAAAAATGTCACATTGAGAATGTTTCTTCAAATCACGATTAAAACACAACCCTCAGCTTTTCTGATCAATTTATTTCTTAAAAGCTAGAGCTTTACATACATACTTCAATGAACATTAAGATAATCAGCCTAAGTGTGATTTCAACTTTTAAACTCTGATTTTAACAACTGAAAGTATATAGCTGGTGTTCCTCAGTGCCCATGACTAAGCTTAAAATTAATTCAAGAGAGTGAAAGGTGGGGAGGAGAGAAGGTTTCTTGCCAGTCACAATAATAAGTTCAAGGTAGATAGCCCTTGCATCCCTTCATCCCTTGAATTCTGCATCAAGCAGGATATGGTACATTCCTTTTCTTAACATCATTTTTTTGAGCAAAGCTGGATCTTTCACCCTTCTGACAATATACAGGCAGGTAAAGATAAGAACATAACACTGTGTTAGCAACCAGGTAAAGAAAGATATGAGTAGAGTAAGCACACCTACAGGCACAGCCAATTTTTCTTTTTAAAAGAAACTGATCATCATCAAGCATCCCACAATGCAACTTCTACTTTTGGACAACTATCTAAGACACAAGAGAGAGTATGATGGGATGTGGAAGGAGGACCCACCCTGCCTGCCATGTACATCAATAAGTCTTTCAGAACAACCTATATTGTTCCCTTTCTGACAGTCTCCCAAAAATGCTATTCAAGTTACCTCGACAAACAAGGGCAACCAGAAGAACTCTGTCTGACCTTACCTTTCAAAGCACACTCACTAGTAACTGAACTAGACCAAAGGACACAAAGGACACCTTCTGATCCACAAAATCAAAAGCTAAACCAAGCCAAGCCTAGAGTGGGGTCAACCCCATAACGATGCAGCAAGCTTGCATACTGCTTTCTAAGATAAACAGGTAAGAGCAGGGTGAGGATTTGAAAACGCCAGTAAAATCACCTTGATGCACCTGTCATTAAAAGATTTAGGAAACTGGATGGCTTACTAGTGACAAAAATCAGATCTCCTAAGCACAAGGTAATAGAGATCCTCTGCCTGCAGAAACATGGTGCTAGGCAGCACACTATATGGTGTTTCTTTACACGTATCAGTCTAAGACTAATATGCAAATTTCTGCCTTGTAGTAACTATTATCACGAAATTCAAGTTTATATCAGTGTGCACACCATTCCACAGTGGCAGCAGGAAAACCCTGAGGAAAAACTCTGAACTATGAAATCTGGATAGGTGAACCCTGTACCAATTCACACATGATTAAGGTTCCCTGTGAAATACAAGTACACAGAGCAAAAAGCACAGAACACTTTAAAAGAATCCTCAGTCTGAATCTGAAACAGAGGGAAACTGCTTATTTTAATGCAGAATTAATCCCTTCCCTCTTCTTCTTTTGGTATAGTAAGTAGCCCCTATGGACTTATTTATCATTAAGATAAACAAAGGTCTGATCTACAGCACCCAGAAGAGCTTGTTTCTTGCCAAGGCAGCCTCAGAATGCTATGAAAGCATTCTGGATTACATCTAAAACATACTTACAATGAAACTGAAATACAGGTTACTGAAACTAAACGCAGATCATCACAAAACATGAAAGGGACATTAACAACGTGATTTTCAAAACTGCATCAGGGCCCAGCATGTAACCAAAATAATCTGGCTAACAGGCTGAGGCTTAATACATAATCAATGTAATTAGGCTGAGAAGCTGAATTTAATTTAATCTCGAGATGAGGACTGAAATCAAAGATCAAGGAGTCAAAATGGGTGGAGAGCAGCTAAAGAGCCTTCCATGTAGTTTTTTCCCCTCTGCAGTAACTTCAAAGTAGTGTGAAAATGTCTGAACACTCCAGGAATTTTGAACACTACCACAGAGCTCTCTCCTTTGCAGATCTTCGTTTACTGGTTTGGGGTGGGAACAAGGAGAGATAGTATCTGGCATATAGCCCAGCTGTCATCAACCTGGTAAATACATCCACACCATACCTACAGGAAGTGCTGATGTGACATCAGCAGCTGGGACCAAGGAAAGTTGTTCAAGACAACAGTACCAGGAGAGCAGTATTTGTCAGCTGATTTCAATTCTGTGTTGTTAACACTAGCAATTCAACATGACTTCCAAGAGGGTAACATCAGAATAAACTCTTTTTAATAATGGTATTAAAGATAAGGCCTGAAAGAGCTTTCAGGCAGTCTGCAGTAATTCTAGTTCATGCAAGTACTGGCAGAGTTTATTATGGAGCAAGTAGATATGATTTTTGACACCAATATTTTCAATCGACAGAGAACCCGTACAAAGCTTGATACGGAATACACTGGATACATAAAAGGAAACACTGATCCATAAAGAACACAGTTAAAAACAGCAGGAAAACAACATGTTTGCAGGGTACCATTTTGGACAGCAGACGTTTCTGAAGTTCTTTGTTGAAGATTCTTGCTACTATGCCATTATTGTTCACTAGTTTTACCACCACAAGCCAGTCTGGACAGACAGCTTCGGGAGGAGTCTCTGGAGAGGCAGCTTACGGTGCTGAAGGCTTTGGGTGGTTTCACACAGATGGCAATTTAGATGTCTATTGTTTTTCCTCAACAAAATCATTTGCCAGAATAATACCTGGATTGGCTGCTAGAATGATCTTTGCAGCTGCCTTTCTAGCAAATATGCTTATTATTGTTAAACACTCTCAGTAGTTGAGATTACTGCTGGAGATTACCATCCAGTGTATCTCAGCATAACTTACTATGTGTTTATTACAGCAAGAGCTGCATCCTAAAGTTTTGAGGATCCATGCTGTTATAATGATAAGCAAAAAGATTAGCTTTTCAACAGGATAATAATGACAAAGTTTGTATATTTTAACACTCACGGATTTATGTTGCAGTACTTGTTCAACAACTATGATTTTGCATTTACATGCAGCAGTGCTACTGCTGGCTATTCTCAATGTCTAGCTATGGAGTTCCATCAGTGTTTTGCCAGAGACAGCGTGGAGTCTGTTGAATTGCGTCAGTGACTGGGATGTTTCTTACAAGCAGTGAAGGCCATCTGGGCCTCTTCGCTGTGGAGGGTGCCCACAACAAACTTTACAGTCACAAACCACTTAAGAAGACCGATCCACAACTTGCTGGAGCCCTTCTGCCTTTCTTGCTGCTGTTTATTTTTCACAACACAAAGCATTGCTTGTATTTCCTGTTAGCTGCTTATACACAAGACTCAAATTTTATCTTCTAAAGAATTGTATCATCATCACAGCTTTGTGTAATAGACTGGACTTGCAACACACCAAACCAATCCCAGCTTAGTGTGCTGCATCCTTAACATTAACAAACTATAATTTTACATTCACAATTAAATATCAGTAGCATAAGGCTTGTTTTCCATTTGCTTCTTGTAAACTTAATTTTGCTTTAACTAGTTTACAAGATGATGTTTGATTCCCTTCAGTCAGAGCTCAGATCTTCAGCCCAAGGTTGCAGAGTACTGGCAAAGATGAGAGGGTGCCCAGGCTCAGACTTCAAGTGGATTCACACTGCTTTGCATTTCCTGAAACACCACCATCAGTGAGCATCTGGTACTTCACAAAAGCAGCAAAGCAACACTTGTTTCCTAATGCATCTTCTATCACAAAGCTTCAAAGCAAGGAATGTCCTCAGAAAAAAAAATTGTTACCTGCAACCACCAGTTAGCTGATTAAGTAAGATTTAAACCAGATAATGTCCTAAGAATTATTTTAAAACATTTATATAAATACAGGGATGAAGAATCTGGATGAAGGATGGCCTGGCTTAAATTACTTTAGCTCTTGATTTTCATTATAAATTCTCTCTGATGAGCTTGAAGCATCCTTTTACTTTAAAAAAACCCCAAACAACAAAAACTATCTTTATTCTTTTTAGAGATATATATATATATATACACGTACATACACATATGCACACACATATATGTAAGGTTCCCACATTTGAAGGAAATCCCACACTAACTCATTCGCTTTAGGCACCAACTCCTATACTCGACTGTAAATTTGAATTATATACAGCTACTGATGAGCTAAGGCAACTGCACATGTGGCTTTACCACTGAGGTCTGTATTTTTGTGCTCCCTGATCTATTCATAGAAGCTTCTCACTCACACACTCATACTGAAATCTTTTTTTTTACTTCGCCTCCTGCCCACCAATTTGGTATTTGTATTAGATGCTATTTGAGAGAGTTATAGTCCATGACAAGGAACCTGGTCTAGTGGAAGGTGTCCCTCCCCATGGCAGGTAGAACTAGATGATCTTATGGGTCTCTTCCAACCAGACCATTCTATGATTCTATGAATAATAACTTTAACTGCTTCTACAGAATGGTTACATCAAATCCCTTCATCTTTGGCTCTCATCATGCTTTTACTTTACATGTTGCTGGAGAAGCTTACTTGTCAGTATTTCAGACTGCTAAATTGAGAAGTGATGAGGACATATATAAAAGTCACTATAAATGTGTAGCAAATTATAATATTTGGCAGTCATCTTTTAAGAAGCATATTCAGGAATAGGCCAGGATTTTTTTCCTAGCTTTTGGATGGTTGGTTTTTGTAAATGGCCCTCTAAGCCTGTTGCAGAGAAAGACACACAAACAAAAAACCCCAAGGCCTATCATCCCACTTCTAGAATTACAAATTTATTCTGGTTTCAAATGAAATTGTGGGGGGAAAAATGCACACAAGATATCTTTTTGCTCTGTGAACATATGGGTAGATTCAACAGCTACCTGTTTTTTCTCACTGTTTGTATTCTCTAAGAGATAACTACATTAATAATTCTGTATTACACGTGTTAATGTACATCTGAGTACTCTGAGTGGTAGGCCTTAACTCCTACAAAAAATTTAAGAGAAGCAATTTGAAACAAAGGATGAAAAGGACCTTTCCAGTTTACAAAATGCTAGTATCCATTTTTGATAGTCACTTTGCTCCTTTTGATTAGAACAGCCTTTACCTTCATCACTGTGCTGCTTCTACTCAGGAAGGATTCAGAGAGCTTAAAAACACCATTAGGAAGCAGAGGATAGCAAGTACTAAACCACACACAGTTCTTACACCTCATCTGTTACACAAGTAGTTGTCAGCCTTGTGTAAGAAGTAGAAGGGCATAAGATCCTGTTTTCAGAAGCATCCCATTTTAGGCAATAAAATACTTGTATACAGCAGTGTTTGGTACACTTTAATAACACCGTTAATTTTAAAAGCATAATGTTGAAGTTACATAACAAATGCCATTAAGGTAACTTTTCCACTACTCAGTATTAAGGTGCCTTTGCTTGGAAGACAGAAGGAAATTCCAGTTCCCAAAATCAAAAAGCCAAGATGTCAATAAAAATTGGAAATAGGAAAATTATGGAAGTTAAAGACAAAAGGTTTCATAGATGCTCTAAGAATAACATATGACATCTCTTTACTCAGTAATTAACTTCTCATCTAGTACTAAGGGTGTATATGCTCAAGTATTTTTTAATGGTTCTATCAACCTATTAAAATAATCTCTCTAGGAAAGAAAATCAGAACTTCAAGACAGGATCAAAAATTAGTTTTCAAATTATTTTTAAAGAACTTGGCACACCAATTTAAAACCAAACAAACCCACTCCAAACCCACAGACTTTATTTTGTATCAGTGATGACTGAATCAAGAGAAAATCCATCCCTACTTCATACACAGGTTTGGTTTAAAATCCTGTTTTGCTAATGTTACGAGTAAAATCCCAAACCAATAGCCCTAGAAAGCTACATAATGGGTCTAACACTGTCTGTTTATAGTCCTTCCATGATTCAAACTTGAGAGGACAAGTTGTTTGAAATTTCAAATTTTATTTCATAATATTTCTCTTCTTCCAAATGCAAGACCACAAGTTTTAAGATCACCTTTATCTACGACTGCATGGGACTGGCTCATGAAAGCACTGGCTACTCTGCCTGTCCAGCTGGGGCACACCACCGAGCACACACTGCAGAGAAGAGCCAGGGCCCAGCTAGGGCTGTTATGTGATGAAGACACCTGTCAGCGCTAAATGTATCTCTCTGTTAAGGACACCAGCTTCTATGAAGAACAAGTAAAGAACAATCTTACACCTCAAAGATGATGAATGAGATTTATCCAAAATGCAGTGCTACTGAGTTACAGAAACTGCCCAAATGGTGTGAGGGTTGACACACCTGAAGGATGGGATGCCATCCAGAGGGACCTGGACAAGCTTGAGAAATGAGTCCATGTGGATCTCATGCAGCTTAACAAGACCAAGTGGTGGTGCTGCACCAGGGTCCAGGCAAGTCTGGTATCAATCCAGGCTGGGGATGAACAGATGCAGAGCAGCCCTACTGAGAAGGCTTTGGGGGTGCTGGTGGATGAGAGGCAGGACACGACCCAGCAAAGTGCACTGGCAGCCCAGAAACCACCCGTGTGTGGGGCTGCATCCAGAGCACCGTGGGCAGCAGGGGAGGGAGGGATTCTGCCCCTCTGCCCTGCTCAGCTGAGACCCCACCTGCAACACTGCATCCAGCTGTGTGGTCCTCAGCACAGGAAGGACATGGAGCTGTTGGAGCAAGTCCAGAGGAGGGTCACAAAGATGATTAGAGGGATGAAGCACCTCTCCTATGAAAAAAGGCTGAGAGGATTGGGTTTGTTCAACCTGGAGAAGAAAGGCTTTGGAGTGACCTAATTGCAACCTTCCAGTACCTGAAGGGCACCTACAACAAAGATGCAGAAACTTTTTACAAGGGCATGTAGGGACAGGAGAAGGGGGAATGGCTTTAAACTGAGAGCAGGTTTAGATTAAATATCAGGAAGAAATTCTTTACTGTGAGAAAGGTAAGGCACTGGAACAGTTTCCCCTGAGAAGCTGTGGATGCTCCACCCCTGGAAGTATTCAAGGCCAGGCTGGATGGAGTTGTGAACCACCTGGTCTAGTGGAAGGTGTCCCTCCCCATGACACAGGGATTGGGACTAGATGGTCTTTAAGGTCCCTTCCAAGCCAAAGTATTCTGTGGTTCTACGACTGAACAACAATAACAGAAAATACCTAAATGACGAATGCATTTATCAACGTAAGTGAATAAATACCTACCTGTGACAAGAAGGTATTTCCAGAAATTATTTAGGAGTAGTCCTAATACATGTTGACAAGGAAGAGAAAACAATCCCAGAACTTTCTCTCCTCCCCAGTCCCCAAACCTCAACCTCCTCTGCTGTGCTGCCTAAATGAACTGCCAAATTAGTACTTATTTGTGCCAAGACTTTCAAGTACAACTTCAAAAATTCTGAGGTGGAAAATTCTAGTCTCAAACTGGACACTGTAACAGTCCCCATGCACCACCTTCAAGATCAGGTATGTTTGTTTCTCGGGGTAAATAGCACCACAATGAAAATCACAAACAGTAAACATGAGAAAAATGAACAGCATATTTAGAGAATATCCACTCAACTTTCTAAATAACTTCTGCTGCTGATTACAGAAATCTGTTATCACAAAATAATGGTGTATTTATTGCTTTTCTCTATTCCTTGTTTTCCTTTAAATGTTAGGATACTTCCACATATGATCTCAGCTAAGAAAGCCATGCAAAAAACATCAACACTGCTTCTACTACCAATTCCTTTTGTCATTTCCTACTTTTAATGGAAGTGACAATCCTATGTGTTCATATAATCAGGAATTATTTAAAGTAGCAGTTAGAATACTGACAGTCTTTCCCCACCATGTGCTGGCTAATATAGGAAAGGTGATCATGGAAAACTGGAGAGCCTCCACCTCTGGAAGTTCTTTCAGAGGGATGAAAATCCTTACTTGTGCTGAAGTGTTTTGAAGATGGCCCATTAAACAGAGATTTCTATAATTTTTTGGCAATTCTATTTACTGAAAAGTATTACCACTATGCTAAGTAGCTTAAGAAATTAACTTTTAAATTAAAAAGGCCTCAAAAAGCAGGGAAGAACAACTTCTGAAAACAAAGCCTTACAAAATTTCTGCACTGGAAGCCATTACAGTAATAAACCTACTGAAAAGTCATGGCTGTGAGACAGTGGCAGGATAGAAGCATGGATCAGCACTTACAAGATTTAAAATTATTTTTAAAGTTGGTTTCAGCAGAGATTGTAGTCCAACATCAGCAACACATGCTGTCAACAAACAGATCCATTTCTTGCACAGCAAGAAAAATGGCTAATACAATTTGCATTTTATTACATTTTGATTTTCTTACATTAAAAAGAAAAAGACACAACAAAGTACCTTTAAAGTAAAAAGAACCAACAAGAACAGCACATGAAAACAAGAAAATACACACACATGCTTCTCAAAACCACATTAGTCTTCCGTTTGCTTTTCTGCATGGCAGACAAATGAGTTATAATTTTTGTTTTCATCTGCTGATAGTCACCAAGCCAATACTTAAACAACAAAAATAGTCTTTGCCTTCTACAGACTACTCAGCATCTGGATTGAAAATTAATACAAATTAAATTTAAAAGTTTCATGCCAGTTTAGGCCAGCCCAGCTAGACATAGAAGAAGCTATCACTCCCTGTCACCTAGTTTCATACCAAACTATTGTCACGTATGAAAGGCTAGTGGTTACTTCTGACCCTTCCATCCCCCAGTGAACAACACCAGTGACTTACTTGTCCTGGACTGTTCCAGTGACTGGTGAAAAGAGCAAGTTTTAGCATCTACTCTCCCACAGACAAAAAAAGTCAGAAATAAAGAGCACATAGGGTTAAAAATTTAACTTCCTTCCCCTGTGGTAGTATTTGAAAACCACTGCTAAAGTATTGCACTTGAATTATTTTAGGTGTTAGGTTAGGTTTCTCTAGAGATAGAAAAAGGTCATGTTTTTCAACAGTCATTAACTATTACCAAGTCACCTTTTCTAAAAAAATTAGACCGTCCATAAATTACCACTGCCTTAACTCAAAAGAAGACCTCCACACCCCTGTGACAAAATGAAACTCTACAAAAATGCTTATCCAGCAGACAAATAACTCCTTCAAAAGCCAGTTAGATCACAAGGTATGGGTCCACAAAGTACCAATGGAATGATCAATCACCACACCCAGGGGATTTAATTTTCAGTGTTAGCTTTTGGTGCAAGTGTAGTTTTTGGGCACTGTTAAACAAAGGCCCCAAGAATTTACCAGAGCAGAGACACTACTCCCACAGAGAGGAAAACCAACACACAACAGATTAAGTCTTTGTTCACAACCTGAAGACACTAATATGCTGGACTAACTGACGAAATAAGAGGTTATACTTAGTTATACTTAAAGGAATAGACTTAACTGCTCTGGCAACTATTTAGTCTAATTTATTAATGTTTAATAACAAGTTACAAAATAAGCTTAGACAGGAGCTCAATCATATTAGCTGTTTTCTTAAGTGTTCAATAAATGAGCAACATGCAACTGGAAACTGGAGTAATGGCATTGGGTACAGAAGAACAAGGTGCCCTCACCTCAAACAGACTGTGTATTTCTGGTGCCTCTGTCACAAAAAGGAGAACAGTAGACAGAAACAAGAGAAGGACAATCAAAGTAACAGTAGTCCTCCTATCTAGGGGACATTAAGCAGGATTTTGGGGGAAAAAAACCCCTAAATATAAAATATATATTAAAAATATAAAAATGTCAATTACATAATTAATAATTTAATGCAAATTTTACACAACTTCCAGTTAAACAACCTTCTAAACCACATACTGGCCTAAAGAAAATATACCAGGATGGTAGATCATACATATACATCTCTGATTCTCTCTCCTCGAGCATCAGCAGTTGACCACCTAGCAATTCAGAAGGGAGTTCTGTGTTACTTCACATATAGCAAGGTTTTTTTAGTGTTACATTCAGTAACCACACACAGCTAATCCAAGAACCATCACCTTAAGTGATTTTTACCCTCTTTTAGCATGGGCATTCTGGACCTGGCATACCAGGAACCATTTTAATCCATTTTCAAACTTGCTGTACAGCTTCCATAAACTGAAACCTCATTTCTCCGACTGCAAGACAGGAAAAACGTGTGCTCATTTTTGTAAATACTAAGATATGTTGTACTTTTTTTTATCTATAGAAGTTCAAGGCATCATGAATTTAGTTATGTGCTATAAAAGTATCTATAAATAAAGTATTTGTGGGATGCTGCTGCTTGTGTTGTCCCTGTTCTTTGAATAGCAGGCGGTTTCTAGTCTTTACAATCTGCCATTTGCATTAAATTCATTTGCATTAAATGCATATGCATTAAATGCATTTTGAGAAACAAAAAGCTGAAATGAACCACCATATTTCCAAACCTACTCATTGTCTGGAAGATGATTTTTTTAAATAGCCATATTAAAACATATGTAGAATGACACATGACAACAACCTTTCCTGAAGAGAAAAGAAACCTAGAAATGTATTAGCAGCACGCTCCTGAATATTTCTGTATTTACCAATCTTTGCTATGTTAATAAATAGCCTCCTTTCTGCTCATATAAGCACCAGCTAACATACAGCAGGATTACAGCCAGCCACGTTAGAATGCAAAGTCTACATTACTATTTGTGTGCAATTACTCTGTTAATTAAGATAATGAGTCAGGCACTGAGGTTTTCAAAACTGTATGGAGACTAAATAATGCCCACTGGGAATGAGAACCATACTATATGTGCCAGTCACATTCCCAGTTCCTTTCCCATTCTGCCCCTGCTCACATGTGATCAAGTATCCTAGATGAGTTAACTGTACTTTTCATTGGGAATTCTACCTGGATGGACAAAAGAAACAGTGTATGAACAGTAAAACATATTCTTCACTTGAGATTCATCTCTCTCTCACATTTCAAGTTAAAAACCCAAAAATCTAGATCTGCAAAGACAGAAAGAAATTACAAAGAAACCCACATATACATTTTTGGCTAGCATACAAAGCTCTTCACTTATTATCTCGGGGAGCTTTACACTTGATCCTGAAGTACCAAGAGGGAGTAAGAAAATCAGTCTTGGTCTCAGCAACTTGTCATTCAGAAGCTTGAGAAAATAAGTAGTCAACAAATACACTGCAAAGATCGTGATAATAACAACCTTACAACTGCACAGGAATTAATACCATAGCAATAAACTGTAATCCCATCACAATGAAGTACATCTATTTACACCACTATAAACATCTGCACTGATACATCTCCCACTTCATTCTACAAGCTCCCCTAGTAGATAAGATCCTTTCTGGAAACTAGCTTCCCTCCATCAAACCTCAATCACTCTTATGGAAATTTACCAAAATACTTCTACAGGTAATTTACAAGTTTTAATGATCTACTTGATTTATGACAGGAGCATGAATTGCTCTGCACAACAGACAAATAAGAACTCATTGAACTGCATACAATAAATAGCCCAACCCACCTACCCCTAACAGTCATTTCAGAGCAGGAAAAACGGTAAAGCTGGATGAGTATTTTGTTCCCAAACATTACCTTTCAGTATCAAGACATGTTTAGATGCTGAAATACATAACTTTTCAGTACACCATTTTACATTTGAACTACTGTGAACATTTTAAAGGAAATTTCAGGAAATTCACGTAAACGGTCGATTTCCAAATCAAACAAAACTACTAATTCTGAGTTTCTGGATGAATGTGTGCAAGGCAGTGAATAATGATTTAACAGTCCTTTTTCAAGTTGCTGTGCCTCGCTAGTGGGCAAAACAGAGAGAAATGCAGAAGCAAAAAAATCAACAGAATAATTAGCCAAAAATGGCACACTTTGTCCTACACCTATAAAAAGGAACTACACAACACAACAGCTGGCAGCCTTTGATTAAGCCTAAGGTCTCCTGACAATAAACCAGGCTATTGACACTTAACTGGCATGCCAGCATCGACAATTTGAGAGAAGAGACCTCTGGGAATTACAGAGAATTCTAAAAACGACATTGAGCAACAAGAAGAGAAGTCCAAAAACTCACAGTAAAACTAGAAAATAAGACAGATGTACATCTCATAACCAAAAAAGGGAATAAATGAGTATTTAAGATTGTAGCAAGCAAATATTTATTTACTCTAAATAAAACTGACTTCCTTAAAAGTATTGTCTCTTATCTTGCCAAATACCAGAGCAATAGTTCCACAATCACTTTCCCTCAAAACTATCCTCATGTCAAAATTACAATGTAGAAAACCTTAAAGCACTTTTTAGAAGTTACTACAAATAAGTGTGAGAAATACTATATTTTCTAGTAATATTTACCTCATGTTCTTGGTTATCTTGTCCATCTTTGCCACTTTTTCCACTCTTGACTGATTTTGCAGGTTCCTTAGAAAAAAAGTTTGCAGTTTCAGTTTGTTTTTTAAAAAGGAGACCTAGATAGATTTTCAAGTCAAGGAATCAGGCTTTCTTAGACAATTGCTAAAAGTAATAAAATTGACAGAATAAAAATGATACTGTTTAACTGGAAGATGATAATATAGAACTATAAGTCTCTACAAATCCACTTTAAACATTTTTTATCTGTAGAAAGACTTTGGAATTTTATTTATGCCTCAAAATTCATCTATAAAGATAAGCTTTCACATAGGTAAGCAGGCAGGGACAAAGAATGCAAGTGATTTGAGCCATGTCTAAGAATTACTTAGTTCTACCACCTTGCTGTCTTTGTTTTTTTGGTTCAGAAATATTTATATTCAGTTTAGCTTTGAAACTAGCATCAGTATAGTACACGCTTTACACTTTATTATTTTGTCTGTTCTAGGGGCTAGAAAGTCTAGTGTTAGAAGTAGGCCCACAACTCAATTTTCTGCCTCACAGCATTGTACTTACCTTGAATCCTTCACCAATTTTTGAGATTCGTTACTCTCAGAAAAGCGAAGAAAAGTTTCAATGTCTTTAACATCGAAAGCGCCAAGGATATTGGGAAAACGTTAAAGCAAACAACCCCCACAAACCACTACACTCAACCTCCCTACAACTAATTTTAAAATGACGTTGACAAACTAAAAGCTAAACAGAAGCGGTCGAGAGGGACAGCAGCTGGCTGAGGAGGACAGCACTCTTCACTGTTTCTGACTTGCACTCATGGCTAATTGCCTACCACACAAAATAAAGTGCAATCCAGCTAACTTCCTGCCGGATTTACAAGTTTTCTGCGATCATTACTCGTGCAAGCCCCTTTCGTAGCCGCCAGACAAATCACTCCCTGGAGCCTGAGGCAAAGCGGGGCCAAAGCTACGTTCATTCCATTGTCAGGAGAAGGAGCTCAAAGACTCCGAGGGGCGATTAGTGCTCCTTAAATACTTATGGAGATCCCCCAAGCCCAACTCCCACTGCAGCCGGAGCTGCGCAGCAGCGAAACTTCCCAGGACGGGGCCCGGGCAAGTAGCCGTGGGGACGGCCCCCCCCACCTTGCCGTGGAAATAATCCCTTCCCCCTCCCCAACGCCCCCGGGCCAGCCCCG